>CM061048.1:67687498-68284022 GCA_030762985.1 Adelphocoris suturalis | reverse complement strand
TTTTTTTTTTTTTTTTTTTTTTTTTTTTTTTTAAACAAGCACCTACTACCTACGTTTTAAACAGCATGGCTCTAGGATTGGTTATACAGGGATACTTCCATAAGAGTAGTTCAATCTGAATTTGGACAATGTTTCATGCAAATATTACCGATTTTTACATCTAGCGAACGGCATTATTTCAATTTTTGACTGATTTTTCAACTTTGAAATTTTTTGAAAACTTTATACATATTCTTATAGGAAATTTTACGCCATATTGTCCTTGGGCGAGCGTCACATTCATCTTTGACTTATATCCTAATGCAGATTGCTACTTCAGTAATGTAATCGGCAATGACCTTAATATGCCGCCTACTTCAGGTTTTTCAGTATTTAGCCATCACAGGTGACTTGGCGCGCCTCGCCTGAGATCATCTTGCCGATTGTAACGAAACATTCATCATCGACACTGTGAGGTTGCTGTAGTTTGAACTTGTGCTAATGGGGATTCAATGATTAGGTTCTCGTGCCGGTTACAAATTGCCATTTTCTTGTGTCCCCCCGACACCTGAAGAACAAAGAGAAGTTATGTAATCAAGCTGACGATTTTATCTGGGCTATCCGACTTCAGTATATGATTCCGAGCCTAAAAAGTCCAGTCATGCAGCATGACCTCATGAGCGAATTTTTGAAGAAATCTTCGACATTTCAGTCGCTATTGATCGTGTAGAGAAATTTTAGTTTATGATTTTGATAGACAAACATGGAATCAAATTAATAAAAATAATTAGGAGGTACTCATACTTTATTATAATCAACCTAATCTTGTAGATTTAAAGGCAAATGTAGGTAAATATTCATAGATTTCGATGGAGGGAGGCCTTGTAGTACATAAATAGAACTTCTTCATAATTTCATGGCTGATGTTTTCTAAGCCACAGTCAGTATCAAAGCTACATCAAGTCCTAAAACAGTTGAGCGTGAAACATTAAAGAGAGCGACCGAGAGAATCGGAGGACGGAATATTTCACAGAGTAAACTCATCAGTTGTGATTACATTTTTTTTTTTTTTTTTTTTTCACAAACACCTACTACCTACGTTTTAAACAGCATCGTTCTAGGATTGGTTATACAGGGATAGGGTACTACCATAATAGTAGTTCAATCTGAATTTGGACAATGTTTCATGCAAATATTACCGATTTTGGCTACTAGCGAACGGCATTATTCCGATTTTTGACTGATTTTTCAACTTTGAAATTTTTAAAAACTTGATACATATTCTTATAGGAAAGTTTACGCTGATTCCGAATATACCACATGTTAGTACGCTGAAAGAATTATTTCGCACAACAAATCGCAACAAACAGGCTATTTTGAAATTTTTTACTACATTTTTGAAAATTTCAACCCAAAGATGTAATCCGATCATACTGGCCAACGAACTTGAACTTTCGTTTTGTGTCCTTAACATTTTAATATTAGTTTGAAGTTTCAAGCACAGTTCTACGGACAGTTATCGTTTGGAATGACACATAGATATATACATACTCGTACATACATACATAAATATACATACCTACATAAATAAAAAAATGCGTTCAACTTCAGAATATGATTCAGAATAGCCTGAAACGGATTTCTGCGTAAATTTTTTTCAAAAATTCACATTCTACAAATTTTGAGGCGAGAGCAGTAGCTTAATTTTCTTCAAAAATTCGCTAAAAGAAATAACTCGGAAACGAAGCTTCTAAAAGAAGTCTAGGAGGCACTTTTTGTTGCAAATTACATGAGAATTGATCCCTGAAGTTTTACCTACTTGAGTCGAGACACCCTGTGTAGGTGAAAAAGTGTTAAACTCTAGGATTCGCTTCAGAATGCCTAAAACGGATTTCAATGAAGAAATTTTCCAATAATTTAGATTTATAAATTTTCCGAGCCATTGCAATAGCTTCATTTTTTACGAAAATTCTCTAAAAAGAAGTAATCTCAAAATTCATCATTTCATCCCGTTATAAGTAGGTACTTTTGTTCTCCAACGTCCCACAGCATCTACAGCTGTAAACACACATTGATGGCTTGATAGCCTTCGATACCGTATTGAACGGGTTTTTTCGGTCAAGCTCGGACCTTCTGTCCGGCGTTCATCTTTTCCTGAGGTCATTGAAGTTGACCTTGATCCAGTTAAACAGGGACATTAGGCTGGACAGGAAATAGTAACATAATTTATTCTATTTTAGGTTCTCTCCCTACTTACTACCGAAATCTTTGTATTCGAGTAGGAAGTACTTTTTCATCAATTTTTTCAGTAATCATTATTAGCAATCATCATCACTTTTCATCAATTTCATCAAAATTTTTGTTTGCTCCAAAATCAAAATTTACACTCGCATTTTGCGTTCCATGGCCTCCTGAACAAATTTTGTTTCGTGTTTGTCTGTCCCTCCGTCTTTCTGTCCGTCCGTCTGTCTGTCCACATTTCTTTGAAACAGCCATAACTTTCACAATTTTAATCGGATTTTAATTAAAATTTCAGGAATAGTGTGGGTTCAGCCCTAGATGGTCTCCTATCAGTCTCATCATGATTGAAACAGCGGTACGTTTCGGGCATGCGCGAACGTGATTTTCTTGTTATACAAAGTCCGTCAATATTGAAGAGATCTTGGTCAGATTTTTAGGGTTGATGCGGGGAAGGTCCCTTGAAGCCTCTTACGGCATTTATCATGATTGAATCAGTGGTACGCTGTGCGCACACGCGAGCGTTTGTGTTTCTATATTTCCTTGCAACAGCCGAAACTTCCACAATTTTGATCGGATTTTAATGAAATATCCAGGAATAGTGTGGATTTAGCCCTAGATGGTCATCTATCAGTTTCATCATTATTGAATCAGCAATAATCAGTGCGCATGCGCGAGCGTTTGTCTTTCTATATTTCCTTGCAACAGCTGTAACTTTCATAATTTTGATCGGATTTCAATGAAATTTTCAGGAACAGTGTGGATTTAGCCCTAGATAGTCCCCAATCAGTTTCATCATGATTGAATCAGCGGTACGTTCTGGGCATGCGCGAACGTGATTTTCTTGTTACACTCATAAGTCCGTCAATATTGAACAGATTTTAGTCAGGCTTTCTGGTTTTTGGTTGTCCAGCACTCCAACGTCATGATTATGGTGAACCGGTCATTTCTGAAAGTTAGCGGTGACATACTGTGAAGGCAACGAGGAAGCTTCTGTGCAGTGTCCTTGGCAGTGTATTTTAGCGAATTGCAACAGCGAATTAAGCTTTGCCTCAACATTTTAGAATGTGGATTTTTGAAAAAATATTATGCAGAAATCCGGTTTCAGGCTATTCTGGATCATAGTGTGGAGTTTAACGCCCTAGATGTATGTCCTCTATGTATGTATCATTATATATGTATGTATGTGTGTCATTCCAGACGATAACTACTGTCCGTAGAATTGCACTAGAAACTTCAAACAAATTTTCAAATGTTAAGGACACAAAACGAAAGTTCAAGTTCGTTGGCCAGCATGATCGGATTACATCTTCGGGTTGAAGTTTTCAAAAATGTAGTCAAAAATTTCAAAATAGCCTGTTTTTCGCGATTTGTCGTGCGAAATAATTTTTTCAGCATACTAACATGTGGTATATTCGGAATCAGCGTAAAATTTCCTATAAGAATATGTATCAAGTTTTTGAAAATTTCAAAGTTGAAAAATCAGTCAAAAATTGAAATAATGCCATTCGCTAGATGTAAAAATCGGTAATATTTGCATGAAACATTGTCCAAATTCAGATTGAACTACTCTTATGGAAGTATCCCTGTATAACCAATCCTAGAACCGTGCGCTGTTTAAAACGTTAGGTTTTTGGCTTTAAAAAAAAAAAGCACTCACAACTGATCAGTTGACTCTGTACATGTGTTAATAATTTGATTCCATGTTTGTCTATGAAAATCATAAAGTAGAATTTGACAATACTGTGAATAGCAACTGAAATGTCGAAGATTTCTTCAAAAATTCGTGCATGGTGTCCTGCTGCACGAGTGTATTTTTGTATTCCTACAGCATCAGATTTTTAAGTAGACTCCAAATATTTTGACTTAGGGGTCGAATAGCTTTGTTATTTCATATACTTTACAACTTTGGTCCACGTGAAAATTTCTGAAGGACGTACTGTTAAGGAATTTTAGAAGAAATGGTTAAAAATATTCTACTTTCGCCATCTTTGTGAGGCTGCAATGTATTTCAAATGTTCAAAGTACACCAGTTTTGTATATGTTACACAACTAATCGAATCAGTCATGTTTTCGGCCTTGGGCACCTGGACTATTTGGAATAGTACGGTTTTGAATTGGTCGCTAAGGAAGGAGTGGAAAATCTAATAATGAGCTCCAAAACAAAATTAACACTGATAATTTGGAGTGATTAATTATTGTTAGGCAACACCATTGACTAATCAGACTACGAGGATAAGGAAAAATACGGAACTATAGATGAAATCCGGTTTCACGGGAAATGTGGTCAGCTATCAGGTGTGCTAATTGGTGATGGTAGTTTGGTTTATGTGATGAGATATTGATTGCCTTGGACTCCACTCTAAAATAACATTAGTTGTTAGGTAAGTATATGTGTTTATCCAGTGACGTGTGAGACCAAATGCCCTATTGCAAATGCGTAACGTTTCAGTGAGTTTCTATTGTTGAATGGTCTTGAAATATTTGGATGAGGTGAAATACTTGAAAAATGATCGAAAAGTGGTCAATACGAATAAATTAACGTTATCATTACATTTTTAACATGGATATGTTTTCGGGCTAGGGGTTAGGTGAAACTTTCCGCAAGGTTTTTCTCACTTAAGGCCAATAAACCTAGTAGCAATGCTAAGGACTTGTTGCTGAGGCATAAGAGTTTATTTTTGACATTTTATGTCTTTGCTCTGGCACATAACTCGAAAACCGTTACCAAATATTCTGATGATTTCCGCTTACAACCGAGTCGTTGCTAGGGAAATGGTACTTCGTCGTTTTTCATCCCAAAAAATTCGTTGACCATTCGTTCGAAAGCTCTCGATTTATCCAACCATATTATGTTAACTACTGCGAAGTGCGTGGCCAACAAGCTGAGTTATGAGCATGGTTATATGAATAATTGTTTACACACAGGTGATCATTTTCAATAATTGATATTGTGAACATGATTGCAACCGCTTGTTAATTTCTGATGATTTCATTGAGCTGGTGTTTCGATGATGTGATTCATCCGAATATTGCGAGAACGGTTTGATTTTTGAAGCGGTGGTTAAATCATTTTAATAGGTAATTTCTATACTTTACACTATAGGAAGCTGTAATTTCGTATGTAGCCTCTTTAGGACATTTACTTGACCATGCCCAGGGTCCGGATCAGATGAGTGGCTCTTAAAGCTAATTTCTATGCTTTACAATCTAGGAAGCTGTAATTTCGTATGTAGCCTCTTTAGGACATTTACTTGACGATTCCCAGGGTCCGGATCAGCTGAGTGGCTCTTAGAGCTAATTTTTATACTTTATACTCTAGGAAGCTGTAATTTCGTATGTAGCCTCTTTGGGACATTTACTTGACGATTCCCAGGGTCCGGATCAGCTGAGTGGCTCTTAGAGCTAATTTCTATGCTTTACACTCTAGGAAGCTGTAATTTCGTATGTAGCCTCTTTAGGATATTTACTTGACGATGCCCAGGGTCCGGATCAGATGAGTGGCTCTTGAAGCTAATTTCTATACTTTATACTCTAGGAAGCTGTAATTTCGTATGTAGCCTCTTTATGACATTTACTTGACGATTCCCAGGGTCCGCATCAGCTGAGTGTCTCTTAGAGCTAATTTCTATGCTTTATACTCAAGGAAGCTGTAATTTCGTATGTAGCCTCTTTGGGACATTTACTTGACGATTCCCAGGGTCCGGATCAGCTGAGTGACTCTTAGAGCTAATTTCTATGCTTTACACTCTAGGAAGCTGTAATTTCGTATGTAGCCTCTTTAGGACATTTACTTGACGATTCCCAGGGTCCGGATCAGCTGAGTGGCTCTTAGAGCTAATTTCTATGCTTTACACTCTAGGAAGCTGTAATTTCGTATGTAGCCTCTTTAGGATATTTACTTGACGATGCCCAGGGTCCGGATCAGATGAATGGCTCTTAAAGCTAATTTCTATGCTTTATACTCTAGGAAGCTGTAATTTCGTATGTAGCCTCTTTGGGACATTTACTTGACGATTCCCAGGGTCCGGATCAGCTGAGTGGCTCTTAGAGCTAATTTCTATGCTTTACACTCTAGGAAGCTGTAATTTCGTATGTAGCCTCTTTAGGACATTTACTTGACGATTCCCAGGGTCCGGATCAGCTGAGTGGCTCTTAGAGCTAATTTCTATGCTTTACACTCTAGGAAGCTGTAATTTCGTATGTAGCCTCTTTAGGATATTTACTTGACGATGCCCGGGGTCCGGATCAGATGAATGGCTTTTAAAGCTAATTTCTATGTTTACACTCTAGGAAGCTGTAATTTCGTGTGTAGCCTCTTTGGGACATTTACTTGACGATTCCCAGGGTCCGGATCAGCTGAGTGTCTCTTAGAGGTAATTTCTATGCTTTACACTCTAGGAAGCTGTAATTTCGTATGTAGCCTCTTTAGGATATTCACTTGACGATGCTCATGGTCCAGATCAGATGAGTGGCTCTTAAAGTTAATATATATGCTTTACACTCTAGGAAGCTGTAATTTCGTATGTAGCCTCTTTAGGACATTTACTTGACGATGCCCAGGGTCCGGATCAGCTGAGTGGCTCTTAGAGCTTGCATACGAGTCTGCAACTAAAGACATAAAATGTCCCAATGTGTTGCAAACTCGTATGCAAGCGTTTCTTTATACACTAAATAAGCAGCAACTTTGCCGAAGCGAAAAGATGAGACCGACAACTCAAACGGATCCAGCCAAAATGACATTCGTTTGACAAATTTACTGCCACACCTGAATTTCATAACAAGCCACACCTTGACAACCATTTAAACATATATTTCCAACGGATTCGGTCCTAGAATGGTCTTAAACATTTTTTTTTAGAGTTCCTAAAGCGATAGGAAAATAGAGATGAGGTGCCTTATCGTGAACTGAAAGCGCTACTGCGCATGTGCAGGGAGATGAGGTGCCTTATCTCCAATAAGACAGATTTATCCCACCCTATATATAATACGCCTTATCGAACTTACCTATCTCATCTCTTCCTGATTATCGTGAAGTAACCTTACACACTGATAACAGTGATATTCATTTCTTGGTGGTTTTAATGGCGGTTCACAAAAAAATTTCGCAAATACATTCGCAAAACCTTTCTGTGAATAAGAAAAGAGCTACGAAACTTAGAAAAGCTAGGAACTGAAAACACAGGATGGGCGGGAAAATCCCCTCGTGATTTAGTGTTACCAACTTGTAGATAAGTAGCGTCACTTTAAGATAAGAAACTAATTCGACCCTCTTGACTTTATCAGGTTAGCATCCTGTGTGGTTTGCCCCAGATGATAAAATCCCAAGGCACCTAATTACAATTGACTTATCGTTAGGAACTCTCTAATAACTTCGTTAATTCTCGTTCTATCTTACGCAAAGAAGGATACTACTCATGTGATAGCATTTCTAATCATTTTTCAAATAGGTATATATCTTTTTCAGATTGAATTCAACATTTTCCAGATTGAATTCAACATTTTCCATATAAATTCAACATTTTCCAATAAAATTCAACACTACAAAGAATTTCGGGAAATCGAGAAAAGAACTTCATAATGAATTTGTGATAACTGGTCCTTTCATGGGAGATTATTCATCATTTGCCACCATTTTTGATTTTTCAGAACATTAATTTATAAGATCAGATAGCGTCTGAAAAATGTCTTAATTTTTCGAATAAAAATCACCATTTTCCAGATAGGACTTAATATTTTTCCTATTGAACACAACATTTTCAAAATTAAACCCAACATTTTGCAAATTGAATCCAACGTTTCCCATATGAGTTCAACATTTTCCATATTAAATTACACAATTTCCAAATTGAATTTCAACATTTTCCAAATTAAAATTCAACATTTAAAAAAAATTATAAACTTCTAATAAGATTAGAAAGAAAAAAATGCGTAAACGTTCACACATTGATAGATTTTGTTTTCAATTGTATTACTATATATATTAATTCGTCTTAAACAGAATTTGAACATCAAAACAGTAAATGATAGTTGAATCAAGACAACAAAATATTGTGAGAAACAAAGTTCATTTTCAATTTTGAGAACGGAAGTTAGTGAAAAAACGTGAAAAATAAAAGAGTTACACTGTTAAATCGATTTCGACGGTTAGGCCATCATCAGTAACAAACAATAACTGAAGACACATTAGAAAGGATACAGCTTTTATAGTAACAGGTGAAGGGAGATTGAATCCCATTGGTCAAGAGAAAGGAAAGAATATGGAGGAGATCTCGTTGATACCATATGGGATAATGTTCTTAGGAAAAAGAATAGGGAAAAAGTGTCCAATCTGGCCAGGGAAGATGTAAATTTAGAAGAAAAGCAATGGATAAGTTTACCTTATTATGGGAAAATTTCGGATAAAATCGGCAAAATTCTATCATCGAGAGGTTACAAAGTAGGTTTTAGATCTAAAAATAGTCTTAAAGCATTACTAGGATCCGTTAAGGACAAAATCAATGTTAAGGATAAAAGTGGGGTTTATAAACTAAAATGTTCTTGTGGCTACGAATATTGCGGTCAAACTGGTAGGAAATTCAGGGAAAGAATAGACGAGCATCAGGAGGATTTCAGGGAAAATAAGGGTAAGTCTACATTTGCGAAACATCTTAAGGAATCCAATCATACTTACAATTTTGATTTGACAGATAGACCGTTTGTAGAATTTCTTCATTTTTGTCATGTTGAATGTACTTGAAAACATATTCGAAATTATCAAAAGTGACAGATCTGGTAAATGTTTAAATGAGGATATACCTCAATATATTTCACCACTAATAGGTCCATTTTTATAAAGCTTGGAATTATACCTTCACAATGTTGAAACCATATTTGGTTATTTCCCCCTTTCACTTCATCTAATTAGCTATAATCCCCCGTCACCTTGTTTGCACTTAATTGGTTGTACCTCCTGCCCCTTTCCTTTCTCTTGACCAATGGGATTCAATCTCCCTTCACCTGTTACTATAAAAGCTGTGCCCTTTCTAATGTGTCTTCAGTTATTATTTGTTACTGATGATGGCCTAACCGTCGAAATCGATTTAACAGTGTAACTCTTTTATTTTTCGTGGAAATAGACAACGTTTTTCACTAACTTCCGTTTTGAAATGGGTTTCCACAACTTCGTCGCGAGTGATTTAGTTCGTTTCAATGTTGAGGTTGCTCAACAGTAGCGCCTGGAAGGAGGAGGAAGGTGTGCGTCACTAAATTTACCGATTATCCCCATATTTGACCAAATCAGGGGCATTCATCCAAACTCGTTCTGTTCAAGTGAGGGAACTGGTCTAAAAACGGGCTACTCGTATGGGAGGTAGAATTCACCCATGAACAATGTAGATTACAAAAAATCATTTAAAGTGATCTTACCTTATACGCGCAAATGCTTCTGATGTCTTCCAACAGGGCTACGAAGAGGTCAGGAGTGTCTGCACGATACACTAACCAGCAGTAGTAGTTGAGGTGTGACTGCAAATTGCACTGACCTCTCATTTTCTTTAATATATTGGCCCCAAAGTTAAAAAGCCCAAGATAGCTGGTTTGTGACTCCGGGGAAATGTCATGTTCAAGAAAAATAACTGACAGTCTTTAAATTAAATTGAAATTTAATCAGGAACAGCCATATAAGCTATGTATTTAACACATGAGCATGTTTAAAGCGATACAAAAATACCAATAAAACGGTCTCAGAGTACATTTTTTAGAAGCGACAATTCTTTCGTGGTCTCCCGAAGGTCTGAGGTTGAGCTGTGAACGTTGGGGTTTAGAAACTCGAAACCATATTGTCCTTGGGCGAGCGTCACATTCATCTTTGACTTATATCCTAATGCAGATTGCTACTTCAGTAATGTCATCGGCAATGACCTTAATATGCCGCCTACTGCAGGTTTTTCAGATATTTAGCCATCACAGGTGACTTGGCGCGCCTCGCCTGAGATCATCTTGCCGATTGTAACGAAACGTTCATCATCGACACTGTGAGGTTGCTGGCATTTGAACTTGCGCTAACGGGGATTCAACGATTAGGTTCACGTGCCTATTACAGATTGCCATTTTCTTGTGTTCCTCCGACACCTGAAGAACAAAGAGAAGTTATGTAATCAAGCTGACTATCCGACTGCAGTATATGATTCCGGGCCTAAACAGATGTATTCAATAATTGCGAATTGGAACAATATTTGGAGAGTTTTTGTATTTTTCGTATTGGTATTTCTCGTAAACACGAAAACAAGCTGTTAGAGCGAGCACGATGAATGCTAACCTTTTTGCTTCGATTTCTCGTAGCGCTTTCGTAAGCCCGAGAGAAAGAGAACTCTTATAGATACGTTAACGTGACTCTTGTAGTGAATCACTGCAAAACTCAATTGTCACAGTAGACAATTTCCAAAATATAACATGAAGTAAGAAACAAAGACCATTTACCTCTACATCATATAAAAACGATTCAGCCGTGAAGAACACGAATCTTTAAAACGTGTAAAATGAACCTTGAAACGAAATTTGAGAATGAAAAAGCTGAAATCTTCTATAAAACGTCGAAAGCAAGAACAAAATGCCGCTAATGACCGTTCTGGTTGAGGTGCGGGGAAAAAACACGAAAGAAAGACAAATACAAAGGTTAAACCAATAACAAAAGATTGCACGGGGAAAAGTCAGGAGTTGTGTCGGGTGTGTGTTCATGCCAACTGCATGATACATATGATGGGTCTGGGGGAAAATGCCTCTTTTTCCTAAAATCTGCCAAAAAATGTGGTTTTTCGCCGATTTTGGACGATTTATCTACAGTTTTTTGATAGTTTTTGTACATATTTACACCACTTGGCGACCAGAAAAAATTGTACTATTACTTGGACTATTTTTGCGTCGATTGAGACCACCACCAGCTCTGGAGGTGTGATAATTGATTTTTTTACGATTTTTCAATTACTTACAGAAAAACGCCTTTTTTTGGGAGTATGCCGAGAAAAAATACTTAAGTTGTCAAAAAACTGACAAGAAACACGTTTTTCGGTTGTTGATAAATCGCAAAAAATCAATTATCACACCTTCAGAGCTCGTTGGTGGTCTCGTTCGACACAGAAATATCCCAATTAATAGCAAAATCTTTTTCAGGTCGCCAAGTACAACATTTTTCAAAAAAAATATAGAAGAATCGTCAAAAATCGATGCCGCTCGTCTGCAGCAAGCCTGACACTATATAGCGATCATTAATGAAAACGGATCACTCGCAAATTCAAAGATGTCACAGGTCCTTCTAGCCCTCAGAGAGAGTGAACTAATTAACTACGGCTCTCTGGAACGTTTCATTCGATTCTTTGGGATAATATCTATAAAATACAAAAAAAAAAAAAAAAAAAAAAAAAAAAAACATGCAGCAATTGTAAGAGCGAATTTTCGTAAATTATCGTATTGTATTATGTTATAAATTTTTTGAAATTTGAGATTTTTGAGTCCAAGAAAATTGTTAACTATTATTTTTACGGCAAAAAGTATTCTAAGTAATAAGCTCCTATTCAAATAGAGGTTTTGAATTTTTAGCTTTTTTTACAGTTTTTATAGATTTTTTAACAAATTTTAAGTGCATTTTTCAGCATAATTTTGTACATAAATTTTTGCATGTTCTATTTTATAGTTAATAAACTTTATTTGAGCAATATTCTACCAAAAAATATAGTGATGTTAGTAGTTTAGTCGGCCGTAAGTACTTGTGTCTTAGGAATTAGTCGGGATGCGGCCCAGGGGGAAAAAAATGTGAATTTATTTCATGTTTTTATTCGACGTTTCGTCCTCTTGCTGAGGACATCTTCAGGATCCTACACGGACAAAACAGGCATTGTTATATGTTATAGGTATTGTTATCTTGAACAGAAGAAAACAACAAAAAAAATAATAATAGTTAAAAACTAATTTGAACTACAAACCTACTGGTGTGTCCAGGAAAATTTTTTAAAACGTCCGAATATAACGGACTTGTCAAATAATATGGAGCAATAACAGTGGTTCACCTAAGGAAAAACCAAACCAAACAAGTTATAAAAAAATGTGTTGAAACAGCATAAGTAAACAATAAAAATATAGATAAAATGTTGAAATATTATCAATGGATAACAATAATACGGTATAAAACATTAATCAGAAACTAACAAAGTAAAAAACAACAACAAAAAGTTAGGTATAAAAGGGTGAACTTGTTGGGAAGTAGTACCTACCTACCCAGTCAAATAAGTCGAAAGCTACTACTCTTGAGAATATCAAGAAAGTTAAGAAAAGTGGTGTCACTGAAGAAAATATAAAAGAGAAAACGAAAATATAGGGAAATATAGAAAAAAATAGATTTGAAAGCATTACATCTATCCATTCGTCAACAAACTGAAAAGTAAACCATAGCCGCCAACAAACAAAAAACGAAGTAACAATCCATGCAACATTACTGTTAAAAAATTATTTCTTACAAGAAAAATATAGTAATAAAATGGGTAACTTAAAAAAAAATATATACAAAATAATAATAATAATAGAAATTGAGTGCGGCAAAGAGAGAAATAATAAGCTGAGGCGTAAACAAAAATAAAGAAAGGAGAGCACAGAGCAAGAAGGGCATGGAGGTGAAAAGAGAGCATGGAATAAAGAAACCATACCTATAACAACACATATAACAATACCTATAACATATAACAATGCCTGTTTTGTCCGTGTAGGATCCTGAAGATGTCCTCAGCAAGAGGACGAAACGTCGAATAAAAACATGAAATAAATTCACATTTTTTTTCCCCCTGGGCCGCATCCCGACTAATTCCTAAGACAAAAAATATAGTGTTTAGTTATGTACTGTGAAGCTGTACTGCCCACCCCACTAGGCAGACGTTTTTTAAGTACCTACCTACATCCAGTCTTCCCAATTATTGTTTTCACCTCCATAGTGAACTGTATATGTTTCATATTTATGTTCTATGATGATGTGTGATATTTCAAAATAATATGTATGTTCCTTTACAATATGAGCTTTTACTTGTCCTACACAATCCTGTTTAGGAAATTGCTATGCCGAAGTATGAAGTCATAAAAAATAAAACATCCCCAAAAAATATGTACCTATACTTTGGATTCCATGGTTAATTTAACTTTACCTTTCGATTGATTATAGATTGAAGCAGCTGGTGGGTACCTGAACCTGACCGTGCCTGCTCCCCCAGCCTCTTCGACGTCCATGAGGCCGCCGACCGCAGCGCCTCAGACGGGACAGAATGGAACCAACGCTGTTCAACTCTCCAACGAGACAGAGGCTTGACCTCGTGGTAGCCGCCTGTCAGTCAACCTACCTGATCTGGGAAGTCATCCTCATCGTTCTCGCACTCGCCCTCATCCTCTTCATCACTTATTTATTTTATTTATTCATCTTCGACGGCTACCTCCTACTAAAGCTGGCCATTATCATGAGTAGGAGCTTGCTGTCGCAGAATCTAGTACGTGTGATGATATCTGTGTAAATTATTATTTATTATTTGTAAATTATTGAACCTAAATATAGATTTTTATACATGTTTATAGTTTCATACCTACCGATAAATAAATACCCACCTATTTTTATCATTTGACGGTTAGTTAGAACCTCAAATCAAGGTTCAACAATCTGAAGGTTAGTTAGAACCTGCTCTATTTGGGGATTTTGTCATTGTTAGCGGTCAATAGCAATTTGTAAGAACAAGTGAAGAGTACAGAGGAAGAACGGGCTATCATGGTTTTTCCTAGTTTCGAGAAAAACGAATTTTAATGACATTTCAGTCGCTATTGATCGTGTAGAGAAATTTTAGTTTATGATTTTGATAGGCAAACATGGAATCAAATTATTAACACATTCACAGAGTAAACTCATCAGTTGTGATTACTTTTTTTTTTTTTTTTTTTTTTTTTTTAACAAGCACCTACTACCTACGTTTTAAACAGCATGGTTCTAGGATTGGTTATACAAGGATACATCCATAAGAGTAGTTCAATCTGAATTTGGACAATGTTTCATGCAAATATTACCGACTTTTTACAACTAGCGAGCTGCATTATTTCGATTTTTGACTGATTTTTTAACTTTGAAATTTTTGAAAACTTGATACATATTCTTATAGGAAATTTTACGCTGATTCCGAATATACCACATGTTAGTATGCTGAAAAAATTATTTCGCACGACAAATCGCAAAAAACAGGCTATTTTGAAATTTTTGACTACATTTTTGAAAATTTCAACCCGAAGATGTAATCCGATCAAGCTGGCCAACGAACTTGAACTTTCGTTTTGTGCCCTTAACATTTTAAAATTTGTTTGAAGTTTCTAGCACAATTCTACGGACAGTTATCGTCTGGAATGACACATACATCCATACATACATATATACATACATACATACATAAAAAAGTTCCAGTCATGCAGCATGATCGTATGAGCGAATTTTCATAAATAGTAGTATTAAATTTATGTTAAATTCTGTTGAAATTTGAGCACTTTGGGGACAAATAAAAATTTTATTATACATTTTATAGCAAACTAACTTTTTTTCAGTAATATTCCAATGAACAAACGATTTTGTGGATTTTTACAATTTTTTCAAGAGTTCCTATCGATTTTAGCGAATTTTTGAAGAAAATTAAGCTATTGCTCTCGCCTCAAAATTTGTAGAATGTGAATTTTTGAAAAAAAATTATGCAGAAATCCGTTTCAGGCTATTCTGAATCATATTCTGAAGTTTAACGCATTTTTTTATTTTGTATATATGTATGTATGTATGTATATATGTATGTATGTATGTATATATGTATGTATGTGTCATTCCAGACGATAACTGTCCGTAGAATTGTGCTAGAAACTTCAAACAAATTTTAAAATGTTAAGGGCACAAAACGAAAGTTCAAGTTCGTTGGCCAGCTTGATCGGATTACATCTTCGGGTTGAAATTTTCAAAAATGTAGTCAAAAATTTCAAAATAGCCTGTTTTTTGCGATTTGTCGTGCGAAATAATTTTTTCAGCATACTAACATGTGGTATATTCGGAATCAGCGTAAAGTTTCCTATAAGAATATGTATCAAGTTTTCAAAAATTTCAAAGTTGAAAAATCAGTCAAAAATCGAAATAATGCCGTTCGCTGGTTGTAAAAATCGGTAATATTCTTCAAAAATTCGCTCATGGGGTCATGCTGCATGACTGGACTTTTTAGCTTATTTTAATGAAATTTAAGTACATTTTTCAGTACAATTTTGTGCTTAAATTTTTAAATGTCCTAGTTCATGTTCGATTAATTTTTTTCGAGTAGCATTCTGCTAAAAAATAGAAATTTGTTAATTTTTAGCGGTTTTTTGCCTTTTTTAGTGATTTTTTAAGTACGTTTTTTGAAATTTGACCAATTTAATGTGCTCAAAAAGTGTTGTCCACCGAACTCACCCTTTCTTTTGAAATGCTTGATTTTTTGGCGAAAGAACGAAGTTTTTATCTCAATTCTATCGAGAGTTATCGTCTGGAATGACACATACATATATATACTTGTATATATATATATATATATATATATATATATATATATATATATATATATATATATATGTATACATATAAAAAGCGTTAAAATCCAGGAATCATTTCAGAATGCCTCAAAACAGATTTCGATGGAGAAAATTTTTGAAAATTTTTATTTTAACATTTTGGGAGCCATTGCAATAGCTTTATTTTCTAAGAAAATGCGTTAAACTTCGGAATATGATTCAGAATAGCCTGAAACGGATTTCTGTATAAAATGTTTTCAAAAATTTACATTCTACAAATTTTGAGGCGAGAGCAATAGCTTAATTTTCTTAAAAAATTCGCTAAAAACTGAATAAAATGTATATTCTTCGATCAAAAAATGTGAAATTTTGAAATTATAATGTTATCGTACAGGTAAAAATCGTAAAAATGCCAAATTACCTTCACGAAAATTATTGTATAGAAATATAACGGGAAAAAAAGCCGAACATCACAAAAAACAGCGAAAGAACGGGATAACTCCGTTGACAGCGAGTGATTTTCTCACTTGTGGGTTAATTTCTTGAAATTCCTCCTGGCTTTCTCAGAACAGAATATTTTTGAATTAATCAAATCCCTGGATTTTTTTGAAGAGATCGAAATTTTTCTCGTGTAGGAACTTCATGGGAAGTAAAATTCTGATGGACGAAGTGGCTTCTGATCTTTTCTTTTTTTGGCGGATTCGGCGTCACAAACTTGGTAGTAAATTCTGCATTACAGCTATAACGATAGTAAATTAGCCAATGGTAATCAACATGAAGTTTTATTCTCTTTGTCCGTTCATGTATGTATGTGTATCCTCGTAAAAGCGCTTCAACTAGAGGACGGCTGGTCCGAATTCGACCTGATGGGTCGTAAAATGATCAGCTAGTCATTCAAAATTAAGTGGATGCGAAAATCGTCATTGATAATCAGCAGCGTGAGCTGATTTCGTGATTCAAAAACTCCAATTTCTATGTTATTTATCCTACGAAGCTGAAATTTGGAGCCTTTGTGAGCCCAGTGGAATAGGATTTCAACTAGCCAAACTACCCCACTTAGCTGAGTTACCTATAAGCCATGGTGTAGCATTTTTGCTTAATAGTACTATCCTATAATCAATATGTAGGTTTGTGAATATGAAACCTTAAACCATATTTTAAAAAAAACTGTAAAATAAAATGAAATCGTTGACTGTTGCCCCCCCCCCCCATAAGAAATGACTTAGCTACGCCACTGCCCCCCCCCCCCCCCCCTTTAAAAAATTATGAAGTGGCAATCTTCAAAAAAGTAGTACTTTGTCAAAATTCACAAAAAAAAAAAAAAAAAAAAAAAAAAAAATGTTTGAAAATGTCAAGGTTTTTACGATTTTTGAAAAAGCTGCGTTTGACTTCCGAGGTCAAAAACTTTTTTTTAATTTTAATTTTTTAATTCATTTATTGACTTCGGGATGACCCTATACAGCCGCCACAAATGTTACAATGGAAATAAATTTAACTGAATAGAGTACATTGCGGAATGTCACGAAGACAGAATTACAGATCTGTATTTACAATTTAATTTTACTGAATAAAATAAAGTTTACCAGTGCGTTGTAAGTGGCTGTTTTCTGAAACAAGCAAAAGGTCCAAGATGAACGGTCGGGACCTAGACAGTGCCTGTGGCATTTAGGGCATATGATTAAATATGTTCCACATTGTCTTCTGTGAACAATTTTGGCAGAACGCCGATTCTACCTTGCCGGTCAGGTAGGATTTCTAAATGCAGAGTCCGATTCTGAGCCTTGATTAAATTCTATTTAAGCATTTCAGCTGAGATATCATTTCTATAAACCATGGTTATAATTAGTAAAAGCAAAATTAAAGAGGGAATAACTTTTTTGTGTGCTAAATTACTTCACTGATGTATGATATTTGGTGCATTTTCGTATGTTGCAGTTTCTTTTAGCGAATTTTTGAAGAAAATTAAGCTATTGCTCTCGCTTCAAAATTTGTAGAATGTGAATTTTTGAAAACTTTTTATGCAGAAATCCGTTTCAGGCTATTCTGAATCATATTCTGAAGTTTAACGCATTTTTTAATGTATATATTATGTATATATGTATGTGTCATTCCAGACGATAACTGTCCGTAGAATTGTGCTAGAAACTTCAAACAAATTTTTAAATGTTAAGGACACAAAACGAAAGTTCAAGTTCGTTGGCCAGCATGATCGGATTACATCTTCGGGTTGAAATTTTCAAAAATGTAGTCAAACATTTCAAAATAGCCTGTTTTTTGCGATTTGTTGTGCGAAATAATTTTTTCAGCATACTAACATGTGGTATATTCGGAATCAGCGTAAAATTTCCTATAAGAATATGTATCAAGTTTTCAAAAATTTCAAAGTTGAAAAATCAGTCAAAAATCGAAATAATGCCGTTCGCTAGTTGTAAAAATCGGTAATATTTGCATGAAACATTGTCCAAATTCAGATTGAACTACTCTTATGGAAGTATCCCTGTATAACCAATCCTAGAACCATGCTGTTTAAAACGTAGGTAGTAGGTGCTTGTTAAAAAAAAGAAAAAAAAAAAAAAGTAATCACAACTGATGAGTTTACTCTGTGAAATATTCCGTCCTCCGATTCTCTCGGTCGCTCTCTCTAATGTTTTACGCTCAACTGTTTTAGGACTTGATGTAGCTTTAATACTGACTGTGGCTTAGAAAATATCAGCCATGAAATTATGAAGAAGTTCTATTTATGTACGTACTAGCACGCAGACCCAAGGCTCCGCTCGAAATGTCGAAGATTTCTTCAAAAATTCGCTCATGGGGTCATGCTGCATGACTGGACTTTTTTTGTTTTGAGTCTGCTTACCTACTATAATTGAGATAAGAGAGAGATAACTCGAGCAGTATTCTATTTAAAAATTCGTTCAGGAGCACTCCTAAAAAGCTTACCACATAGTAATTGTGCCCTCCTGGAAATGAGTGATTGATTTTTGTCAAATTCTCAGAAACATGTTCGTTATAAATTCTTATGTAAATGTTTAGTACCAATTCCGTATTAGTGGGTTTCCATAGAAATAAAATTAACAAACCTTTGCATAAACATTTGAAGCACGAACCATAACCGCAGTAATGGTTTTTATTTTACTCAAGTAAGGGGTATATAGCATTTCCGAATTGAGTTAAACCTTTTTCATGCAGATTTAAACTCCATCAAAATATCAGTAGTTAGCCCCCATCATAGTAACTCAAATTTCGTTAGGCTAGAAGTGAAAACGCTGCAAATTATTACACAAAGGTTTATTATTTATGTATTAGACAGCCCTTCGACGTAGATCTCTGGTCCATAATTATTAAACGCCGCTTATAGTATATTTAGTATCGGAACTCGGAGCTTCGGACCTCACAAATGGGTTCAATCCATTACAGCAGCGGAATCTCACAATTTTACGCTTTTTAATATAGTTGATAAACAAAACAATTTATTACCAAGTCATCTTTCCAACACATAAAAGTGTTACCTATACTGTATATTGATATCATCTAATTGGTCAAATTTCAAAAAATGTGCTGACAAAATCACTGAAAATGGCTAAGAATTGTTAAATTGATATTTTTTAGCATAAGATTGGTCAAATAAAGTTTATCAACTATGAAATAGAACATTCAAAAATTTATGTACGAAATTATGCTAAAAACTTGAACTTCATTAAATTTTGTTTTAAAAAATCTATAAAATTGCAAAAAAAGCCTAAAATCCAAAATCTCTTTTTGAATAGAAGAGTATCATTTAGAATACTTTTTTTTTCATAAAATTAATAGCTAACATTTTCTTTTCACTCATAAATCTCCAATTTCTATACAACTTGAAATATACAAAAAAAAGACACTTTTTCACTTATTTTTGGCTCATAGCACCCATGAGAGTGGAGCGATCGAGCTGGCGAGAAGTTAGGACCAACTAGACCCCAAGTGGAGTCTATGTGCGAAAGAACAGATTTTTTAAGTCAATTCTGAAGCCTTTTATGGCCCGGATGGCGGACGGACATTTCAAATTTGGATTCTACGCACCTTGAAACGTGAAGTGACAAAGTTTGAGGGGGTGTTATACAAATCTTTTGCTATACGATCACATAGGCTTATTATTGGAAATAATAAACCAAAAGAAGAGGAAACTGTAAGAGAAAATACGCATTTCCGAAGGTTTGATATGAATCGGAAATCTGGGGAATGGATAGGAAAGGAAGTTGATAATTGTTGATAAGATATTCGTCAATTCCTTCTCAATGCAATCTTCTTTCCCCACAAGGATATGTTGTGTTCCTTATATCCTTATTATATATAGATTATATTTCTGTGCATAAAAAACCACATGCATGATTTCATTTTCAAGTTGTGGCATAATAATTTCCTGTGTTCAAAGCTAAATGGAAAAGGTTTAGCTTCGTTCTCATTGTGCGTTCAGTTCGGAACGGTTCTGGGCAAGCGCAGTCGAGTTTTGTCGTTCGCAGTGTTTTGCGAACGCAGTTCCGAACGGTTCTAACAGTCCCCGATTTTTGTCAAAACTCGAACCTAAAAACGTAGTTAACGCATGCGCATTTCACATTTTTTCGGAGCTCGCGGGGTAAACAATACGCTCTCTTCGGCTTTGGTTGCCGCGTGTTCCCTGTAATTTTCTCTGTAAAGTTTCGCATTGTTCTGTTCGTTGTTCTTCATTGGAATTTCTTCATCGAAATGTCAACTAGTACCTCGTCAAGTGCGAAAAGCGATAGTTTCGACGATGGTGGTAACGTTTCATGGTTTGTAAACGCTGAGGACGAGATTGAAGTTGTGATTGGATCTCGTCTACATCCACGAAACTCAAATTTTTTCGACCAAATTGTACCAAGGTTCGACGTCGAAAAGTTTATTACAAACAACCACACAGGCTATTCCACTTCCAAGTTCTGAAATCTTTTGCAGTGCAGAACACGGTTCCACAAGTTCCGGAACGCCCCGGGATTTTCTGTCCCAGTTCTGATCAGTTCGAGAAGCTTATAAAATCCAAATAGTAAAAGTCTAAATCTAAAATACACTCCCAAGGAAATGGCACATGAGCTTCCTCGTGACCTTCACAGTACGTCACCATTAAATTCCTGAAAACTAGAAACGACCAGTTCTGGCATCAGGGAATTATTAAGGTGGGAAATTGGAAGCTGAATGGTACATATAATAAATGAAATTAATAAGAAAAATTTTGATTTTAATATGGGACTATTCCCTGCAAATAAATTCCCGGCATGATGGGCACAATCACTGGTAGTACCGTACGATTCGTATGGCACCTCAAGGGACTCTACCGGGATCATCTCTGAAAATTTGAACAAAATCCGATAAAATTAACTAAGCTGTGACCGTAACAAAAACATTTCGCGTATGCGCCTAGCGTACCGCTGCTGATGATCGCAAAGAATCTGATACGGGACCTCAAGAAACCTTGCCCGCATCATCCCTGAAAATCTGACCGAAATCCGTTCACAATTGCCTGAGTTATGACCGAAACAAGAAAACTTTGTTTGCGCCTGCGCAGAGGCTACCGTTGATTTGATCATGACGGAACTGATAGGGGACCATGTAGAGCTATACCCGCACGATCCCTAAAAATTTGAAGAAAATCGCATCAAAATTGTGGAAATTACGGCTGTTGCAAGGACCGTAACAAGGATATTTTGTTCACGCATGCGCAGAGCGTACCGCTAATGCAATTATGATGATTGTCTTATGGGACCTCAAGGGACCTTACTCACATCATACCTGAAAATCTGACCGAAATCCGTTCAACATTGACCGAGTTATGACCGTCACAAGGAATTCACGTTAGCGCCTGCGCAGAAGCTACCGTTGATTCGACCACGACGAAGTTGATAGGGAACCTAAAGCTTAACCCGCACGATCCCTGAAAATTTGGTTAAAACTGGATCAAAATTGTGGAAGTTATGGCTGTTACAAGGAAATGTGGACGGACAGACAGACAGACAGACACGGAACCAAATTTGTTCAGGAGGCTCTGAAACGCAAAATTCGAGTGGAAATTTCGATTTTGGAGCAAAAAATTGTTTTTCATTTCGAAAGTGAAAACAAAGCTCCCGCTGCCTTGCAGTCTCGGAAGCAAAATGGAAAAGGTTTCAACCTAAATAAAAAAGGACTAAACCAAAATGAAAAAGTTTAACTCTATTCGGAAATGCTATATAATTTACAGTTTGTATTAAAAAAAAAAAAAAAACTTTTGTGTCAATTTTATAATTCGAATGATTAATGTTCGTTTCCTTATTAAATACAATCACAAGTACCTACCTACTATTCTTTACCCATTTCATAACTGGATCTGCCACGACCCCTTCTTTTTTCTGGACGAGTTGATGCAGAACACACAAACATTGCGTTTACTCTACATTGAGATCAAAGGCGTTCGGAATATTCTTCGCTGCGTACAAAAATGAAGTGGATTTTGCTGCACTGAAACTCATAAATTCCTAACACATCCTGCAATTTATTAAACTACCATAAAATTTAGGCGTTAAACAACTATCGCCCACAAGACTACAATATGCCTTTAGATTCATTTTCATTTTCAATAGATAGATTTAGATTATTTCAATATATACATTCATTATGCTTCCTTAACAGTCATTATACTTTCAGGAGATGATCATATTTTTTCCTCCAAGACCAAAATTTCGTTTGGAATTTTACGTTTTAGTCCATTCTTAACAACTTCCGGGACTGTCTGTGCAACAAGTTCCCCATTTCTCATCCGATTATGATGTTTTCAGGGAATGTGCGGGTTAAGCTGTATATGGTCCCTCATCAATTTCATTTGCGCAAATCAATACTTCACTCTGCGCATTCGTGAACGTAAATTCCATTAATTATCATTTTCTCAAGCTCTAGACTTAATCTATCCATATCAATTTCAACACGAATAGAATAAAATGAATAGAATTCCAACTCGATTGTGTCTTTAGTAGCTGCTGCACTTGTGAAATCCACGGAACACGCCTAATTTCTACATCTTTCTGGGTGTGGTAGAACATAATTACAACTTAAGGAACCAATTACTTAACCCTGGAATGTCCCGGCTAAATTTCCAACACTTAACTCCCGGGTGGGGTGTGTCAAACCCCAACTTTGAAAAATGTTAGAAAATTCAAAAATAAGTTACACAAGAATCGAATTTTATTTTTATTCTGTTATCAAGAGTAGGTACCTAAGCTCCTGAAGAAAAAAGTAATAGTAAGGCTCACGCTCTGAAGGAAAAAATAATAGCAGAAAGGTTCCTCATTGTAACAAACTTTCAATATAAAATTAGCACATTTTCATTTAAAAACAAAAATAAATAAATAAATAAAATCTACAAAACAATTTTCTGAAATTAGTTTGATACCACTTACAAAACCCAAGAACTAGAATGAAAAGGTAACATAAAATTGGCACCAAGCAATAGGGTCAACATTCTCAACACTTTGAAGATCTATGATGTTCACAGAAGGAACATCGAACTTGTTCTCCTAAACTGTCACTTTTGACGTTCCTTCATCGGAGGCAACTTCTTGTAACTCGACATTATCTTCGGTGTTTGAATTTTCTCCGCCAAAATATACATCTGCTTCCTCTAACTGTTCCAAAATGGATCTAACGTCTTCAGGATCCGAAAACTTGCGTTTTTCAGCCATTTCTAACGATGAGCCAATAACGAAACTGTGGGAACGCCCACAAAAATAACACTTGCTATAAAGAAAATCACTAGGTTAACTCCCCGGTGGGGTTTGTCAAACCCCAGGCACAAGAAAGTACTACACTACACAGAAGTCTTGAACGTACTAAACTGGAAAAAGGCTGAAGCCTTTAGGGAAGAAGTGGGAGGTGATATAGAAGGGGGCGAGAAGAGCCAGACGTGCGGAATTCAACATGATAAACTGACTTTAAATCGCGATTGGGGTTTGACAAACCCCACGGGCCATTCCAGGGTTAAATCAGCTGAGTGAGCTATGTGCCTAATTTTGTTCGAATCCCTTGGGATGCTGAAATTTAGAATGGGGCTTCTCTGGGTGTGGTAGAGTTTAAATCCAGTATTTATTTATTTAATGTATTTGAACATGTATGTTCCTTACATTCGAGTATGCATTACAAAACACAGTTCCTTTGAGCCTGACGGCTAAAATTAAAAAACATGAATATGCTTTAGCCGTACACGACTCACTCCTCGTCGATTCTCTGAACCCGACCCCCCATCGGCCTCTGAACTTTGTTTATCATTCTGCCATCAATCCGAAAAACATGGAATCATGTTTTAGCTCCTCGCTCTCACTTCATTATAGAAATGATCACGACGATTGAGCTCTTGTGAGATGATGATCTCCTAATAGAAACTCGCGAGTAAACATTCACTTTATTGTAGAAATGATCACGACGATTGAGCTCTTGTGAGATGATGATCTCCTAATAGAAACTCGCGAGTAAACATTCACTTTATAATAGAAAGAGGCTACATATGAAATTACAGCTTCCTATAGTGTAAAGTATAGAAATTACCTATTAAAATGATTTAACCACCGCTTCACAAATCTAACCGTTCTCGCAATATTCGGATCACCTGCTATGAATCACATAATCGAAACACCAGCTCAATGAAATCATCAGAAATTAACAAGCGGTTGCAATCATGTTCATAATATCAATAATTGAGAATGATCACCTGTGTGTAAACAATTATTCATATAACCATGCTCATAACTCAGCTTGTTGGCCACGCACTTCGCAGTAGTTAATATAGTATGGTTGGATAAATCGAGAGCTTTCGAACGAATGGTCAACGAATTTTGTGGGATGAAAAACGACGAAGTATCATATCCCTAGCAACGACTCGGTTGTAAGCGGAAATCATCACAATTATTGGCGCTACTTTCGTTGCACTCTCGTGGGACATTTTTCGGTAGTTAGGTCACGGCTAAAGCATATTCATGCTAAAATACATAATTGAAACAGTTGTAGTTTTCACCTCCCAGTTGAAACAACTACTATAAGAGTACAAAATTTAGAAATTGATCGTGGTGTCCAGTTACATGATTCAATTAATGATAATCTATTCAGTATTACAGCGTTAGTAGAAATTTCAAATATTTTATAAATTACAAATTAATATAACATTCATTATTAATTCAGCTTATTCTCTTTACCTTATAAATATTGGAAACAACAATAAAATAAAACAAGTACGGAAGAAATGCGTGATGAATCTAGAGCTTTTCAACGAATGGAGAACGATTTTTGTCCAGAGAAAACTACAGAAGTTTCATTTCCCTATCAACGGCTAGGTTGAACGTGAAAATCATAAGAAAATTTCGTTACACGTTTTCGGGCAGTTAGCTCAAGGCTAAACATGTTCCATGCTAAAACGTAGTATTTTTTAGTGGAATAGGTATTACTCAAATAAAAGTCCAGTCATGCAGCATGACCCAATGAGCGAATTTTTGAAGAAATCTTCGACATTTCAGTCGCTTATTGATCGTGTAGAGAAATTTTAGTTTATGATTTTGATAGACAAACATGGAATCAAATTATTAAAAATAATTGGGAGGTACTCTTACTTCCATAAGAGTAGTTCAATCTGAATTTGGACAATGTTTCATGCAAATATTACCGATTTTTACAACTAGCGAACGGCATTATTTCGATTTTTGACTGATTTTTCAACTTCGAAATTTTTGAAAACTTGATACATATTCTTATAGGAAATTTTACGCTGATTCCGAATATACCACATGTTAGTATGCTGAAAAAATTATTTCGCACAACAAATCGCAAAAAACAGGCTATGCAATTCTTTATTACGTTGCGCCGTTGTTTTAGGTTTGTAATTAGGTTGCTATGGTTGGACGATTGGAAGCCATGTGATCTATAGCAACTACTCAACTACTCGGTTGTACGTGAAAATCATCGTTAATTTCGTTACCGACGTTACAAAAAAAGATGATGGGGTTCGGGCTAAGAATTGCATAGCAATTAATATAAATTACCTAGATAACCTATACAGCTACAATTAAAATTTAATTTTTAAAATAATATACTTATGAAATAGCCTATCGCCTGACAACACGGGCCAAACCTAACGTCAGGCAGCAACATCGTTTCAGGCCTCCAAGTACCTATTCTGTACTATTTTATATTGAACCTAATATTCATGTAAAAAATAAATTGATGCAAATAAACTCTTCTATTCCACAATGGCAATTATTTAATTTCGAAGATTGTGTATCGTTCAAGGTTCATCGAGTTCTCCACTTAATGAGAAACCATTGAAATGTGGATCGGATTCTCGGAAGCTAATCTTTGATATTTTCAAGATCTGGGGAAAAGGAGTAGGTACTTACCTGCCTTTCTACCTGCATTCATCATACTGCCCAATTTCAACTCTTCATTACGAGCCGATTTGCGGTTTTAACTTGGGCTGGGTTGCTCTATGATTGCTTCTAGCCAGTAGTTTCAGAACAGTCAAGAAAAAGAACACCCCTTAATTTCCGCGAGATCGCCTGCTGCAATCTACATACTGGAACGTTGATGACTGAGTGTTGACGCATCGCAATTGCATTACATAACACATCCCCTTAGTAAGGGATAGACTGGAGCTAGGTACAGCATAACATACAAGCTTACACAAGTTATGTCTGGGCGTGGTCGGAATGCTGCTTACTTACATCATTTTGAGCTGAGGGATTCACCGAAATGTGGATGTTCGACGGCAGCCCAGCAGACATGGGACCACCTCGTATATGACTGCGAGATCTTCGAGGCTCCTCGTGCAAGGTTGATAGGAGCAGTGGCGTAGTTTGAGGAGGGGCAGGGTGGGAGCAGCCCCTCCTTGGATCATAGAGTATACAATAGTTCGTTGTAATAATACAATTAAATTGAATAATTTTAAGCTTCTAACTCTATTAAGTACCTAACACATTAATTGGAAGATGTAATTCGTAAAAAACAATCGCTATTATACGAATCCACTTGCCTAGCAACTTTATACGCTCTTAGAAATGAAGAAATTCTTATTAGGTTCGTTTGTGTAAGGGCAAAATGGCGTGGATATTATACAGCCCCACGGAGAGGAGTAAAATCACCGTCAACGAAACGGAAATGTGGATACTACTAGCTGAAATCAAGTCTTTCCCCACTACCTTCAGGGGCTAGCCCATATGCGATTTTTCCCTAGAAAAATATCCATATTTCAGTATCCACAAAAGTTCCCCTACGAACTTCCCCTACTTTTCACTGCCTACCTGATCACGGTTGGATCTTTGATCCAAAACAGTTTCCCTAATTCCTAATTTTGGTTTATTATTTCCAATAATAAGCCTATGTGATCGTGTAGCAAAAAATTTTTATAACCCCCCCTCAAACTTCGTCACTTTACGTTTCAAGGTGCGTAGAATCCAAATTTGAAATGTCCGTCCGCCGTCCGCCGTTCGCCGTCCGGGCCATAAAAGGCCTAAGAATTGACTTAAAAAACCCGTTCTTTCGCACATAGACTCCATTTGGGGTCTAGTTGGTCCTAACGTTTAACCATCCCGATCGCTTTACTCGCATAGATGCTATGGGCCAAAAACGGGCGAAAAAGTGTCTTTTTCGACGCGAGCACGCCTGGCACGCTTGGCAGGGGGTCACGGTGGGTGGTGAGGGGGGTGAGCGGAGGGTGGAGTGAGAGGAGGCGCCGGCGCCGCGGCACCTTGTGGTGGGTACGGCGCCGGCGTTCCTTCGAGGCATGAATATATGTTTTTTTCAAGGTCATATTTGTGTGTTAATACCAAAGCTTTTCCAACGCATATTTAATAACATATCCTCTCGACTTTTCGTACGTACTTAGATAATGATATTATTAAGGCAATAACTATTTGAATAGATAGGAGCTCAAATCGAGAAATATAAACATGCGTATATAATTATAGAAGTATAGGTTGTGGCAACTCGAAATAGGACACGCCGAGGAGTCTGGACGGGCCTTATGACGTACGCTAGCCAACTAAAACTACGATCATACTCAATTGAAAACGCTGCAAATTATTTCACAAAGGTTTATTATTTTTTCAATTGAGTATGATCGTAGTTTTAGTTGGCTAGCGTACGTCATAAGGCCCGTCCAGACTCCTCGGCGTGTCCTATTTCGAGTTGCCACAACCTATACTTCTATAATTATATACGCATGTTTATATTTCTCGATTTGAGCTCCTATCTATTCAAATAGTTATTGCCTTAATAATATCATTATCTAAGTACGTACGAAAAGTCGAGAGGATATGTTATTAAATATGCGTTGGAAAAGCTTTGGTATTAACACACAAATATGACCTTGAAAAAAACATATATTCATGCCTTGAAGGAACGCCGGCGCCGTACCCACCACAAGGTGCCGCGGCGTCGGCGCCTCCTCTCACTCCACCCTCCGCTCACCGCCCCTCACCACCAACCGTGACCCCCTGCCAAGCGTGCCAGGCGTGCTCGCGTCGAAAAAGACACTTTTTCGCCCGTTTTTGGCCCATAGCATCTATGCGAGTAAAGCGATCGGGATGGTTAAACGTTAGGACCAACTAGACCCCAAATGGAGTCTATGTGCGAAAGAACGGGTTTTTTAAGTCAATTCTTAGGCCTTTTATGGCCCGGACGGCGGACGGCGAACGGCGGACGGCGGACGGGGGACGGCGGACGGCGAACGGCGGACGGCGGACGGACATTTCAAATTTGGATTCTACGCACCTTGAAACGTAAAGTGACAAAGTTTGAGGGGGGGTTATAAAAATTTTTTGCTACACGATCACATAGGCTTATTATTGAAAATAATAAACCAAAAATAACCTAAACCTTTGTGAAATAATTTGCAGCGTTTTTTTATTGTTAGTATATCGTAGGTACATATTCTACCATTTACTTATTAAATCTCAGTTAAAATAAAACAAAAATACAATAAATAGAAGACTACAGTGGTGATTAATACTGTTAAATAGAAATGATTGAAATATTCTATCGTAGCATTATTTATATTCTAATCTTGCATATTGCTGGTTTCAGTTTGTTGACATATTTGTTTCCCGCTCTCGGTTTCATGCCCGGTCTTTTATTTCGCGTACCTATATAATACGATTGCGTGACCTGAATAAGTATTTTTTTGCGTAGAAATATCTAACAACTGAGGATAAACCTGTAATGGAGAAACGTCCACATATATGATTTTGCAGGCATTAAGTCTAATACAATACGATAATAATAGGCCTAGTGCTCCCCAGTTCATCGCTACCTATTCGTATTTATCGCAGTTTTTAACGTTTGGATTCGTTAATTGTCTAATTTATTTTCTAAATATTATTATGTTTTAATAAACAATACCATGAAAGCTATTGAATGAATATGAAAGCTTACGTGATTAAAAATCATGACAAAAAGCCATTGAATTTGTATAAAGCGTTTGACAGTTTATCATACAGTCTTCGTATTTATATTCAATAACAAGTACTAGAAATTAATACTAAAACTATAAAATAAAATGAAATCCTTGACTGTTGCCCCTCCATAAGAAATTACTTAGCAACGCCACTGATTAGGAGGGTGATTTTGACCGGTGGTCAGTGGCAGTGGTGGGCGGTGGACTTTTGAAGAATTAATGCAGAACTATGTAGATGAATTTTGTGTTTTTATAAATGGTATGAACTTTGATTTAATATGATTCATGTATCATAAACAATCTATATGATAATTTTATTTAAAATGTGGTGTTGAAGAACAAATTTGAGTTGATTACGAATTTTGATTATTCAATGTTACTATTTTGTGAAACTCATGTAATAAGAAATTGGGGCATGCGGAATAAACGGCTTTGATGCAGCTTTTACTGTGTCAAGGAAATTAAAAAATAAAAATAAAAAATAAAATAAAATAATAATAAAATAAATACACATCTCCTCTCACTGCAACAAGATTCCATCTCAGAAACAGGTGACCTGGGCAATGGAACAATGCTCCAGTTCCACAATAGTTAATAGCTCGAGATTATGAGCAATTTTTTAGTGTAACATTATTTTTAATTACCTATTCATTCGACTTCTACATAATGCTGAAGTTCCAATATCGTCCGTGGCAATCATAAACGCAGGGTTCACCAGTAGCTTAACCCACTAATTTCCTAGATATTGCATCAAATACTTTGAAAATTCCTCCTAAAAAATCTTTAAAATGAGGTTACTCGGCAAAAAATAGAAAAATGTTTTTCGAAATACTCAATAGTTCCCTCCTTTGGGTAGTCTAGTCCAAAAACTTTTGGATTTTTTCCCCTGATTTTTATATGCTGAAAACGTAGTATCAGGCATCCCAAAAACTCCCAGAACCTGCATCTGCCCCATTGTCATCAAACGTTTTACCCAACTTTTTTGTAGCTGTCCAGTGTTTTTAAAAAATGCGCTGATAATGACCACAACTTGTTTGTAAAAGGATTCTGTTGGATGGGGTCGCACGTTGTCGCATGAAATTCCTTCAGATTTTGTTAATTGAATATGTCAGGAATGCACCCATTCGATCCGTTTTGCGAGGAAAGTTAAAATGTTAATTTGCTAGCTGATTATCACTCTAAAACACAGCGTTTTTCGGTAAAAATGTTATGCTCCGACTACTAAAAAGCCACAGAATTCTTCTTTCAACGTGGAGCCCTTCTATAGCCACCAAGAAATGAGACTAAGATCGCCGAAAAATATGAAAAATTCCTGGAAGCTTCTGGGTTACAATAAACTCGACGCTTCAATAGCAGAAAAACTGCCATTTCACCTAGTTTTGTTAGTGATCCTTTGGAAAAACTGGGGTGGGGAGTTAAAAAAATTGAAACTTCGTCTCCAGATACTTCAGTCTATATATATAATCAGAATGTATGCGGCCCAAACCCGAAGTACCTATTTTGCTTTCAGGTCTACCTAAAGGTAGCGGAACACGGTGGTCCTCGATCGGATTTGACCAAATTTTTCTCGAAATATGATTTGGGAATAAGTTAGGATTATAATTCAGCAAAAACCAGAACCAAACATTGAGCCGTTTTTTTTAAAATTCAGTTTTTAAATTTTCAATTGATACTTTAATCACGAAAATACGCTATAATCGCCAAAATTAAAAAAAAATATATAATTTATGTGTCATACAATAGAATCTTCATCTAGTTTCATAGTTCTGACCTATTTTGTGATCAAATATAATTAGAAAAACAAAAATAACAACATTTTATTGAACAAAATAATTATTATATTTGCATGAAGCTTTTAATAAATGCCTGTGAGTATGGGTGCAGTAGGTGCGTGTGTGACTATGTGTACGCTTGTGTGTGAGTTTATAAAGATTCATTATATAAATTTTAACATAAAATATATATCTAAATTGAATAGAAAATAAAAATAATGGCATTTTAACATTTTACATATGCAGAGAATTATATTCGCATACAGCTCTTAGTAAACGTTGTCCATACTCAGGATTGATTCGCGATACTTTATATTTAGCCCACGTCGCAGAAAAATCATGATGCACGGCCTCCATAGCCTGTTCACTGTAAAAGCCGAAGCCATTTCCGTGTTTGGTACTAAATTCTTCCACATGAAAGAAAACCGTGTGAACTTTTGGAGTGACTGGAATATCCATGATGCTTTGAATTCATTGATGTATTCAATGACTTTTGGATCCAGCCTGACTGAGAAACATGCTTTGACTTATTCATTGAACTTCTGGAAAGCATCAACGTATTTTAAACAACCTATGCTACAGTTTGAACAACGCAGAAAATCAAGTTTCTGTAGCAAAATGCGGCAACCATTTCCTTTTAATTAAGGGCTCCCATGGGACAGAACACCTTGTTCTCTCACATGATCAAAGAATTTGAAGCCGGAGCTCTTCTTTGGGCATAGCGCTGTAGTGTTCAGCGTAAAATGACCCATGGGAGCCCTTCGTTCAAAGGAAATAGTTGCCGCATTTCGCTACAGAAACTTGATTTGTTGCGTTCAAACTGTAGCATAGGTTGTTTAAAATACGTTGATGCTCTCCAGAAGTTCAATGAAGTTGTCAAAGCATCTTTCTCAGTCAGGCTGGATCCAAAATTCATTGAATACATCAATGAATTCAAAGCATCATATTTATCTTTGGATATTCCAGTCACTCCAAAAGTTCACACGGTTTTCTTTCATGTAGAAGCACGGATATAGCCTCGGCTTTTACAGTGAACAGGCTATGGAGGCCGTGCATCATGATTTTTCTGCGACGTGGGCCAAATATAAAATATCGCAATCAATTTTGAGTATGGACAAGGTTTTTCATGAGCTGTATGCGAATATAATTATCTACATATGTAAAATGTTAAAATGCCATTATTTTTATTTTCTATTCAATTTAGATTTATATTGTTGGGAGTAGCCTCCAGCATAGTAATGTGAGTTGCTAGGAGCGGGACACTGACTGGCTGGATATACTTACTTGAATTTATGGTTTCTAAGGTGTGTAACATTCTGTTAATAAAAACGCATTCCGTTCTCCGTTCTATAAAATCGCATCAGTGGTGTCAGAAGTGGGATTCCAGTATCTACAATGAATCCTGAGGACGGTTTCCGTTTGCGTAGTGGTCGGTTGCTTGTAGCCGCAGAACCAATCACGGAGGATGGTGTGACCGGGAGTGTAAGGCCGCACGTGAACATGCAGAATGCAGACAGCGATGAGCCTGCACCAATCGGCGGGGGCGTTGAAGGGGGAGCCGATCCGGTTGTTTTGTCACCTCCGGTCATTGAACAAGGAGACGCTCTCCGTGCGGATATGATGGCGGAAGTAAGGGCTTTGTTTCGCGAGTTCCAAGTGGTGATCCGCCAAGAATTAGAAGACGGTTTGCGTGTGCACGCTGCGCGGGCCCCCCTGGAGATTCGTCCGGACCCTCAGGCCACTAATGATGCAGCGATTCCTCAACAAGGGATTCCTCCGAATCTCGTTATAAGGGGCACTTTTAAACCTCAAAAGTATGACGGTGCGATTCCATGGGAGGAGTACCGCGAACATTTTGAGACAGTCGCGATTGCAAATGGCTGGAGCTATGAGACTAGGGGCTTGGCCCTGGGAGCTTCGCTTGTAGGACCTGCACTATCTGTGCTTTTAGACGTGACTGCCCGGGACTACAATCAGATCTCAGCGCAACTGGCGGCACGGTATGGCGTGGATAACCGTGGCCAACTGTATGTAATGCTGTTGCGGAATAGAAGGCAACAACCCGGGGAAGAAATCCAGCAGTACCAGGCAGACATTCGCACCCTCGCAAGAAGGGCGCTCCCAGGGACACCGCCCCAAATGGTGGAAATTCTTGCCATACAGCAGTTTGTCGAAGGCCTGTCAAGCCCTCGGGTGAAGGAATTGGTTATGATGGCAGCCCCAAAGTCTTTAGAACAGGCCTTGGCAGTGGCGCTACAATCTGAAGCGGCTGTGCGTTGTGCTCGGGGCCCTGGAGGCCTTCTGGCTGTGCGAGAAGTGTCTGCCCCTGCTAATGACGCCCTCCAAATAGATCAGGTGGTGCAAGCTGGAAGAAGAGGCAACATGATCTGTTTCCGGTGTGAAGGACGGGGGCATATGGCCAGAGAGTGCCCGCTGACAAAATGCTTCAAATGTCAGCAGCTCGGGCATCGAGCCATAAATTGCCCCACATCGGGAAACGGCCGACGGGCCTAGACTGGGGCCAGTCTAGGTCCAAGCAAGGTCAACCCCGTCAAGCCACAGACCGTTCAAGCCAGACTGACCAGGGAGTGTACCCCGTGAGTGTGTCGTCAGTCATCGTCAGGGGCAGTGTAAACGGTAGACCCTGTGCAATGCTGGTAGACACAGGCGCTGTTGTGACGGTTCTCAGAGCGGAATTTGTACAACCGATTGAGGTGGACAAAGGTGGGGCCATGTGGCTACGATCGGCGACAGGACAAGAATTTCCGGCAATTGGAACGGCTGAGGTGGAAGTGGAGCTAGAACCTGGGAAACGGGTGCCTCACCGTGCAGTAATTGCAGATATCCAAGAGGACTGCATCCTCGGGATGGATTTCCTCTCAAAGGTGGGCTGTGTGGTGGATACAGCTGCTGGAGCCATTACAATAGCCCAGGTCCAATCGGGGGGAGATGGAGTTGAACTGGAAGAGGAAGGACAGGGACTTGGTGAACTGCAACCCACACTGCAAGAGGAGGACCACCTACAGCCATTGCTCCGGAGTTGTGCTGAGAAATTAGAGTCCCATCTGTTCCAGGAAGCTGCTGCCATGCTGGCTGAATTCAAGGACGTGTTTGCTGCGGACAAAAAGGTGGTGGGTCACTTCGCTGATGTGGTCCACGAGATAGATGTGGGACAACATGGACCCATCAGGCAAGCCCCGCGAAGATTGGCGCCCGAAAAACTCCGTGAAGTGGACAGTTTGGTGCGTCAGATGGAAGAGATGGGTGTTGTTGTACCCTCCTCCAGCGATTGGGCTAGCCCTGTCGTGATGGTGAAGAAAAAGGACGGGTCTACACGCTTCTGTGTCGATTATCGACAGCTGAACGATGTGACAGTGAAGGATTCATATCCCCTCCCCCGAATTGACGACATTTTGCGAGCTGTGGGAGGTCACACATGGTTCTCGTCCCTCGACCTTCAGAATGGATATTGGCAAGTGCCCTTGTCGCCGGATGCCCGCCGTCCCTCGACCTTCAGAATGGATATTGGCAAGTGCCCTTGTCGCCGGATGCCCGCAGGAAAACAGCTTTCTGCACACCCCACGGCCTTTGGGAATTTCGCGTCATGCCCTTCGGGCTTTGTAATGCTCCCGCGACCTTCCAGCGTGCCATGTCAGGGCTGTTTCGGGAACAGATTCGTATGGGAAAAGTGCGGGTTTACCTCGACGATGTTTTGATCATGGCCACCTCATTCCAAGAGCATCTAAGGGTAGTGAGGGAGGTGTTGACGAGAGCCCGAGCGGCTGGCATTAAGTTGAACCCTCGAAAATGTGAGTTTTTCAAACGAGAACTGCGTTATCTGGGACACGTAATCACTGAGGCAGGGGTGCAGACAGACCCAGAGAAAACGAATGCTGTGCGAAATTGGCCCAGACCTACCACGGCAAAAGAGGTGCGTGCATTTGTTGGCTTCTGTTCTTATTACCGGCCTTTTGTTGATCACTTTGCCGACATCACAGGTCCTCTGTATATCCTACAGAACGAGAAGAAGATGTTTAAGTGGACTGAAGAGTGTGAAGTGGCATTTATCCGGCTGAAACATGCGTTGACTCATCCCCCTGTGCTCGCGTTTCCAGAGGAAGGACGACAGTACATTGTAGACGTGGACGCCAGTGGCAGGGCCATTGGAGCAGCGCTTTCACAAGACCAACAGGCAGGAGAGCGAGTGATCGCCTATTTCTCTAGATGCCTGCAACGTTCGGAAAGGAACTATTGTGTGACCCGCCGAGAGCTCCTAGGAGTGGTTCAAGCATTGGAACACTTTGCCACATACGGGCTTGATAGTGGGGAGCCAGTGATAATAAGGACAGACCACGCATCATTGGAGTGGTTAAAGGGGTTTAAAGAACCAGATGGGCAGCTAGCCAGATGGTTAGAACGGTTGTCACGCTTCAACTGGACAATCAAATACCGGAAAGGGGCTCACCATGGCAACGCTGATGGGCTGTCCCGGCGACCTTGCCTCACAGATGAATGTGCTCACTGTGCCCGGCTGGAGAGGAAGAAAGAAGAGATCACTGTGGCTCGCGTGGAAGTGGATGTTCGTCTGAACTGGGAGGAGGAGCAACAGAAAGACCACACATTAAGGGAGCTGCGAAGCTGGATTAAAACCCAACCCACAGAGGCAAACTTGACAGCCGCTTCCCCCATCGTCAAAGCCCTGTGGGCTGAGCGCAAGTTGCTCTTCCTAGAGGGAGGTGTCCTATACAGGAAGTGGCCCGGAGACCCGGGACCTGCACTGTCGCAAGTTTTAGTTCCAAAACACCTGATTGAGATGATAGTAGCTCGCTGCCATGACCTGGGACACTTTGGAAGGAGGAGGACGGAGGCACAGATACGTCGACTGTTTTTTTGGAAGGGAATGGCACGAGACGTACGTGACTATCTGGGGAAATGTGAGCCTTGTGGCAGGAGAAGAGGAGGGGCTGAACGCAAGCGGAAGGCACCGCTGCAGAAATTTGTCGTGGGAGCCCCTTTTGAGCGACTGGGGATTGACTTGGTTGGGCCACTACCAAGGTCACTTCGAGGAAACAGATACATCGTGATAGCCATTGATGCCTTCACCAAGTGGCCAGAAGCGTTCGCCATCCCAGATAAGACTGCAGAGACTGTCGCAGAAGGGTTGTTTGAGCACATTGTGGCGAGATTTGGGGTTCCCCTGGAAATCCACACCGACCAGGGGACCAATTTCGAATCTCAGACCTTTCAGGAAGTAATGAAAATACTTGGGGTGCACAAAACCCGGACAACAGCCCTGCGGCCACAAAGCAATGGCCTCGTAGAGCGCTTCAATCGCACCTTATGGGATCTTTTGTCGAAATTGGTCAGCCACCACCAAAAAGACTGGGATCAACAAATTCCAACGGCCTTATTGGCCTACAGGGCGACCCAGCATTCGTCCACGAAGTTTTCACCAGCCCTCATGGTCTATGGTCGGGAACTCACTCTGCCGTTGACTCTCCTCCGTGGCCGAGTGCCAGAGGAAACTATTCCAGTCACCGATTTTGCTAAAATTCTTCAGGAACGGCTGGAGCACATCCATGAGCTTGCTCGCGGCAGGCTGGGCCTGGCAGTTGAGAAAATGCAGCGAGACTACGATCTGCGGGCCCATCCGGCAATTCTGGAAGAGGGAAGTAACGTGTGGCTGCACAGTCCAAAGAGAACGGTGGGGCGTTGCCCGAAGTTAGATTCCCAATGGGTGGGACCGTGCCGGATCCTGAAGGCCATCACGGACGTCCTCTATCGCATACGTTTACCATCAGGGCGCCGAAAAGTGGTCCACGTTGATCGGCTGGGACCTTACAAAGGGGAGGAAGGGAGAAGTGTTGGGAGTAGCCTCCAGCATAGTAATGTGAGTTGCTAGGAGCGGGACACTGACTGGCTGGATATACTTACTTGAATTTATGGTTTCTAAGGTGTGTAACATTCTGTTAATAAAAACGCATTCCGTTCTCCGTTCTATAAAATCGCATCAATATTTTATGTTAAAATTTATGTAATGTAATGAATCATTATAAACTCACACACAAGCGTACACTTAGACACACACGCATACTCACAGGCATTTATTAAGAGCTTCATGCAAATATAAACAATATTTTGTTCCTTAAAATGTTGTTATTTTTGTTTTTCTAAATATATTTGATCACAAAATAGATCAGAACTATGAAACTAGATGATTATATTGTATAATGACACGTAAATAATATTTTCTTCTGAATTTTGGCGATTAAAGTATCAATAAAAAAGTTAAAAACTGAATTTAAAAAAAAACGGCTCAATGATTGATTTCAGTTTTTGCTGAATTATAATCCTAACATATTCTAAAATCATATTTCGAAAGAAAATTTGAAGGGTCTTTGAGGTCAAATCCGATCGAGGACCACCGTGCGGAGCAAGTCTTTTCAGTTCCAGTCCGCAGTCTCCTTTTCCCATTTGCTAACACTTACGTGTTTCTCTGTGCCTTTATTTTCGTTTGTTTTATTTTTTTACAATTCATTGTAGCCTCTCTTTAGTGTTTTTAATAATGGAGTGGGACAACGAAAAGTGTCTAGCTCTCATAGCTCTCTATATATAGCATATTTACTTTCATAGTTCCACTACCCGGAAAGTAGAAGTAATGTTTTCCATAAAACGTTTTCTGGAACTCTTCCAAAACGTGGCTCTTTACCCAAACTAAAAATATAACTTGACGGATCAGAACAATGTATTGATATGTGTTCGTCTGTCAGTCCGTTCCACACTTTTCTACTTGTGAAGATCGTCCTGACCTTCAGGAACGACTAGAGAAAATTTCTATTTTTTGTGTGTGTTTATGATTAGGGTTGAACAGAAAAAAATTAATAAAAAGACGGGTTACTCACAAACTAACTGATATGAAGTATCTACCAAGTAATCAAAAGATTTTGATCTAATAAAAAATGAAAATTATTAATTGTAAGTATATAATAGTAGTGTAATGGTAGTAGATATAATAATATGAAAGGTGATTTGCTACCACGATTCGTTGAATAACAAAAACATTCTATCCTACATCACCCCTTTCCGAGATTGGTTGAAAGTAGATGTATAATAAATTGATTCCCAGAATATTTTATGTAGATTGAAGTACCTAGGCAGCTAGATTACTAGGTCAAAATATCAACAGAATTTTACTATACGCCATCTATAAAATCGACTCTAGTTAACTTTCGGATCGAGGCAAATGCGCGAGAACAACTGCTCGGTTGGTTCGGCGGATGCTGTGGAAACGCAACCCCTTTTAGCGAATTTTTGAAGAAAATGTAGCTATTGCTCTCGCCTCATAATTTGTAGAATATGAATTTTTGAAAAAATTTTATGCAGAAATCCGTTTCAGGCTATTCTGAATCATATTCTGAAGTTTAACGCATTTTTTTATGTATGTATGTATATATGTATATATGTATGTATGTGTCATTCCAGACGATAACTGTCCGTAGAATTGTGCTAGAAACTTCAAACAAATTTTAAAATGTTAAGGACTAAAAACGAAAGTTCAAGTTCGTTGGCCAGCATGATCGGATTACATCTTCGGGTTAAAATTTTCAAAAATGTAGTCAAACATTTCAAAATAGCCTGTTTTTTGCGACTTGTTGTGCGAAATAATTTTTTCAGCATACTAACATGTGGTATATCCGGAATCAGCGTAAAATTTCCTAGAAGAATATGTTCAATTTTTCCAAAATTTTGAAGTTGAAAAATCAGTCAAAAAACGAAATAATGCCGTTCGCTAGTTGTAAAAATCGGTAATATTTGCATGAAACATTGTCCAAATTCAGATTGAAGTACTCTTATGGAAGTATCCCTGTATAACCAATCCTAGAATCATGCTGTTTAAAACGTAGGTAGTAGGTGCTTTAAAAAAAAAAAAAAAAAAAAAAATGTAATCACAACTGATGAGTTTACTCTGTGCATGTGTTAATAATTTGATTCCATGTTTGTCTATCAAAATCATAAACTAAAATTTCTCAACACGATCAATAGCGACTGAAATGTCGAAGATTTCTTCAAAAATTCGCTCATAGGGTCATGCTGCATGACTGGACTTTTTTTTTGGCGTTTGCAAACGTTCTGCGCGGCGCGGCGCAGACCTGTTTGCAAACGATTGAGAACGGTGCGCGCTCAGTGGAAATGGGCCTTAAGGAAAGTTATTGTCTGGAATAACATACCTATTTATACATATGAAAAAGCGTTAAACTCTAGGATTCATTTCAGAATTTCAATGGAGAAATTTTTCAAAAATTTTGATTTTAAAATTTTCAGAGCCATTGCCGAACAGGGCCAAGAATAGAAATACTTGAGTAGAGAGCAAAATCAAATTAACGTCAGCGTTCACGAATTGTGTTTCAACATCCCTCTCTTTTTTTTACACAAAATTTGCTCTGGGGCTAATCAAGAATCGTCGTGTATAAATTGGGGAAATCAATTTAGATATACCTAATTGGCAGCAGAGTGAATGTATAAATGACGTCAAGTTCTAAATACCACATCTGTTGACTTAGCTGGGAAGTATTTCAAATGAAACCCAACGGCAACGGTATCACTATTAAGAGCACGGAAATCTTTTAGAGTGGGTAATTGAGGGAGACGTTTAGATTGGGACTAACCATTAGCATAAGTAAATACCCGGGGCCTGATTGAGGATTCGTGGCTTGCGGATCTTCTTATCAAAAAAAGAGGCGGAAAAGGTCAGAAGAGTGGACACAGCTGATTTGTCTCGAGCAGCAGACGATGCCCATTAGGGCGTCAAAACGGAGCGAACACGTAACGCAAGCTGGATTGACCTTTTGACGGCGATTTGCACAATCCCGGATGGCTCCGCCCAGGCCGGCCTGGACATCTCTTTTCATTCAATTCCGAGCTGCGAGGGTCGTAAGTTGTTATTTATATTGCCTGACGGGCGACTCGGACGTTACGCGAGCTCGCATCGTTGGAACTGCCGCAGTGCGTTGAGACGCTCCTTTTTTCACAAGAGATGAGATCATGTTGCAATGTGAGGGAGTGTGGAATTAGCGGAGTCGGTTCTGGCGATGCTAAACTTGAAGGCGCAGCGCACAGCAGACCCGATTAATACGAATTTCAAAAGGTGCGCACTACATAAGTTGAGCAGACGCACAGTAGGGCGAAACGAAATTTTTGAAGGACAGGACATTGCTTGAAAAAAAAAAAAAAGTCTGACAAGGAAGTAGCTTTCTCGTTTACCTATCATGAATGTATAGTAGATCATTGAAAAGTTTTAAATGATCTTGATAAATTCCATAGCGGAAAAGAGTAAATCGAGAAGTAGCGTGAAATGTCATAATTGGTCAATTAAGAAACGAAAAAAATGATACTCAATGTAATTTACGTTTGTGCAAGTGCAGAATGAACTGATGAGTTGAAAACAATGAAATAAGTACGGGACCATCTACAACCTAAACCGCGCATTCGCTGACAATTTCATCAAAATCGGATGAAAACTGTGGAAATTAAGGTCATTACAAGTATTTCACATTGGCGCATGCGCAGTAGCTATTAAGGTGGAATTTCCCTGACGCTTATGCGGCCCGCGATTTTGTCATGTAACTACACAGCCGCCGCACAGTGGGACGAAATGCGATTCTGGCTGGACAAAAATATTTTATTGGCTATTCTTATAGGAAATTTCACGCTGATTCCGAATATACCATATGTTCCTATACCTAAAATAGCTCTTTAATGGATATTTCTTGAAAAAACCTCGAAAAAACACGTTTTTTGAAATATTTTCCCATTTTTCATCCTTAAGATGTACTGGAAACGTTTTTTGCTCAATGGAAAAGTTATAGAGAATTAAATTCTGCGTCGATTCGTCACCAAGGAAAGTAAAACTTTTGGTAAAATAAGGAAGTTATCGAATTTCAAAGTTTTCCAAGACCGGAAAATACCATTTATTGCCGTATTAGAGGTGAAACTTGATATTCAATCGACTTTCACAAACAAGAAAAGTTGTAAACCATCAAATTCTGCAGCGATTGACTACCAATTTTTTCGAAAAACACCAATAATTAAGAGAGTTATGATGTTTCAAAGTTTTTGACAACTCCTATTTTCCACTTTTTCACTATGCTGATTCCCAGGAACCTATCATCACCTCACCATTCCTTCATATATGCGTTCAACAACTATTATGGTACACCGTGAAACCAATTCCAGCTGCAAATATTTGCAAGTAATCACAATACCCTCGTCAACGTTGTGAAAGTGTGCCAAAACTCTGGTATAATTGCTTCCCTAGTCATAGGAACCCAAACGTAAGCTTCTTGGAAACACACGGAACCAAAGCTGTTCAGAATGGTCTAAAACATAAAATGCGAGTGGAAATTTTGATTTTGGAGACCAACAATTTTTTTTCTCCCGAAAGTGAAAACAATGCTTCCCCGAGAAGCTGTTTCAACAGGACGCGCAAAGAACACGAGCATTCCCGGAAAATCCGAAGTCGATGGAGCAAGCCCGTGCACGAACGAACGCTGCTCGCAAACATTGCTCGGTGCGGCCGATCCACAGCACACGCACCAAGTTATTCTTGCGTCAAAAAATCAAGCTTTCTAAACAAAAGGATGAGTTCGTTGGCCAGCACTTTTTGAGCACTTTAAATTGGTCAAATTCCAAAAGATTTGCTTAAAAAATCACTAAAAATGGCTATAAACCGCTCAAAATCTTAAAATTCATATTTTTTGGCAAAATTTTGCTCAAATAAAGTTGGTTAACTATAAAATAAAACATTGAAAAATTTATGTATAGAATTATACTGAAAAAGTACTTAAATCTCATCAAGATTTGCTAAAAAATCAATAAAAACAGGAAAAAAGCTAAAAATTCAAAACCTGCATTTGAATAGTAGATTATTATTAGAATAAGTTTTTTGCCATCAAATAATAGTTAAAATTTCCTTGCACTTAAAAATCCCAAATTTCAAAACAATTTAACTTGATACGAAATCGCGATACAAAATTGATACGAATACGATAATTTGCGAAAATTCGCTCATACGATCATGCTGCCTGACATGAACTTTTTAAGTTCAAGTTCAAAGTTCTTTATTGGCGTATTATCACAAAGATACAAAATTTTGAAGTAAGAATACACAAAAGTTCCAGGCATGCAGCATGATCGTATGAGCGAATTTTCGTAAATTATCGTACTAATTATGTTTTGAATTTTTAGCAGTTCGCTTGCAAAGAAATTGTTAACCACCAATTTTGTGGCAAATAAACTCATTCTAAATCATTTTCCACGATTCAAAACAGATTTTGGATATTTAGCAATTTTTCAGTTTTTAATCGATTTTTCAGCAAATATTAATGGAATTTAGGTTCATTTTTAGCGAATTTTCTTAGAAAATAAAGCTATTGCAATGGCTCCAAAAATTTTAAAATGAAAATTTTCAAAAATTTTCTTCATCGAAATCTGTTTTGAGGCATTCTGAAATGATTCCTGGATTTTAACGCTTTTTTATATTTATATATATATGTATATATATATATATATATATATATATATATATATATATATATATATATATATATATGTATATATATATATATGTATATATGTATATATGTATGTGTCATTCCAGACGATAACTCTCGATAGAATTGAGATAAAAACTTCGTTCTTTCGCCAAAAAATCAAGCATTTCAAAAGAAAGGATGAGTTCGTTGGACAACAATTTTTGAGCACATTAAATTGGTCAAATTTCGAAAAATGTACCCAAAAAATCACTAAAAATGGCTAAAAACGGCCAAAAATCGTTAAACTTCTATTTTTTTGCAGAATTTTATTCAAAACTAAATTTTCAACGATTAACTAGGACATTACAAATTTTTGCTCAAAATTATGATGAAAAACGTACTCAAATGTCATTAAAATTTGCTAAAATATCTATAAAAACTGCAAAAAAAATTAAAAATCAAAAATCCCTTTTGAATCAGTGGAATTTTATTTAGAATAAGTTTTTTGCCATAAAATTGGTTTTTAACCATTTCTGTAAACTAAAATTTCTCCAATTTTAATGCAATTTAACATACTATAGTACGATAGATAGTTTATGAAAATTCGCTCATACGATCATGCTGCATGACTGGAACTTTTTTACCATAATTTTGTGAAAATAATTTATCATAATTATTTTGGTTTTGGTTCTCTCTGATCCGTATTATGTCATGCCGTTTACATTTGGTTGAGCCAGCGGGCTTGTTATGTCAGTAAATCGTTCTGAACGAAATTTAAAGAGCTTCGACTACGCAGTCGAAATTGGAAAGACATACATAAATGTAACAGGCCCCTTACGGAATTTTAATCGTCAACTTTAACTTTTGGTGAATATTCCAGAAAAGTTAGAAAGAAGATATCTACGCTTCACGCTCAATACGAAAATATGTTCCAAAACTTGACCGAATTCATAATTGAACTAAATCATATTAAGTGCCAAAAATCTTGCGTACAAGTCTGCAAGACATTGGGACATTTTTATGTCTTCACTTCCCAGACTGGTTGTAATCATGTTTGCAAAATTAACTGAAAAGGTAAACAATTATTCAGACAACCACACTCATACCTCAGATTGTTTGCCACGCACTAGGTACGCAGTGGTTAACATAATACGGTAGGTAATCGAGAGCTTTCCTTCGGATGGGGAACGATTTTTGTACGGTGATAAATGCCTAAGATACAGTTCCGTAGCAACGATTTGATTGTAAGCGATGATCATCAGAAAATCGAAAGTATATAACATTTTGACATGGATATGTCTTTGCTCTGGGGGGTCAACCAAAAATTTCCGTGACGCAAAATTTGTGTCACAATTTCAGTGTTTTTCACGTACAACCCAGCCGTTGCTAGGGGAATGGAACTTCCGCAATTTTCATCGCACAGAAATCGTTCGCCACTCGTTGGAAAGCGCTTGATTTATGTGATAAATGTTCACATCTCAAGCTACCAATTTCCCCCTCCTTACGTACCTGGCTACATTCCTAAACTAAGTTGATTGGACTATAAACAATTTTAATAAGCCGGTTACAATATTCTTAACGTAAAGCAATAGCATCATTTACTCCACTCCATAGGAAACATTTTCATCCTCTTGACAACAGTCGACTGTTAACAACCACTCATTGTAGTGGCTTCTCTCCACAGTTATTTTCAACATTTCTATAAGTAAACCGTTGTTTTGTTGGAATTAGTCGGGATGCGGCCCAGGGATTTGTTTAAAGTTAAAGGATTTGTTTACAACTCTCGAGGACAACCGTTATGAAATCCCCAATCAAAGACATATTCATGTAACATGGTATCTGCTTGAAAAGCAGATAGTGGAACTCGTTTACGATTTTCTGTGCATTTCAATGCAGAAGTAGTAGCCTCAGAAAAAGCGATCGAAATCATTGTTGATTCGTACGGAAATGGTGGTATCTTTCTGATTTGCACGGACTCACCGCACCACACAGCTTCTCAAAACAATCAGCATAGGAAGAAAGAAGAACACCTTAATAGGCCGGCTACCAAAACTCTTCAAAATAAGCGGAGATTAATAAAAAAAACATAATATTTGTATGGGTGAAAGCTCATGCAGGATTGTTTGCAAATGAAAGGGTGGTTCAATTAGCCAAACAAGGAAGCAACAGGAAGAATATTGAATTCCCCGGTGATGACAGAGGAACTGAAGCCATTTATTGTCAAAAAATATAGAGAGAAATGGAGACAAAAATATATTCAATCACACAATGCGCGGTTTTACAAACAAGTCCAACACTTCCCACCGCAAAAACCATGGTTCTTCAAAAAACCAGTTAATAAAAGTCTCGAAAGAACAATATGCAGATTAAGGGTTGACTACGGAATTTGCGAACAATATTTGTACCGGATCCAGAAACAAGAGTCAGCTCAATGCCGTGCACGTGGGCATCCAAATGGAACCCTTGAACATTTGATAATGGAACATGCAACGCAAGACGGGAATAGAGCGAAGTTTTTCAGTGCAGTGTCAAAAAGAACCTCAATTATTTTAAATTACAACTTTATCCTAGCATCAAATAATTTATTAACTTACAGAGAATTGTACAATTTTTAAAGAAATTTTAACATAAAAATATAATGTAACTACATATATATATATGTATATATATATATATATATATATATATATATATATATATATATATATATATATATATATATATATATATATATATATATATTAACCCAAAGAGCTTATAATAGGACAGAGAGGACATGTGTCTGCTAAACTGTGGGAGCTCATGAAGCCAGTTTTCTCTAAGGGGCGGGACCTACAATCATATACAATATGGTCGGGAATAACCTCCAACACATTTCATCGTTATCGTTATTTCATTGGCTACCTGGTTTCAGTCCCTAACATGGCGGAGTCTTCAAAAAAAAAAAAAAATCGGTGTGCGTCGGACCACACGGTGGAAGTTATACTTCTGTGGCCATAATTTATAATTAATAAATAAATTATGAATAATAATTTATAAATTATAAATTTATAATTTATAATAATTATAAATTTATAAATTTATAATAATTTATAATAAATTTATAATTATAATATTTATAAATTTATAATAATAATCTATAAATTTATTATAATTTATTAATTATAATTTATATATTATGAATCGATAGTTCTTAAAAATTTGTTCTTAAAAATTTGTTCTTAAAAATTATGAATTTATAATTTATAATAATTATAAATTTATAAATTTATAATAATTTATAATAAATTTATAATTATAATATTTATAAATTTATAATAATAATCTATAAATTTATTATAATTTATTAATTATAATTTATATATTATGAATCGATAGTTCTTAAAAATTTGTTCTTATTTTTCTTACTTTTCAGCGTGACGCGGTTTCTCGACCAACATCCCATCCCAAAGGGTCTAACTCCTCCTCCTCCTCCTCCCTCACTCCTCCTCCTCCGCCTCCCCCTCCTCCTCCGCCTCCCTCCTCCTCCTCCTCCTCCTCCTCCTCCTCCTCGATTAATCGATAGTTCTTAAAAATTTGTTCTTACTTTTCAGCGTGACATCCCATCCGATAGTTCTTAAAATTCAGCGTGACGCGGTTTCTCGACCAACATCCCATCCCAAAGTGTCTAACGGGCGCAAAGAAGTATAACTTCAAAAAAAAACCACTTTTCTGTAACGTAACACTTTTTGATTCAATGGTGCCAAACTAAAGGCATAAAATGTCAATAGGAGCGTAACGCACTAAATGTCACGTAAAGGTAATTTTGTCAGGTACCTTAAAACTGGTAACCTGACAGCAACTGCATGTTTGTTGTAAGGATTTGAGGTTCGTTCATGTGTAGCAGTTATGATTGTGTTGAAACTCTCTTGTGGCAATCAAATCGACATTTCCCTACTAAACTCCGAATTTGAGCGAGATTGAACAAATAGGCCGTAAGGAACTTGAGCTCAATGGATTTCACGTTTGCGCATGCGCAGTTAAAACTATACATTTCTGAGTGATGAACTTGATAGAGGACTTATCATTAGACAGGGAGAAATACCGATAGATAGGTATAATTCATAAAGAAGAATTGTTTAAACAGACAATTTTCAACCTCCGTGACAAATTGAGTTTCAAGTATACCTATTGGATGCAAATATATACGATACCTAGTGCGAGTGCAACATCTCAAATGGATCCTGTAATACTCGTAGGTTGACAGTTCTGTCACACCGTAATATTGAACATTCAACTTGAAATATGTAGGCAACCCCGCAATACATATATGTACTGCAGGTTTAGTGATTTATCGGCGCTACGGTAACCTATAGATCCTTGTGAAGACAAGGAAAAGGCTGTAGTTACGTTTCTCGAGTGTTTATAAAAAACTGTGTTGAATTCGCGTTTTCCAATTTCGTGTGAAGCTTCACATACTTCCCTATCAAGTATTTAACGTGCATTAGTAATATTCGTGTGTTTTTTGGTTTATTATTTTCAATAATGAACCTTTGTAATAGACCAAGAAAAAAAAAAAAAAAAAAAAAAAAATTTAACACCCCCTGACAATTTTTTGGTTTAGGTTTCAAGATGCGTAGAATGCCCGAATTCGGCTGGTTGGTTTTGATCGTTGATTTAGCGCATTTGATCTACGATTTATCTCAACCGGAATTGGTGAAACCGAATATCGTTGTTCAACAGCTGAGATCTTCGGTTTAATGAGTTGATTAAAAATGTTGGTGAAACCGGCCCTGACCCGTCAGATGTCTCTTCAAAATCATTTACCTAACTAAATCACTCGCGACGAAGTTGTGGAAACCCATTTCAAAACGGGAGTTAGTGAAAAACGTTGTCTATTTCCACGAAAAATAAAGAGCTACAATGCTAAATCAATTTCGACGGTTAGGCCATCATCAGTAACAAACAACAACTTCATCAACAATAACGTCATTTACCCACTTGCATGCCACCCACACCCATCCCCATTTCGCCCCCAGCCCAATTCTCGTTGCTTTTGGGACCGCCCTCGTATCTTATGTACACATTATCCAAATAAACATTGTTACAACGTATCTTTAGTTTGTATTAGAATTGTTGATAAGACGGTCGGATCATCTGGCATCCTCTGGGTCCCTCAAAAACTTTCGCCCTAAATAATCAAGAAATTTTGTCGTTTAACTCGATCTAATCGCTGACCCTTCTCTTCCCCTCATCTTCCCTTCTAGTTTTATCGGATTTCCTTTGTTTCGGCTTCAGTTTAGCTCCACACTCTTGAGTCACACAGCTAGTAGGATTTTTCTCTGTTTCCACAATCAATTATTGGTTTACTGCTCCGCTATTCTGCTGCCAAATTTCCCTGGTCGTCGGCGTCAAATCCTGGTGTATGTGTATAACTTTCATCATTACCATAAAGGTAATTATAGTGACCACTTGTTACATATCCAGTACCTATCTATTTTTTTCATGAACAGCCATTTGAATTTTATTCATAAAACTTTGTATTTTTATTCCTTAAAAAAAGTAATACGCGTGATTTTCATTTGGACATCCCAATACTCTTTGGTAGATAATACCGCGGTCGCTATATTTGAAACTCTCATTACACACACTTGAGAACCTTGATTGGTGGCAAGATGTACGCTTGCGCGAAAATGAATTACCTATCTGGAATCCAGATTTCAGTCCGGTCAGATTTCGTTCCAATCAAGAAGATAGTTGGTAAGAGTCCAGAAAGACACGGCATACAAAGTTCATCGCAACATGTTCAGTGATAGTGCCTGTGCTAACCTGTTTGTCCTGACGTGTAATGTATTATTTTTCTTTCACAATGAAAGAAGTACCTTTGAAATTAACTACAACTTTATCGACCTATCTAGTTTAATTTTTTCACTAGAAATAGATGTGGTAGAAGAAGGAAGGGAATTTGGAAGGGTAGTTATTGAGGCAACATTGAAATTCGCCTTGGGTTAGGAGAATCTCTTTCGGGAACTTCAACATGATCAACGATCAAGATGCACCAATATTATAATTATGTACCTACCTGTACCTATTACCTACATATGTACGATATTTTACATTTTTTTTCCCTTGGTCAATTACATTTTGTTATTGAAACAAAATAACGAACCATTTTTGAAGATGTGGATATCACCTAATACGCAACAAAGGGCGAAGACAGCAGTTTCTGTCACTGTCTTGATCTTCTCTCCTTTAAGTGGCACAATCCCTACCCACTTCATCAAAATCGATCTATCAGTATCAGAGCATCGTCTATAACAACCAATTTCAAGTTTGCTTGTGTAATGTTTACCTATTTCAACAAAATTAGTAGGATGCCGTCCTGAGACTTGTACCTACCCAAATACCCTCGAGCGTACCAACCACCTTTTTTGAAAATCACGAATATTACGATGTCCATGTCATGCCACTTTGAAATATGGGGGAAAAAAAATTGATTATAGGTTATTGTAATGGAAGGTTACATGCGTACTCGGAGCGGGTCCCTACAAACTCATCAAACGGAAACTTATCAAAAACGTGGGGTTGAGGCTTTTTGAGGAGTTTCCCCTTTGGGTGGGACACTGGTCAAAACTGAATGGAAGGGAAAGTTGTCAAAAAGAATTTCAAATAGAAATCAGATAGAAATTTGGAAGATGAAAAGTAGTTGATAATTATTTTTGATGACTTTCGTGTCCCCTGTGGAAACTGGTCAAACGCTCCTAAGGGGAAACTTATCGAAAGGAAAGTCATCAAACCAAACCTTCGGAAGGCTTCACCGTGTGCCAGACCAAACCGTTATAAGTGAAGGAAGTAACCGGATTCGGAGGCCCTCAGACCCCAGGCCAGGTAAACTCAACTGTGAATGGTACTTTGATTGGTGATTTTCTTAGAATAGGTAATCAGCTTTTGTACAGCATTAGTAAAGTAAATCTCAGCTTGCATCATTTAAGGGGAAATAGCCCGACCTCTAGTTTACAAATAACAAATACGTTTGGGTCAACGATTCGCGGACCGAAGTTGTTCCAAAAATATCATAATTCAAAAGTAACGAGAAAGTTAGGTATCACTTTGTTCTGTACAGTAGGTCTACTGTACTAAAAACATTTCAACGAATATTGTTTAAATCGTTAGGTATTGAAAGCTGCTCATTCAGCTTATTTTATTATTATTAGGTAGGATTTTATCTTCCATGTCCGATCTAGCTCAACATAAAAGCTAACTTTTTTAATGAGTCAACCAATTGCGGTTGCGGAAGTATTGTGATCTCATTTGAAGACAAAATAAATTGTCGTCCAAAACAAAAATTTCAATTTGCTTTTTTCGTTTCAGTATACCAAGTGTAACTACTTTAGTTAATTTTTCCCTGGTTCCTTATGTATTTAGTATTAGATTTGGAAAAATAAATAAAACGTAGATATTTTCTATCATAAATGTTTGACGGGATGTTTTCATTAAAATCACTTAACAATCATGTGGTAGCGAAGATCTGTCGTTCTATCACAAAGGAGAAGCTTACACAAGCATGGTGAGCAATTAATATTTGTGAAGATATCGAACAATTTTTATGAGATTAGAAACTAGGTACTAGTTAGTTGGAGCCTTTTGTCGTCATGAAGAAGGGTAAAGTACGTCTCGGCTTTTATTTGGAAGGTTAGGTTTTTGGCCAGGAACAATGGCAGGTAGTAGACCCATAGTAGACCAATATCCGTCCACTACTACCACCATTTTTGACGAGTTTCCCGTCAGCTCCTTTTCGATGAGTTTCCTTCAAGGTAGTTTTTGAGGAGTGTCTCGACAATGCTGGATTCTAGTCGAAAAAAGTTTATACTGACTCATAACTAAATTAAACGGATAAAATTATTGGATTCCATTTTTCGATGAGTCGTTCGTTCAAGAAGATTTGACAAGTTTCCACCCCACGTGGGAAACTGATCAAAAATGGGGTTCTACCATTTTTTTGATGAGTTTCCTAGTTCCCTTCGGAGCTGTATTCGGCTTCCCTTGAGCTCCGAATAGGATTTTTCTATTCGTACAACGAATGGAACGCTAACCGTTAGCATTTTGTGCGCATGCGCAATGCTCCATTTCTATTTATAGTTCATCCCACTCGACTACGACTCAGTGTCGCAAAAACTCCCTAATGTGTATCTATATTTTATGTTTATCTACTCGCACTGTTGATAAATATGTAAGTGAGTGATTGAATATTGTTTCAGGTTTAAAACAGTATTTGAGGTTTCTTCGGTGTGGATCTACCAACTCGGATAACACAGCAAACCATACTGCACCATGATTAGAATTTTTCTCAACTATGTGCAGTCAAGATATCGTTCACTGAAGAGTTCTACCACAAAGACGGTGCAGTAGTTGATGATTGTTCGTTAGCAACAGTTACCATGTCACTCGCAGATGATATAGAACGTAGGGTTGTTCAGAAATACGGGTTCAAGCCCTTCACTCTCCTGATTATGTACAGTGCAATTGCTGTGCTGGGGCTCCTGAGGGTAGTTGGCAACGCAGTTTCCATTGTAGTTTGGACCAAACCGCAGTTAAAGTCTTCATCTTCAGTCCTGCTCTCGGCCTTGGCAACATGTGATATGCTCATACTGATGACATCAAACACTCTGGAATTCCACTCTATGTTATACTTCAACTACCCCTACACGCCTGCAGTTTCCTATACGCACAAATACGTTGGTCCTTTTGTCGACGTCTGGTTATACCCCCTGTCTCGCACAGCCCAGACTGCTTCAATATACTTGACACTTTTAATCACGATAGAACGCTATACTGCCGTGTGTCGTCCATTGGATACTCGAACACTTTGCACACCTAGAAGGGCTTGCAAATGTTTGGCAGTGGTCATCATTGCCTCTACTCTCTACAACCTCATTGAGTTCTTTAGGTACACAGTTGTACCTGTCGACCCTGACGGTCATATCGAATTCTACCGCATTTCAACTCAACATTTTCAACCTTCTGTGATTGAGACTATATACCAGCTCTACCGTACTTGGCTACAACTCATCTTGATTTATCTCCTCCCATTGATAAGCATCGCTGTTCTGAACACACTCATCTATCTAGAGGTAAAACATGTAGTAATCTTATTTTCACCTAGCATTAAGTCTAAAGGGTTACTCTCGCTAGTAGTAGGAGTTGAATTATTATTTACATAGCAAGTCGAGTACAGGGGGCAAGCGCTTTCGGTGTAAAGACATCGTCATCATCATCAGGCCGTCGAAAAAATTACTGTAGAATTAGCAAATTTTCGTAGAAATGGCTCCAAAAGTTTTAAAATGAAAATTTCTTCAATAAAATCCATTTTGTGACATTCTGAAACCAATCCTAGAGCTTAACGCTTTTTCTTATGTACATGTAGTGTGTGTGTGTGAGTGTGTGTGGGGGTGTGTGTGTCTCTTTCCGGACGATGCTTCTTCTTAGGATTGAGATAAAAATTCTGTTCTTGCGCCAAAAAATCAAGGTTTCCATACGAAAGGGCGAGTTCGTTGGCCAGCATTTCTAGAGCACATTAATTTGTCAAATTTAAAAAAAATATATGTATATATATATATCTATATATTTATGCTGGAAAATGTACTTGAATTTAATTAATATTAGACAAAAACTGCAAAAAATTAAAATTCTTTTTTTTTAATTGCCGAAAATGATTTAGAACGAGTTTTTTTCTCCATAAAATTGGTAGTTAACAATTTCTCTTCATTCAAAGTCCTATAAAAATTCTGTTTTTGCACCGAAAAATCAAGCATTCCAAAAGAAAGGACGAGTTTGCTGGCCATCATTTTTTGAGCGCATTAAATTGGTCGAATTTCAAAAAATATGCTTAAAAATCACTAAAAATGGCTTAAAAACGTCTAAAAATCGTTAAACATATATTTTTGCAGAATTTTAGTTAGAAGAACGATGATGATTAACAACGATGAACTAGAACATTAAAAAATGTATGAAAAAATTTACGTTGAAGAACGAACTAAAATTTCATTCATATTTGCCAAAAATTATAGTTCCAGTCATGCAGCATGATCGTATGAACGAATTTTTGTAAATTATCGCATTATATAATGTTAAATTGTTTTCAAATTAGAGATTTTTGACTGCAATGAAATCGTTAACTATTAATTTTATGGCACAAAACGTATTTGAAATAATAACGTGCTATTCAAAAAAGAATTTTTGGATTTTTAGCTTTTTTTGCTGTTTTGTAAACTTTTTAGCAAATTTTAATGAACTTTGAGTACATTATTCAGCACAATTGTGTACATAAATTTTTGAGTGTTCTATTTTATAGTTAATAAACTTTATTTGAGCAATATTCTACGAAAAGTATAGTTTTAACGATTTTTCGCCGTTTTTAGTGATTTTTTAAGCAAAGTTTTTGAAATTTGACCGATTTAATGTGCTCAAAAGTTGCTGGCCAACGAACTCATCTTTTCTTTTGGAAACCTTGATTTTTTGAAGCAAGAACAGAATTTTTATGTCAATCCTAAGGAGAGTTATCGTCTGGAATGACATATATATATATATATATATATATATATATATATATATATATATATATATATATATATATATATATACAGAGTGCTAGGTATGTCTATGTAGTGAATATATTTGGAGGATGGGTTGACCAAACTAGACTTGAGTAGCTTTCTAGCCATGTCAGTTGTATGTAATGCTCAGTCTAATTCGAAGTGTTATATTCCTCTCTACCTAGCTAATGTTTTATCTACCTGGTGAAAATCCTTCCACCACTTTCAACCAACTGTTATCACCGCATGATTAGGACCCAGCCCCTGGGTAGAAAAGTTGTGGATTATGTTGAATAAAACATAAAGAAAACTACTCAAGTCTAGTTTGGTCAACTCAACCTCTAATTTTATACATATACATATATGTATATATATATATATATATATATATATATATATATATATATATATATATATATAATCTATCTGGTTCTATTGAACTATATGTAAATTAATGGATGAAAGAAAATTTCAGAAATACAAAAAACAAAGAGAAAATTCTGATATTTCGCTGATTAAGTTTGATCACAGAAAAAATACGAATGGGTATTGTTTGCATGACGATGCTTGTTAAGAGTCTTGTTGCCTCGTTGCTTGTTGGCTGCATTCATGGATTAGGAAGATTATGATCTTCATCCTGATGCTTTCATTTAGTCGTTGATATTGAGGCAGGGTGGGCGGTTTGCACCCAAAATGGTCCTGTGAGCCCGTTTAGTCTATCATTTTTAGTCTATCATTACTTTTCGGCATAATTTTCAGCACCTTCACTCCAAAGCATTCATCAAAACTAGATTGGTGTGATCGTACATGTTCTGCAACAGGAAGCTGCCGCGGCTGGTTGAACGATGCTCTGTGGGTGTTTACCCTGAGATTCCAGCGATTAACAATTACCGACAGAACCCAAGAGCACCACGAGACCGAAGACCTACCTTTTGTGACTACATTTATCTACGGAACCCAAAAGATTAATGCTATACTCTGAGAAATCCAGGCCTACGCTGACATCTAACTCTGAAACACAAGCTGTATTTAGTGTAACACCTCGTATGGCGTATATACAAGGTCAAAATATTACCAGCATATCGTCACACCGACACTCACATCAGCCACAGGAGCCTCAGCAGCTAGGTCTACGAACATGTCGGCGGCCGAGGTTAAGCTATGTAACTTAGTGATTGAGGATGCGTACTTTTCATCCCCAAATGCCATTCGAGAATATACGTGTAGAGGTTCAGCAGAATGTCAGTCAAAGATGTGTATTTACGAATTAGTCTGTAGGAAATGCTCAGAAAACGAAGGATTTTATGTTGGTAAGACCACTCTACATCGCTGAATAACAAACAACCACAGAGCATCGGTGAACCAGCTCCGGCAGCTTCCTGTTGCGGAACATGCACGATCACACCAATCTAGTTTTGATGAGTGCTTTGGGGTGAAGGTGCTGAAAATTATGCCGAAAAGTAATGATAGACTTCTGCAACAGTCAGAACGAGCTCACAGGACCATCTTGGGTGCAAACCGCCCACCCGGCCTCAATATCAACGAATGAATGAAAGCATCAGGATGAAGACCATAATCTTCCTAGTCTATGAATGCAGGCAACAAGCAACGAGGCAACAAGGCTTAACAAGCATCGTCATGCAAACAATGCCCATTCGTATTTTTTCTGTGATCAAGCTAATCAGCGAAATATCAGAATTTTCTCTTTGTTCTTAGTACTTGTGAAATTTTAACATGGAATCATGTTTTAGCGATGGATCCCCTGCCGAAAAGTGAGACTATCAAGTGAGATGAAAGTAGCGCCAATAATTGTGATGATTTCCGCTTACAACCGAGTCGTTGCTAGGGATATGATACTTCGTCGTTTTTCATCCCACAAAGTTCGTTGACCATTCGTTCGAAAGCTCTCGATTTATCCAACCATACTATATTAACTACTGCGAAGTGCGTGGCCAACAAGCTGAGTTATGAGCATGGTTATATGAATAATTGTTTACACACAGGTGATCATTCTCAATTATTGATATTGTGAACATGATTGCAACCGCTTGTTAATTTCTGATGATTTCATTGAGCTGGTGTTTCGATTATGTGATTCATGGCAGGTGATCCGAATATTGCGAGAACGGTTTGATTTGTGAAGCGGTGGTTAAATCATTTTAATAGGTAATTTCTATACTTTACACTATAGGAAGCTGTAATTTCGTATGTAGCCTCTTTAGCCTCTTTCTATAATAAAGTGAATGTTTACTCGCGAGTTTCTATTAGGAGATCATCATCTCACAAGAGCTCAATCGTCGTGATCATTTCTATAATAATGTGAGAGCGAGGAGCTAAAACATGATTCCATGTTTTTTACATTTTAGCAGTCAGGCTCAAAGTAATAACATCCGGGGGGGTCCAGGGGGGCGAAGCCCCCCTGGCGGGGTCAAGGGGCGGAGCCCCTTGCGAGGCCCGAAGGGCCGAGTTCTTTCATCCATTAATTCAACTCTAGGATTCGATTCAGAATGCCTCAAAACGGATTTTGATGAAGAAAATTTTCAAATATTTTGATTTTAAAATTTCCGAGTCATTGCAATAGTTTCATTTTCTACGAAAATTCGCTACTGCTAAAAATGCTAAAAATACAAAATCTTATTTGAATTGCAGAATATCATTTAGTACGATTTTTTTTCCATAAAATTGGTTGTTAACGATTTGTGAAGTCCTCAAAAACAATTTAGCAAAATATAGTACTTATACAATAATTTACGGAAATTCACTCATACGATCATGCTGCATGATTAGAACTATTTTATTTTCGTTTAGGTATCAAAGTATTGTAAGTTATAGGTTGAAAATAACTATGAAAATATTAATTACCTACATATTAGATTTATCTTGTGAGTAAGGTACAGCTTGTGTTCTATCCATATCCATAATCTCGTAAAATATGTTGCAGATTAGGAGAATGGAGAAGCGGAGAGCGACACTGACGGTCATCCAGAGAAAGGAAAATCGGACGACGAGGATGCTGGTGTACGTCGTCACTGAGTTCTTGGTCTGTTCGTCAGTCAGTGCGTTTTACGCAGCAGTCTTCGCTCTTGAAATCGAAGATAGAAAGTTGGGTTTTAGTCTGACCAGTTTAGATGTCCTGTGCGCTGTCTTCGAAACGTTCAACTCATCCTCAAACGTCTTGACGTACTTCGTGTTTGGGAGTAGTTTTCGAGAGAGCTTGCTCAGCACCTTCGGATGTCGTCGGATCTTTCGTCGATCGAGGCTCCCAGCGAGCATTCACGTCCAAGAGCTGGATTTGAGGAAACCTATTGAACCCACCACTCAGCTTACTGCAGGAGATGAAGAGTGCGAGTGAGTTCCAATTTAGGAATAATTCAAGTTAGAATGACATTGGGGGGCTATTTTCACTATGATGGAGTACAGGGGCGTCGCACACTGGTTCCTAACTTCCAAAACGGGACAAAAGTCTGCAAAACAGTTAAGTTCGCCTCAAATATTTTGCTTCGACAATATCGAAGGTAGAGAAGCTATGTATTAAAGTCGAACAAAGTTTTGACTTCCAAAATTAAAATGTCCACTTGCTTTTTGCGTTTCAGAGCTTCCTGATCAATTTTGGTTCCGTGTCTGTCTGTCTGTCTGATGTCTGTCCGTCTGTTGCGAATCCTTGTCACGTCCGAATCCATACCAAGTTTCAGTCCGATTCCGATGAAATTTTCAGAGATTATGTGGGTTAACCCCTAGAGGGTCCCCTATAATTTTTAATACCGTCGAATTAATCAGGCGCAAACTTGAATTTCGCATGACGTCTATTTTTCATCATCTGTTGGTCCGATTCCGTTGAAATTCGGTTGGTAATTGGGCATATGTTCTAGAAAAATGCTCTATACATAAGATAGCCATTGGTAGAGTAAGGACCATTGCGCATGCGCGTAACTAATATCGATTGACACAGGCAAAACTCTCTCAAACTGAATATTTTTTGGACACCTTCAATTTCAAAGTTAACTAAATTAAACCAATCTCTTGAGAAATGTCAATTTCTTGCAAAATAAATATGTCTACTTTTGGAAATTAACGAAAATTGCAATACAAATTGGTCCCAATTTTTTTCTTAAAGACTTAATATTTAAATGAACTATTCCCACATTATACACATCCATACCCATATTAAAGAATTTTGAAAGGTCCTGTCTGGAGTCAATCAATATACAGTCCGATTCTTCATAGCCATTTTCCAAGTTCAGATCAATTATGAGTGTCCTATCATGATGATAATTGGAATTCCTTCTGGAACCCCGAGCCATGTTTCTTCTGAAACATGAACGCCCCAAAAATAGTGGATTGGATTACTAGGCGTTAGCCGTCCATAATCCTAACCACGCTCTGCTCCCATATCAAGGATCTAGGTAGCCCCCCAGAGGTACAATGGGGTCCAAAATCCTCGACAAAGTGGTAGAGGAGAGTTACAGTATCCCGAAAGAGAGATACCACTCGTATTAATAGCATTAATGTGCTATGTTCGGAGTAGATTGGTTTTCCGGTTCTCGGATCCCCATCTATCGCCAAACGCAGCCTTTCAAGAACACGAGAATGGAGCTCCGCGCGAGAGAGACGGAAGCGTATCATCTAGGATTCTGACGGGAACTATCACACTCCCCCCCTTAAAGACATACTTCATTGAAGGGCAAGTATGTAAACCAGGTGGAATACTTTACTGGTTGAGAACTGATGCTCATTAATAAATAGCTGCATTGGCGATTGAGGATGAGAAAAGATAAATTAAAACAGGATGGAGTGTCAATGAATCTTCATAGGAAGTCTTCATTAGGTAATTAACCCCCAATCAAAGATTTGAACAATCGGGAATAAACGGTGGTTCAACTATGGAGACTTATACCTATAGGAAAATAAAATAGATATGTGCTTGCGTTGAGGACTTAAATTGAAAACTAAGCCCTGGAAATAATAATTGGGAACAATGCCCTTGAATTAATAATTGGAAACAATGCCCTTGTATAAATAAAAAATATATGAATAATGAAGGCAAAGGTCTGGTATACCATAGGTATGGAAATTGAAATTATAAGTGGGGAAATAATTGAGAAATTATAAGTCAATGTCCAATGAAATTATTTATATACCAAAGGGTGTATAATGGGATTTTCTTCTGGAATACCCGAGCCATGTTTCTTCTAAAACATTAACGCCCCAAAAATAGTGGATCGGATTGCTAGGCGTTAGCCGTACATAATCCCAACCACGCTCTGCTACCATATAACGTACTTAGGCGCCCCTAAGGTGCAATGGGGGCCTAAGTCCGCACTCATAGAGAGAGGAGGGGGTGACAGTATCCCATAAGAGATACCACTCGTACTAATAGCATTAATGAGTTATGATCGGAGTAGATTGGTTTTCCGGATCTCGGATCCCCATCTATCGCCAAACGCAGCCTTTCAAGAACACGAGGATGAAGCTCCGCACGAGAGCTTGGATTCTGACGGCAACTGTCACAAGGCCGATTTGATCGAGATCCGCCAATCCCGAGATCCTCAATGGTGGGGAAGAGTCGTCTTTTTTGACGTAGATTCGACCATAACTGGTCCACGCGTATTTATAGTTGAATGCTTCAGCCTTGATTCTTGCCCTTCCAAAAATTTCTCGCGCAAATTTGTGTGGAAATTCAAGTTGAAGCTTCTTCATTATACTTCAATATTGTTTGATTTACCAGATGCTTGGTATTTTTCATATGTTTTATTAGAATTGAAAAATACACTTGATATTCGGAATTCGATCTAACTGTGTAGTCTCTGCTTTTTACAATCTAATTTATTATAGGTTATAGGTCTGACGCGGGATAGGTCGAAATTTCGAAGTGAATTTAACGAGAATCGGAATTTTCTGGCGGTGAATTCATACTAGTGTGATTTGAATTTAGTGTTTCCGCGACTTTCGAGTGAAATCGTTAAGAATGAATGTGACAAGAATCGAGTGCCTTAATAAAGAGAATTATGATACTTGGAAGCTGCAAATGGATGCTATTCTCGTGAAGAATGATGTGGTAGGATACGTAGACGGAAGTATCCCTTGCCCAAATTCGGAATCTGAGAAGGCAGCATGGAACCAAGCAGACAAAAAAGCGAAGGCTGATTTAGTTCTTTCAATTTCACCCTCGGAATTGAAGCAGGTGAAGGACTGCAAGACTTCCAGGGAAATGTGGCTGAAACTTGAGTCAATATATCAGTCAAAGGGGCCTGCTAGGAAAGCAACCTTGCTGAAGCAGCTTATGCTCCACAGAATGGGAGAGGAAGATGACGTGCGAGAGCATCTTGGGAAATTTTTCGATGCTGTAGACAAGCTTCATGACATGGGTGTAGAAATCAATCAGGATCTACTCACTATCATGTTGTTGTACAGTTTACCGGAAAGCTTCGAAAATTTTAGGTGTGCGATTGAAGCTCGTGACGATCTTCCAACCCCTGAAGCTCTTAAAATCAAGATTACAGAGCAAAGTGACTCTCGTAAGGATAAGCATGGTGTTTCTGAGGCATCGGGTCTATTGGCAAAGAAGAGGATATGGAATAAGAATGCTCGAAATCAACGTCCATCTGAAAGAGAAACCTCGTTTCCGTTTAAATGCAATCTTTGTAGAAAAAAAGGGCATAAAGCATCCGACTGTAGTCAGAAGAAAATGACACAAACAGTCCAAAAGACGGAGGAAAGTTTCCTCACTACATGTGAAGCGGCCATGAACATCTCAGGCATTTCAAAGTGGTGTCTAGATAGTGGCTGTAGCTCACATATGTGCAGTGGCAAAGAGCGATTCATGTCACTAGTACCTACGGAATGCAGTAAAGTGAACCTCGCAAACCAATCATCGGTTGGTGTTTTAGGCAAAGGAACGGTTCAGATGAGCGTACCTGTTGGGAATTCAACACAAATCTTGAAGTTGAATAACACCCTCCACGTTCCGGACTTACGCTCAAATTTGATTTCCGTGGGAAAAATTACTGACAATGGACATTCTGTAACGTTTACCAATACGTCAGCAGAAGTACAGAATAGAGCAGGGAATATAATAATGGTAGCCAAAAGGGTAAATGGGTTGTACTATGTTGAGGAGAAAGCTCTGGAAAATGCAAGAGCTGCTGAACCCAGTACTCGATCAAAAATTGAACTGTGGCACCAACGTTATGGGCATTTGAATGAGGCAGATTTAAAGGTCGTTCACGCCCAGAAACGTGTATTAGGAATGGATTTAAATCAAAATGAATCGCTGGCAAGTTGTACAGTTTGTGCTCAAGGAAAAATGTCACAAAAACCCTTTCCGAAAAAATCAAATCGCTCGTCGGAACTCTTGGACATTATCCATAGTGACTTATGTGGGCCTATGAGAGTCCAGTCAAAAGGCGGTGCGAAGTACTTCCTAACCCTCATAGACGATTATTCTCGATGGTGTGAGGTTAGATTCATCTCAAAAAAATCTGAAGTCCTCACTGAATTCAAGAAGTTCAAAAATTTGGTAGAAAATCAGAGGGGGAAGAAGATAAAATGTATCCAATCAGATAATGGGAAGGAATATTGCAATCGAGAGTTCGATTCATACTTGGAAAATTGTGGCATAACAAGGAGATTGACCGTCTGTCATACTCCTGAACAGAATGGCGTGGCGGAGCGAAAAAATAGGACTTTGGTAGAAACAGCGCGATGTATGTTGATACAAGCCAAATTACCCCCATCTTTTTGGGCTGAAGCAGTTTTCGCTGCAAATCACATAAGAAACAGGTGTCCCTCAAGCAGCATTGGTGGAGAAACTCCGTTTAAGCTGTGGACTGGGAAAGTTCCTACCGTTTCTTATTTCCGAACCTTTGGCTGTAGAGCGTATTTTCTAAATAAAGATCCAAATAAAGACAAATTCCAGCCACGAGCGAAGCCATGTACGTTCATTGGTTACTCTGAACAAACCAAGGGTTATCGTGTTTGGTCACCAGAAGACAGAAAAGTAATCGTTTCAAGAGATGTGAAGTTCCTTGAAGGAGTAGCAGATGGAAATGGATTTGAGGATTTCATCTCTGAAAACAATCAACGATCTGTGAATGACAAAACAAATAACTCGGGTAACAAGCATTTAACAGTTTGGATCCCTACTCAAGAGAAATTGAATAGAGGAAACGTGAACAATGAACAGGAAAATGAAACTGATACCGAAAATTCGAATGATGATTATACAGATGCGAATAATGACATTGAATCATCTACAGAAGAAGTAGAGAGTGTAATTAACGAAAATATCACGTCAACTACACTAACAGTTCGTGGGAGAGGTAGACCTCATATTGTGCGTTCAGGAAGCAGAGGAAGACCAAGGAAAGTTTACTGTGAAGTGGAGGTGCACCCACAACAACCTCTCGAAGTAGTAAACGATTTTTCTCAGGGTCCTGAAGATTATGCAGGAATTGCTGATATTTCGTTGAAAGAAGCGCTATCTCAACCAAACAGCCAAGAATGGAGAGAAGCAATTAAATCTGAAATTGCATCCATTATTGAAAACAAAACGTTAACTTTCGTTGATCGTCAGAATGACCAGAACGTTATCGGCTGTCGAATCATTTTAAAAGAAACACTAAAAGCTGATGGTACAGTGGAACGTAAGAAAGCTCGGCTCGTCGCACAAGGTTTTAATCAACGTCAAGGAGAAGATTATAATGAAATTTATGCTCCAGTAGTGCGAATGAGTTCGATCAGGATGATTATGGCTTTGGCGGTCGAATACGATATGGAGATACATCAACTTGATGTAGTTACTGCGTTCCTAAACGGTGATCTTGATGAACAAATATTCATGAAAATACCTGAGGAATTTGTACCAAGGCTAGAAGATATTGTAGCGGATAGGGCAACCTCGATTGAAATCAAGAACGAAGCGAGAAAAATGTTGCAGGAAGTCAAAAATGGAAATAAAGTTTGTCGTCTTCAAAAAGCGCTGTACGGGTTGAAGCAAGCTGGGAGACAATGGTATCTCAAATTGACCGAGAAAGTGAAAAAATTAGGACTGAAACCTCTACACTCGGAACCATGTGTTTACCATGCTCGGAGAGGAAAGGACTTCTTGATACTTGCAATATATGTTGATGACCTATGGATTGCATCAACTAACCCGAAGTGGACAGAAGACACGAAGAAAACATTAATGAGCTACTTCAAGATGAAGTACCTAGGGAAGATCAGCTTTGGACTAGGGATTGAGTTTGCCCAACACCTCGACGAGGGGAAGATCTACATGACACAACGCAAATACACGTTGGACTTATTAAAACGTTTCGGTATGGAAAACTCAAAATCTGTTAAAACCCCTCTAGAACCTGGGTTAAAACTTCAAAAACCTGCAGTTGTGAATCAAGAAGATCTAAAAAAATACCCATACCAACGGTTGATAGGCTCATTGATGTATTTGTCAGTCAGCACTCGTCCCGACATCACCTATGCTGTTAATTATTTGAGCCAGTTCAATAATTGCTATGCACAAGAGCATTGGATGGCTGCAAAAAGAATACTGCGGTATTTGAAGGGAACAGCCGATTACGGCATCACCTTCAAGAAGACGGGACAACCACTCCAAGGATACGCAGATGCGGATTGGGGAAATTGCCTCGACGATCGACGATCCTACTCAGGGTACACGTTCGTATTTGGAGGAGCAGCGATCTCGTGGGAGGCAAGAAAACAACGGACTGTGGCTCTTTCAAGTGTTGAGGCGGAATATCTAGCTCTTGGGGAGGCCACAAAAGAGGCGATATTTCTCCGTCAGTTTTTGAGTGCGTTGGGATTGAGAAAACATCAAGAACCAACCGTTATTTACAATGACAACCAAGGCTCTCAACAACTCGTGAAGAATACGGCTCACCATTCACGTACCAAACATATAGACATTCGACATCATTTTATAAGAGATTGTGTTGATGAAAAAATTGTCGAATTCAAATATATGGGTACTGTGGATATGCCAGCAGATATGTTTACAAAACCACTAGCATCATGTAAACACAAACAATTCACTAATTTCATTGGAGTTGGAATCGATTGAAGAAGAAGAAGTAACAACTGGAGGGGAAGTGTGGAAATTCAAGTTGAAGCTTCTTCATTATACTTCAATATTGTTTGATTTACCAGATGCTTGGTATTTTTCATATGTTTTATTAGAATTGAAAAATACACTTGATATTCGGAATTCGATCTAACTGTGTAGTCTCTGCTTTTTACAATCTAATTTATTATAATTTGGTTAGTCTTTCCTTCACATAAATTCTCCCAGCTCTAGAACCAGTAATTTCATAGTTGGTTATAATTTTATTTCTTTTCTCATACAATGAGTCACGTATTTTTGAAGTTATACTTCTTTGCGCCCGTTAGACACTTTGGGATGGGATGTTGGTCGAGAAACTGCGTCACGCTGAAAAGTAAGAAAAGTAAGAACAAATTTTTAAGAACTATCGATTCATAATATATAAATTATAATTAATAAATTATAATAAATTTATAGATTATTATTATAAATTTATAAATATTATAATTATAAATTTATTATAAATTATTATAAATTTATAAATTTATAATTATTATAAATTATAAATTTATAATTTTTAAGAACAAATTTTTAAGAACAATTTTTTAAGAACAAATTTTTAAGAACTATCGATTCATAATATATAAATTATAATTAATAAATTATAATAAATTTATAGATTATTATTATAAATTTATAAATATTATAATTATAAATTTATTATAAATTATTATAAATTTATAAATTTATAATTATTATAAATTATAAATTTATAATTTATAAATTATTATTCATAATTTATTTATTAATTATAAATTATGGCCACAGAAGTATAACTTCCACCGTGTGGTCCGACGCACACCGATTTTTTCCATCCCTTTTATTGAAAAAAGAGAATATTATCAACATTATCTGCATGTAAGGGAACACCTAACTTTTCGGCAATTTTGATTGCAATATCAAGCAGATTGCAGTTACCACTTAACTCCACTTCTCTGAATTCAATGGATTTCTGTATGAGCTTCTTTTCCAAATTATTGATATGAAACTTCAATCCTTCCATTTCCTTATCATGTTCAATCAATTTTTTATCAAGCTCAATTTCTTGAGCATATTGCATTGCAATTTCAATTGCAATATCAAGCAGATTGCAGTTATCACTTAACTCCACTTCTCTGAATTCAATGGATTTCTCTATCAGCTTCTTTTCCAAATTATTGATATGAAACTTCAATCCTTCCATTTCCTTATCATGTTCAATCAATTTTTTATCAAGCTCAATTTCTTGAGCATATTGCATTGCAATTTCAATTGCAATATCAAGCAGATTGCAGTTATCACTTAACTCCACTTCTCTGAATTCAATGGATTTCTCTATCAGCTTCTTTTCCAAATTATTGATATGAAACTTCAATCCTTCCATTTCCTTATCATGTTCAATCAATTTTTTATCAAGCTCAATTTCTTGAGCATATTGCATTGCAATTTTAATTGCAATATCAAGCAGATTGCAGTTATCACTTAACTCCACCTCTGAATTCAATGGATTTCTCTATCAGCTTCTTTTCCAAATTATTGATATGAAACTTCAATCCTTCCATTTCCTTATCATGTTCAATCAATTTTTTATCAAGCTCAATTTCTTGAGCATATTGCACTGCAATTTCAATTGCAATATCAAGCAGATTGCAGTTATCACTTAACTCCACCTCTGAATTCAATGGATTTCTCTATCAGCTTTTTTTCCAAATTATTGATATGAAACTTCAATCCTTCCATTTCCTTATCATGTTCAATCAATTTTTTATCAAGCTCAATTTCTCGAGCATATTGCATTGCAATTTTAATTGCAATATCAAGCAGATTGCAGTTATCACTTAACTCCACCTCTGAATTCAATGGATTTCTCTATCAGCTTCTTTTCCAAATTATTGATATGAAACTTCAATCCTTCCATTTCCTTATCATGTTCAATCAATTTTTTATCAAGCTCAATTTCTTGAGCATATTGCATTGCAATTTTGATTGCAATATCAAGCAGATTGCAGTTATCACTTAACTCCACCTCTGAATTCAATGGATTTCTCTATCAGCTTCTTTTCCAAATTATTGATATGAAACTTCAATCCTCCCATTTCCTTATCATGTTCAATCAATTTTTTATCAAGCTCAATTTCTTGAGCATATTACATTGCAATTTTAATTGCAATATCAAGCAGATTGCAGTTATCACTTAACTCCACTTCTCTGAATTCAATGGATTTCTCTATCAGCTTCTTTTCCAAATTATTGATATGAAACTTCAATCCTCCCATTTCCTTATCATGTTCAATCAATTTTTTATCAAGCTCAATTTCTTGAGCATATTGCATTGCAATTTTAATTGCAATATCAAGCAGATTGCAGTTATCACTTAACTCCACCTCTGAATTCAATGGATTTCTCTATCAGCTTCTTTTCCAAAATATTGATATGAAACTTCAATCCTCCCATTTCCTTATCATGTTCAATCAATTTTTTATCAAGCTCAATTTCTTGAGCATATTGTATTGCAATTTTAATTGCAATATCAAGCAGATTGCAGTTATCACTTAACTCCACTTCTCTGAATTCAATGGATTTCTCTATCAGCTTCTTTTCCAAATTATTGATATGAAACTTCAATCCTTCCATTTCCTTATCATGTTCAATCAATTTTTTATCAAGCTCAATTTCTTGAGCATATTGCATTGCAATTTTAATTGCAATATCAAGCAGATTGCAGTTATCACTCAACTCCACTTCTCTGAATTCAATGGATTTCTCTATCAGCTTCTTTTCCAAATTATTGATATGAAACTTCAATCCTCCCAATTCCTTATCATGTTCGAACAATTTTTTATCAAGCTCATCGATTTTATTCTTCAAGGCCGGTATCTCTCCTATAGAAGTTTTAATTTCATCCACTTTCGTTCTTTCGATCACTAATTTTCTTAAAACTTGATTCGGAAATACTACAAAAGGCATAATGGTAACTTTGATTACAACTCACACAAAGAAGGGAATCTGAAAGCAGACCCGGGAGATCACAGGTAGCGTAGTTCACAGTGAACGAACGATCTTTTAAACTCTGAACACTGCCCGACTAGGCGATTAGATCAACGTCTGAGAGACGACTGACTGACTCGTTTGAATTCGGTAGGAAATTGGGTGTATGTTCTAGAAAAATGCCCTATAAATAATATAGCGATTGTTAGAGTAATAACCATTGCGCATGAGCGAAACTAATATCGATTGACAGCAAAACTCTGAGTCTAATGAAACAATTTTGATGACATTTTCAGGGATTGTGGGGGATAGCTTGCAGACGGTCCGCTATAACTTTCATCGTCGTTACATAAATAGTAGTCTATGCGCATGCGCAAACGTTCATTTATTGTAACGTCGATTTCTTATGACCTACTTATCTGATATCGTTCTAATTCGGTAGGTAACTTGGTATAAGTTCTAGAAAAATGCCCTATTAATAATATAGCGATTGGTAAATAACCATTGGAATTGCACGAAACTAATATCGATTGACACAGCAAAACTCCGAGTCTAAAGGAACGATTTTGGTGAAATTTTCAGGGATTGTGCGTGATAGCTTGTAGACGGTCCCCTATAACTTTCATTTTCATTACGTAAGTAGTAGTCTATGCACATGCGCAAACGTTCTTTTATTGTAACGTAGATTTCTTATCGTGTATTGGTCCGATTTCGTTCAATCTCGGGGAGTAGATATGTTCCAGGAAAATTCCCTATGAATTATATATCACGATTGGTGGAGTACATAACTATAGCGCATGGGCAAAACTAAAATTGGTCGACACAGACAAGTTGTTCGGGGGTGAGATACTAGTCGCGTCATGGGAAGGGGGACCTCTCTCGTGGGGGACTCTCTCATACTCTTCTCTGAGCTCCAATGTGACAGTAAGCAATCCTTCTCATCTGTCTAATTACGCATATACTATTTCATATAGCAAGCTAGATCCCTATTATATCCTACTAGAGACCTGTTAGGGCTTCGAAAGCCCTAATCTAGTCCGTAGTACCTAACAGGAACTCAGCACATTATAGTAACGATATAGGTAAGTCCTTCCTATTTCCGGCGTTATGTGACCTGGTGCAAAGCTAAGGCGATGTTATTAAATGATTAAAAAAGAGGAAATACCGATCAAAATGTAAGTAATGTAATAAAATAAATATCACCAGTTGAGGTGGTCCTCGCTACTATGAAACAAAACAAAAAGTTGAATCGGGGAATTCAGAATTTGGGCAAGGTGAGATGGTGGTGTAATTCTATCTCGAGTCTTCTTCGTTTCTTTGTAAGCGTTTGAATCTGCGCGTCCGTGTATTCTATCTCCTTCTTTATGTCGTTGATTGTACTTGATCGGTAGTACTCGTAGATGTCGAACTGGTGTTGAGTTGCGTGTAGGAGATGATACAGCTGTCTTCGTCCTGATGTGTCTGGTACCACTCCAGCAAAGCTCGTGCTTGTTCTGTGTCTGGATTCATTTTGAGTAATGTGTCACGTCCAATTTGTGCTTCAAATATATTTTTGAATTTTTTGGTTGTAATGAGGTGTGCAGCCACGATGACATGTGTGTGAAATTGAATTGTTTCCCCCATTGGATAAGATTGACGGTTCCGGTTTTATCCCTAACCGGGATTTTGTAGAGTGTCAACTCTTCGTCATTGCTGTCTACCTTTCTATTTGAGTCTACCTATCAAATTTCAACTTCCTACAGTGAACAGGAAAGAATTTAGCTCACTCAGCTGATCAGAAAAGACCCCATCACTACGTTTCTTACTTACCGACACTTTTGAAAAAAACTTGGGGCCGTGCTGATTCGGAATTATATAAAAAGTCCGCTAAGTTCGTCAGTTTCAATTTCTTCGTTCAGAAATAACTCTCCTAGATGTTAGTAACTACACTACGAATTGATGGCAACTGTTGTTACCGCCAAATAAACAACTCTCGTTGATAAGAACCGCCTAGAACACGATCAAGGCGGGTATAGAAACGAACGGCGACACTTTTGCAACAAACTTAGGGCCGTGCTGATTCAAATGAGCAGTCTAACACTAAAATCAGACCGCGAAGTTCTTCAAAATTTCAAAGACCGTTCGGAATTATATATAAAGAAATATATTGCAAATCCTTTTACTGATCCAGATTTCTTGCAGTGTTTCTATTAAAACTGTAAAACCAACTTTGGTAAATCCCTCACAAGGTTAGTTAGAACTCCTGTAAAATCTTGGAGCAATAACTACTTTCATTTGAATAAACCATCAACTCGTGCCTTTAAATCTGTGTACTATCTTTCTGTCTCCTTTATTCCTTAATAGTAAGAATTAAGGATCATTTTGGGACAATTCCCAATTGAAAAATTACCATAGTAGGCCGTCAGCCTGTTGCAACGTTCCCCTATAAATACTGTTGCCTTTGGAGTAATAGTTGTCTGTGCGCATGTGCAACCTTTTTTTCTTAAAACGTCGACTTATTAGTCATTTCGACTCGTACTTTTTCCTTCCAATAATCTATACGTCCATGTTACGATATGTGAGGAAGCTATACTGCCCACCCAACTTGGCAGACGTTTTTTTCCCACTTTTGTAACGAAGGTATAGATTGCCCTTGATGGAAAACTGGCGAAGAGCATTACATGTTAGATAAATTTCCCAAAAATAGCGCTGAAATAGTCCGAAAATAGACACAAAAACAACTTTCACAAAAATCAAGTGCGACCTATGATTTTCAATGTGTTTTAGCGAATTTTCTTAGAAAATAAAGCTATTGCAATGGCTCCAAAAATTGTAAAATGAAAATTTTCACAAATTTTCTTCATCGAAATCTGTTTTGAGGCATTCTGAAATGATTCCTGGATTTTAACGCTTTTTTATATGTATATATATGTATATATATATATATATGTATATATATGTATATATATATATGTATATATATGTATATATATATATGTATATATATATATGTATATATATGTATATATATGTATATATATATGTATATATATATGTATGTGTCATTCCAGACGATAACTCTCGATAGAATTGAGATAAAAACTTCGTTCTTTCGCCAAAAAATCAAGCATTTCAAAAGAAAGGATGGGTTCGTTGGACAACACTTTTTGAGCACATTAAATTGGTCAAATTTCAAAAAATGTGCTAAAAAAATCACTAAAAATGGCTAAAAACGGCTGAAAATCGTTAAAATTATATTTTTTAACAGAATCGTAGTCGAAAGAAGTTTATTGACGATGAACTAAAACATTCAAAAATGTATTCACAAAATTATGGTGAAAAATGTACTTGAATTTCATTATTATTTGCTGAAAAATCGATTGAAAAAATTAAAAGTTGCTAAACATCCAAAATCTGTTTTTATTCGTAGAATAGGTATGATTTGGGACGAGTTTATTTGCCATAAAATTGGTGGTTAACAATTTCTTTGTACTCGGAATGCACTAATTTCACAACAGTAATATAATATAATGTTACGATAATCTACGAAAATTTGCTCATACGATCATGCTGCATGACTGGAACTTTTTTTTTTTTTTTTAACGCTGAATGCAATGGTGATAGTTTACGTGACTTATTCAACAACCACGAAAATATCAAGTATGTTTTCGACTTAGTCACCATTGTTTTTAGCGTGGAGAAAGGTATTGGTAAATGAATATATGTAGGTACACAGCACATAAGCATAGGTAGGCCACAATAAAACTATTACCCCAATTAATGGCTGAGTTTGAAAAAAAAAGATCATGATGTGTAAGGGTAGGCCGAAAAGTACATCAAAAACGTTTATTGAAAACATATATATATACCGTCACTGGACCACGTTGGTAGGTATATTTCTTTCATTATCAATAGTGAGTCGAATACTCAGAATGTAAATAAAAATTCCAGTCATGCAGAAGCGAAAATCTTATGAATTACTTGAGAGCATAAGGATTAGAAGAGGCAAGTGCTATAGGATAAAACTTCCTAAAACTAATTATTTTGCACAAATCACCATTGTATGCTCAGCTCAGCTACAAATTATGAATAAAGTGTTTGATGTTATCCATAAATAACTAACTCAAACCACAGCATTGAAATTTAAAAACGAATTAAAAAATTCATGAGCATTTAAGCATATGATTACTTAACAAGAAATCATCAAACCAAAGGATGAAACAACAAGATAAAAGGACAAAACTTATTAAACAAGAAAAAAGTCCAGTCATGCAGCATGACCCCATGAGCGAATTTTTGAAGAAATCTTCGACATTTCAGTCGCTATTGATCGTGTTGAGAAATTTAAGTTTATGATTTTGATAGACAAGCATGGAATCAAATTATTAACACATGCACAGAGTAAACTCATCAGTTGTGATTACATTTTTTTTTTTTTTTTTTTTTTTTTAACAGCACCTTCTACCTACGTTTTAAACAGCATGGTTCTAGGATTGGTTATACAGGGATACTTCCATAAGAGTAGTTCAATCTGAATTTGGACAATGTTTCATGCAAATATTACCAATTTTTACAACTAGCGAACGGCATTATTGCGATTTTTGACTGATTTTTCAACTTTGAAATTTTTGAAAACTTGATACATATTCTTATAGGAAATTTTACGCTGATTCCGAATATACCACATGTTAGTATGCTGAAAAAATTATTTCGCACAACAAATCGCAAAAAACAGGCTATTTTGAATTTTTTGACTACATTTTTGAAAATTTCAACCCGAAGATGTAATCCGATCATGCTGGCCAACGAACTTGAACTTTCGTTTTGTGTCCTTAACATTTTAAAATTTGTTTGAAGTTTCTAGCACAATTCTACGGACAGTTATCGTCTGGAATGACACATACATACATACATATATACATACATACATATATACATACATATATACATATATACATACATACATATATACATACATACATACATTAAAAAATGCGTTAAACTTCAGAATATGATTCAGAATAGCCTGAAACGGATTTCTGCATAAAATTTTTCAAAAATTCACATTCTACAAATTTTGAGGCGAGAGCAATAGGAATTTTCTTCAAAAATTCGCTAACAGACGCTAAATAACATATAACATAAATACGTTATGTACTCGTAAATAACGTAACGCACTAGCTTCATGTTTTGCCCTGTAAAAGAAAGCCAGTGAAAGACAATTTAAAAATAAGCTTGAACATTTTTTTACCCTTCATGACAAAACTTGGCTTTTTCTAGCGATTTTCTCGTTTGTCCTTGACTTCCCCGTTTAACTTCTTCTTACTCTATCTTCAAGTAGATGAGCTTACAATATGACGACCGGAGCTTAGAAACCATCGGTTCTGAACAGTTTAGGTACCATTCCAACTATTTTATGGTTGGTCAGGAGCAGTAAAGTGATGGAATGAAACACAAGAGCTGCACTTTTTAATGTTGACTTTATTAGCAAAACCAATAAACGGAATGATGATGACTTGATTAGGTAACAATTCGTCGTCAGGGGAGGCCCAAGGAGTAGCTCGAAAGGAATTGTACATTTCTATTCCGCGAGATTCCAGTTGGTTGAAGAGGGTGGCAATTTTTACGTCTTCCTTCTCGGATTTCTTCTTAGCAGCAATCAGATAAAATGCGAAAGCTTGAAGCCATTTAGTGCATTCATTTTTCAAGTCTGTAGCGCCGAAATTGAAATGCTGAGGAGGTCTGGCGTCGCTCATCGTTAGTTTGAGAATGTTTCATTACAGATGGCGAAGAAAAAGAAGGTAACCACGTGTTATTCTCTATGTTGTTATTAATATTAGGCTCACTTTACCTGCTCACGAAACCAGCCAAATATTTATTAAGATTAATAACCACTTCACTCTCAAACTTTTGACACCATATTTTGTGGTTGGTCAGGACCAGTAAAGTGATGGAATGAAACACAAGAGCTGCGCTTTTAACATGGAATCATGTTTTAGCGATGGATCCCCCGCCGAAAAGTGAGACTATAAAGTGAGATGAAAGTAGCGCCAATAATTGTGATGATTTCCGCTTACAACCGAGTCGTTGCTAGGGAAATGGTACTTCGTCGTTTTTCATCCCACAAAATTCGTTGACCATTCGTTCGAAAGCTCTCGATTTATCCAACCATACTATATTAACTACTGCGAAGTGCGTGGCCAACAAGCTGAGTTATGAGCATGGTTATTTGAATAATTGTTTACACACAGGTGATCATTCTCAATAATTGATATTGTGAACATGATTGCAACCGCTTGTTAATTTCTGATGATTTCATTGAGCTGGTGTTTCGATTATGTGATTCATAGCAGGTGATCCGAATATTTCATCCCACAAAATTCGTTGACCATTCGTTCGAAAGCTCTCGATTTATCCAACCATACTATATTAACTACTGCGAAGTGCGTGGCCAACAAACTGAGTTATGAGGATGGTTATATGAATAATTGTTTACACACAGGTGATCATTCTCAATTATTGATATTGTGAAAATGATTGCAACTTGCAACCGCTTGTTAATTTCTGATGATTTCATTGAGCTGGTGTTTCGATTATGTGATTCATGGCAGGTGATCCGAATAATGCGAGAACGGTTTGATTTGTGAAGCGGTGGTTAAATCATTTTAATAGGTAATTTCTATACTTTACACTATAGGAAGCTGTAATTTCGTATGTAGCATCTTTAGCCTCTTTCTATAATAAAGTGAATGTTTACTCGCGAGTTTCTATTAGGAGATCATCATCTCACAAGAGCTCAATCGTCGTGATCATTTCTATAATAAAGTGAATGTTTACTCGCGAGTTTCTATTAGGAGATCATCATCTCACAAGAGCTCAATCGTCGTGATCATTTCTATAATAAAGTGAGAGCGAGGAGCTAAAACATGATTCCATGTTTTTTACATTTTAGCAGTCAGGCTCAAAGTAATAACATCCGGGGGGGTCCAGGGGGGCGAAGCCCCCTGGCGGGGTCAAGGGGCGGAGCCCCTTGCGAGGCCCGAAGGGCCGAGTTTCAATATTAACTTTATTAGAGAAACCAACAAATGACTTGATTAATAATTCATCGTCAGGGGAGGTGCAAGGGAGTAGTGGGAGAGAAGGGAAGGGGAGTATTCGAAGGCGGGAACTGTAAGTAGTGAGAGTTGGCTCTTTGTTATCAAACCCCTGTAACTTGGTGAGTGGAATTCTCCAAGGAACGGTTTTGGGGCCTATGTTGTTCTCAATCTTTGTTAATGATTTGCCTGACGTTCTCTGAAGTCATATTTCTAACACTTATTTGCTGACGACTTCCAGATTTATTTGAATAGTCCTTCAGGTGACGGTCTGGTTGAATCCATTAGCAGAGTATGCAGTGACCTGGGAGAGGTTGGCAGATGGGCTCGTGGTAATGGTATTGCGCTCAACCCTGCTAAGACACATTGCATCATTTTTAGTAAGTCACCAATCAGTCACAACTCAGTCCCTCCAATCCTGGTTGAGGGAGTCGTCGTGCCCTTTTCTTCTTCGGTGATTAACTTAGGGGTGAAATTTAGTTCTGACCTCAGTTGAAGGCGCATGTTCAGCAAATCTGTGGGCGGGTTTATGGAGCTTTGTACTCCCTTAGGAGATTGTCACATTTCACTCCAGCTAGGCTCAAGATAAATCTAATTTTTCACTCATTATACCTTTCTTCACCTACTGTGATTCAGCCTATAGCACCTCCATGGATAGCACCTGCTCCAGACGCTTTGAAGTTGTCCTGCATCAGATATGCCTTCAGCCTCAAGAAGTGTGACTATATAACACCTTTCAAGACCAATCTGGTGGGTCTTGACCTATTTGACTATTTAAAATTTCGTCAGCTCTCCCTAATTTTTAAAATCATGCATTATTTATCCCCCGTCTACCTACGAGAGCTTTTTACCCGGGCATTGTCCCAAAGATCGTGTGCACTCCGGATACCAACAACACATGCAAGTAAATCTTTTAGCCAATCATTTTCGGTCGTGGGCGTGAAGCTATGGAATAGCATCCCTGTCAAGATTAGATCCATCTCTCTTCTCGGCCGAGCCAGGAGCGCAGTTCTCAAATACATGAAAACGTAATATGAAACGTTTTGTCAAAACAGATCCCCTTTTACTTAAGTTTTTTTTTTTTACCCCTATTTATTTTTCATTAATTTGTTTCGTTGTATTTTTCAAAAAATAATTATTTACTCTCAGTTTTATTACCTGCTTGTAGATTGGCGAGATTTTATTTTTAAATTGCCTGTTTAAATATACTTTGTTTTACTGTTGTATCTACACATAATATGTTACAGTAGCTTTATGTTGGTGACTTTGATTATGACCCATATCGTTCTCTGTACACTATGAGGAACTGATTGTCCCAAGTACAATAAAGATTATTCTATTCTGTTCTACTCTAGTGGTGGCTCCACGCAGGAAGCGACTAAAACTAAGCGATGTTAGCGCGACTAGCGGCATCAATTCACAATTCAGCTTCCTACATTATACAACACCAACTGAATATAAAACCATTCTATGGCTCCGCAAAGGTGTCAAAAATGGACTTTTGTCCCGTTTTTCGTCGTTAGGAACCAGTGTGCGTAGCTGTACAAAAATAGTGAGGGGGGAAGTATAATGAAATTCCCAACTGAACCAAAAGCTTTCCCAACTCAAAAAAGGGAAATGAAAAGAAGGAAATGTGCAGTTTCACTTATAATTGATAACTGCTACAGTTGATATCTTGGCCTATAAGTACCTACCAATTAAATACACGTAACACTTCAGTAAAATGACCATTTTCATGAGAGTTGTTATACCAAAATTTGATAACACAATAGAGAGTTCCTAAACGATAAGTCAATTGGGATAAGGTGCTTGGGGATTTTATCATCTGGGGCGAGCCACAGCGTATGCTAACCTGATGAAGTCAAGAGGGTCGAATTAGCATAATGAATGTAACTTTCATGAATCATGAATACCAACATGAAATGGATATCACTGTTATCGGTGTGTAAGGTTACTTTGCGATAGGGAGGAAGAGATGAGATAGGTTGGTTTGGGATAAAGCGTCTTATGTAAAGGTAAAATAAATTTGTCTTATTGGAAATGGGGCGCCTCATCTCCCCGCACATGCGCTGCGCAGTAGTGCTTTCCGTTCACGATAAGGCACCTCATCTCTATCTCTCTATTGCTTTAGGAACTCTCTAATATATTATCCAATCTACATTATCTATATTATCTTTTGTAGTAAGACCTCAGTATCAGTCATAGATTAAGATTATTGTCATTTCTCGAAACTTAGACAATGTTTAAATGACCTGGTTAAATCTTGCAGATATTATTGCAAGCACAAAGCGATTTGCTCATTAGTAAATCAGATATGTATTTATACTTTATGAATTGAAACAATAATTACAATTAAGAAATAATATTACGACACAATACAATTATTAAAAATGTTCTCTGCCCAATTAGTGTTTTAATGGTTGAGTTTTTATTGGAAGTGGATGTGCCGATTTTTCAATTTAGCCCATGCTTGCACCACACCACACAAGATCTTTTTCGCATTATAATTGGAGCAGTGGCTGTAGGCACTAATCAGTCATAGCCTATTAACTATTTTCCATATGTTTTAACTATTGAATGTTCTCCATTGAACTGAACGGTGGATTCGGTTGAATATGAAAAATGTCTTTGGATGAGTAGACCGAAAATAGATTAAAACTGCGAAAAGCGCAGTTTCCCATCTTAATCCGTTTATTGGACGTCCCTCGGAAGCTAGGCTTTGACAATAGAGGGACGACCTATCGGAATTGATCCAGGAGGGTAGGGGACAACTCAAGCATGGAAAAAAACGCATTAGAATCCGTTTTAGAATTTTCTAATTCTAAAACCGAATCTGCGAAAAAACCATATGTGTATGTGTGTGTGTGTGACAAATTTTGTCGACGCTGCCCAGGGCACAATTAACCGATTTTTGAGATTCTTTCTTTGTTCGATTCCAATTTTAGTCTAGTTGTGCAACAATCGTCGTAAGTTTTGAATTCCATGATGGAAGAGGGGAATGGGGGTAAAGGCGAAAAAAACGGGGGTTTTTTTTTCAACCAAACTTATTGAGTGGTTGTCCAGCTTGATCAAGCAGTTTCACCATTTCCACAGGGTCTTCAGTATACTGGACAAGTGAGTGGTGGAAGGGTCAAAGTTGTCCTATGATGAATGAACGAACATACTATCTCATGCTGGCAACGTCAGTTTCATCATACGAGTATTTGACCTCTTGATTGTCCATCCTTTTCAAAGACACAGATGCAGTCTTTGGCAAGAATCTCTGCTCTAATTTAATTCCGCCAAGATGATAGTCACTACCTTTGTTCAAAATGTGGTCAAAACACTTCAAGTTTAACCAGTTTAACCTTTAAACCTTGGGATTTTTGGAATTACTGCCCAAGCTACAAATCTCGATCGATTTTCGTGATTCTTATTTTGTTCCATTAAGAATTCTATATATTTTTGGAATGTATGTCAAAAGTTTTAAATTTCATCATGGGAGGGGGTAAATGGAGGGGATGATACTGATTAATCATGGTGTTTAACAATTCTCGTTAGATTTTCGTGATTCTTTTTTTCCCCCACTAGGAATACGGATTAGTTATGGAACTTATATCTGGAGTTTCAAATTTCATATTGGAAGAGTGGCTCCGTTTCAAATTTCACTGGTTTATGATAAATTGCTTAAGAAATTAGAGTTAAGAGTTCACTCAGCTAATTTGGGTGGTTCGGTAAGTTATAATCCTATCCTACATGGCGCCCTGTGGCTCCGGTCCAAATTTCTGGTTAAATAGGTGGGATTAATAGCTTTATTTATAATATAATAGCTTTATTATTGATAATAGCAACCACTTTATTTTGAATGACTAGCTGATATTTTTGCGACCCATTCCGTCAAATTGGTCCAGCCGTTCTCGTGTAAAATCGGTTTTACGAGTATACATATACACACAGACATCATAAACGGACAAAGTGAATACAATAGCGCACTTTTTAAAAAGATAATTCGATTTAAAAAAAAAAAAAAAAAAAAAAAAAAATGCATACAAGTTTTTAGTACATAGGCTCAATACGTACAGCGATAATTGTCAAAACAATGTATCTTTCAGAATAGTGGACATCAATACAATTGAAAGTACAATAGTTTATCACATTTTTATGCAAATTCAAAAGAGTTTTTTTAAACATTACAATTTACTCCTGCTCCCGAAATATCATAGCCTTATTAGTATAACAATACGGGTTCATGAACTATAGCATTTAAAATCGTTCAACTATAATTTGCAGTTTTGAACGATTTATGGATATTTAGCAGTTTCAACCTTCGTCCAGTTTTGTCAAACTCTTACACGTTCCGGTTCAATTGTGCCGTCGCTCACTTTGGCGTAAATTTGACACGCTATGATCCTGATTGCTGCGTCCACTTCTGTGTCTTCCCTTGCAGAAAGCTGAAACAAAGAAATAGTTGTACAAACTTAACCATGTCAAAAACGCGGACTGTGAAAAAACGTCTGCCAAGTTGGGTGCACATAGCTTCCTCGTTTACGTATCATGAATGTATAGAGCATTGAAAAGTTTTAAATGATCCTGAAAACTTCCATAGTGGAAAAGAGTTAATCAAAAAGTAGCGTGAAATGTCATAAATGGTCAATTTAAAACGAACAATTATACTCAATGTAATTTATGTTTGCGCATGCGCATAATGAAATATTGATTTGGCAACAACGAAACTGATAGGGGGCCATCTACAACCTAAACCGCACATTCGCTGACAATTTCATTAAAATCGGATGAAAACTGTGGAAATTAAGGTTCATTGGAATGTTACTGAAAAGTTAATTTGCTATAAAATGTATAATAAAATTTTTATTTGTCCCCAAAGTGCTCAAATTTCAACAGAATTTAACATAAATGTAATACGACCGTTTATGAAAATTCGCTCATACGATCATGCTGCATGACTGGAACTTTTTTTATTAATCTATGCCCACTGCTAAAATATAGATTAGTTGGACAAATAGATCAGAATGATTTGTGTAGTTTGGTGGTCTGGATGCTCGCAAGCTCGCATCTCAAAAATACATAACATCAAGTAGTCAATCCCTTAGTAAAATACAGATTAGTTAAACGAATAGATCAAAATGACGTTTTAAAGTATGATTTAAAACATTTATAATAAGTAATGACGTTTAAAAATTTGTTTCGGAGGTTGAATTCGAATGCAAAAAAAAAAATTTAATTTTCAAGCTTGGGGTCGAACTTGTCCTTCATTCTATATGTCTGATATACTATCCACTACACCACGTAGCACTTCTGGAACCAGTGAATAATCACAGAACTTAGCTACTCATAAGGGACCTTATTTCAATCGCTCGTTGACGCTAGTTCAAATTTAGGTCGGCAGGGGCGCGCACAGCGGGACATGTTGTGTACCTAGTGTCTGGTCCTTGAGTCGCCGTACTTTCCATTTCTTTCTACTCACCTACTCATGAAATAAATTGACAGCAAACTATTATACCTAGCATCTATTTCTACGTATATCCAGTTTTAACCTCTTTGAAGCTGTAGCCGTGAGCCCTCGCAAATGCGCTCGCTTCATGTGTTGACACTTGTCTTTGTCCAGAAGCGTCCAAGTCACTTTTGGTTCCAATGACTGCCACTTCGGAGTTTTGTATTCCGAATTGCCGAAAGTGATTTGACCAGAACTCCAATCTATCGAACGACTGTTGGTCGTCTATCGCGTACATGAGGAGAATCCCGACGGAAAATCTGTAGTAGGATTCTATCATATTCGTAAAATTCGGGTCCGTATCGTGCAGCACTACCCGAACTAAATGTTCTTGCCCGATGATGTAGCGTCGTTGTCCGATCCCTTTGGAGCCCGGGCCGATAAAGTCCGAATAATTGCCGCCAAATCTAAGCATTAAACTGGATTTTCCCACTCTCGAGTCCCCGATAAGGAGGATCGTGTGACTTTGTACGAGTGCGCGCCCTCGGTGGGTCCCTGCGGAAGCTGCCATTTTCCCACACCACTGTTACAAAAGCACGAGATCGAATGCTTACTAGAATGAAAGACTACACTCAGATACCAAGAACCGACGAGACTGGACTGTTCCGAATTGATATCCACATGACGGTCACCGGATGGTATAAGATAAGCAAGAAGATAAACAAAAACTGCTTGACGTAAACAAAAAGATAGAAAGAAAGATGACAACTATTACAGCTACTCCAACATACCTAAAACGATAAGATACTGAAACAGCGGAAAAGCCTACATGAATCTAAATTAATTCGAGCGCTAATAAATGACTCAAGCAATTTCGTCATGTGAATTTCAACGCTCAGTTTTCCTTGATGTATACGAACTATTGACGGTGGATAAAATAACAATGATAATAATTAGATTTATGTGCTTTTTCTTGGGTGTGATCAACCGCTTGAAACCTGCAAATATAATTTAGATTGCTGTAATAAAATAAACCGATATGAATCATCTCTTCTCTGTAAAACACCGTCTAACTTTAAAAAAGTTCTAGTCATGCAGCATGGTTGTATGAGCGAATTTTCGTAAATGACACTGCCCCCCCCCCCCCCCCCCCCCCCAATCAAAGTCGTGCCCTCATCTGGCACTGGTATTGGTGGTTTTCGAGGGTACTGAATCCGAATTCGATGCCCGTTTCTCATTTAGACGTCTTATTTTTTAGGTATAGTCCTGCCTTTTTGAAAAAAATCACTAAAATTCCGGGATAATTTATGTTCAAATAAAAAGGTGCTATTCACGCAAGATGGGTCTGATAATCCTTCTTAACGTGCCTTTTGCCTAAAAACTGCAAAAAAGTGGGTTTTCACCGATTTTTGAAGATTTTTGACAGTTTTTAAAAACTTTTTGTACAAATCACACCACTTGGTGACCTAAAAAAAATTGTTCTATTACTTGGACTATACCTGCGTCGAATGAGACCAACAGCAGTTCTGAAGGTGTAACAATTGATTCTTCGCGATTTTTTCAATTTTTGATTCGGAAAATACCATATTTTTAATTTTTCAGTTTTTACATCAAATTCTTATAGGAAATTCAATTGCTGATCTCGCCTACACCACGAAAATGATGGTCTAAAACGCCTCCTCATGTTTTTTGAGATTGAAAGGACGAGTTGGTTGTTGGCCAACACTTTTTGAGCACATCAAATTGGGCGAATTTCAAAAAAATGTAATGAAAAAATCACTAAAGATGGCTTAAAAAGCTTAAAATCGCTAAATTTATACTTTTTAGCCAAAGTTCAGCCAACAAAAGTAAATCTACAACGAATTAGGACACTATTAAGTTGACGCAGAAAAGTGTACTTGAATTTCATTAATATTTGCTGAAAAATCTATTAAAATTTTGAAAAATTGCAAAAAATCAAATATTTATTTTGATTTAATTTAATTTGCCATATAGTCGGTGGTTAACAATTTTTTGCCCTGATTGTAGTCAAATTTCAAAACCATGTAATAGTATAATTCTGTAATCTACAAAATTTCGCTCATACGATCATGCTGCATGACTGGAACTTTGTATATATTAGCCCTTCCAGACGATACCTCTCCTTAGGATTGAGATAAAAATTCCGTTCTTGCGCTAAAAAATCACGCTTTCCAAACGAAATGACGATTTCGTTGGTCAGTATTTTTGAGCACATTAAATTGGTTGGGAACTAAATCAGAATCCGAAGCCCGTTTTTCATGTAGACGTCTAATTTTTGAGGTAAGGCTCTGCATATTTAAAAAAAAATCTCAAAAATTCCAGGATGATTTATGATCAATTAAAAGGTGCTGTTCTTGATGGAAATTTAACGCTGAACACGACTGTAACACGCATGATGGGTCTGAAATGTCAGGTTAACGTGCCTTTTGACTAAAAACTACAAAAAAACGTGTGTTTTCACAGATTTTTGACGATTTCTTTACAGCTTTATGAAAATTTTGTACAAATTACACTCTGGAGGTGTGATAATTGAGTTTTTGCGATTTTTCAATTTTTGACCCGGAGGGTCAAAAACACCTATTTTTATTTCTCATTTTTTTCATCAAATTGTACCCTACCTTTAAATGAAATTTAATTGCTGATTTCGCCTACACCACAAATGATGGTCTAAAACGCCTCCTCAACATGTTTTTCGTCAAAAAATTATCGAAAAACGCTGCAAATTATTTCACAAAGGTTTATTATTTTCTCAATAACGTCATAAGGCCTGTCCAGACTCCTAGGCGTGTCCTATTTCGAGTTGCCACAACCTATACTTCTATTATTATGTTTTATCATTCCACTAAGCGTGCCAGGCGTGCGCGCGTACGTCAGTCTAACACTCAAAACCTCGTAAAAGACACTTTTTCACCTATTTTTGGCTCATAGCACCCATGGGTGTGGAGCGATCGAGCTGGCAAGAAGTTAGGACCAACTAGACCCCAAGTGGAGTCTATGTGGGAAAGAACGGATTTTTTTAGTCAATATTCTAAGGCCTTTTATGGCCCGAACGGAGAACGGATATTGCAAATTTGGATTCTACGCACTTTGAAACGTAAAATGACAAGTTTGAGAGGGGGGGGGGGGGTTATAAATTTTTTTTGCTATACGATCACATAGGCTCATTATTGAAACCAATAAACCAAAAATGTATTTTGTCAGTTCTTGACGCCTTAATTCTCCTCAACAAATTCTCAAAAGACAAGTTTTTCGGTAGTTTTTTGACGAAAAAACATGAGGAGGCGTTTTAGACCATCATTTGTGGTGTAGGCGAGATCAGCAATTGAATTTCCTATAAGACTTTGACGTAAAAAGTCCAGTCATGCAGCATGACCCCATGAGCGAATTTTTGAAGAATATTACCGATTTTTACAACCAGCGAACGGCATTATTCCGATTTTTGACTGATTTTTCAACTTTAAATTTTGTGAAAACTTGATACATATTCTTATAGGAAATTTTACGCTGATTTTGAATATACCACATGTTAGTATGCTGAAAAAATTATTTCGCACAAAAAATCGCAAAAAATAGGTTATTTTGAAATTTTTGACTACTTTTTTTGAAAATTTCAACCCGAAGATATATGTAATCCGATGATGCTGGCCAACGAACTTGAACTTTCGTTTTGTGTTCTTAACATTTTAAAATTTGTTTGAAGTTTCTAGCACAATTCTACGGACAGTTATCGTCTGGAATGACACATACATACATACATACATACATATATACATATATACATATATACATATATACATATATACATATATACATATATACATATATACATATATACATATATACATATATACATATATACATATATACATACATACATACATACATTAAAAAATGCGTTAAACTTCAGAATATGATTCAGAATAGCCTGAAACGGATTTCTGCATAAAATTTTATCAAAAATTCACATTCTACAAATTTTGAGGCGAGAGAAATAGCTCAATTTTCTTCAAAAATTCGCTAAAACTGAAAAATTAAAAATATGGTGTTTTTGACCCTCCGAATCAAAAATTGAAAAAATCGCGAAAAAATCAATTATTACTCCTCCAGAGCTGCTGTTGGTCTCATTCGACGCAGAAAATAGCTGGTATTACCTCCATGAAGCTGATGCCGTGAGCCCTTGCCAACTGATAAGCTTCACTGATTGACACTTTCCTGCTCCCAGCCAAGTCCAACTTGGTACCGATGACCATCACGACCGTGTTCGGCTTCGCGTGTTTCTGAATATGCCACAACCAGAATAGTAAACTATCGAACGACTGTTTATCGTCTATCGCGTACAAGAGGAGGATCCCGACGGAAAACTTGTAATACGATTCTATCATAGAGTGAAAATTCGAGTCAGTATCGTGCAAAACGATCCGAACCGGATGATCGTGTCCGATGATGATTCTGCGCTGTTCAATCCCATTGGAGCCGCAACCGAAATAGCCCGTGCGGGCAAACTTTTGCATGAGGCTCGATTTCCCCACTTTCTTGTTTCCAATGAGGAGTAGAGTGTAGCGGTGTTCTGACGACATCAAACCCTTGGTTTCTACGAATGCTGCCATAATTTACAGTCAGCTATGAAAACCAAGTATCTTCAAATATTTTCGAGAGTGAAATCCACGCGTGGTCACGAATAAATCGAGAATCGGGCTAGACTGAAGGAATATTTCATCAGACAATTCCAGTTGAAAAATATACACTAAACCTTAATATCGACGAAGCAATCCTGGATAAATCAATAACCGATATCGTTCGGCTGACACATTCACTAAACCCAACAGAGATTAGATGACCACTATGGAATTAGAGCACATCAAACAAAACGATTATATAAATATACAATGATTAAAATGATTATATTAATTTATTCCTTGGTTCCGTTGAATTTCAATTATATTTGTGAAAATCAGGCCCATGGCGTGTTTTGAGAAGGAGCAGGGCGAGGAGAACCACAACGGATACAGAAGTTCAACTTATAACGAGAGTTGTGCTGAACAATTCATTTTAGCGAATTTTTGTAGAAAACAAAGCTATTGCAATGGCTCCAAAAAATTTAAAATTAAAATTTTAGAGAATTTTCTTCGTCGTAATCAATTTTGAGGCATTCTGAAACGAATCCTAGAGTTTATGTTGTATAGAGTATGTTGTATGGAGATATATTCATTTTTTCGAATTGCTCAGTATCTGATTTTGAGTTTTATTTTTCCGCTGGAATTGCTCAATATCTTATTTTGAGTTAGAGAATTTTCGTAACAATTGAAAAATTTTTCATTGAAATCCGTTTTGAGGAATTCTGTAACGATTCCTGAAGTTTGCGCTTTCTCTTTTATATATATATATTAATTGCTATGCAATTCCTAGGCCGACCCCCAATAATTTTTTTTGTAACGTCCCAAACGAAATTAAAGATGATTTTCACGTACAACCGAGTAGTTGCTATAGATTGTGTCACAATTTCAGTGTTTTTCACGTACAACCCAGCCGTTGTTAGGGGAATGAAACTTCCGCAGTTTTCATCGCACAAAAATCGTTCGCCACTCGTTGGAAAGCGATGGTTTATGTGATAAATGTTCACATTTCAAGCTACCAATTTCCCTCTCCTTACGTACCTGGCTACATTCCAAAACTAAGTTGATTCAGGCTAAGAATTGCATAGCAAATTATCCTCGTTTTCTACGCAGTAGAAAAGAGAAATCCAGCCCCCCGGCGAGGCGCGAAGCGCCGAGTATATATATATATATATATATATATATAATGTGTGTGTGTGTGTGTGTGTGTGTTGTTTATTTTTAAATTTAATGGTGTGCCCCCTCCGCCTTTGAGGGGAGTTTCGTAAAAAAAAAAAAAAAAAAGTGTGTGTGTGTGTGTCATTCCATACAATAACTCTCTTTAGGATTGAGATAAAAATCCCGTTCTTGCGCCAAAAAATCAAGCTTTCCAAACGAAAGGATGAGTTTGTTGGCCAACGATTTTTGAGCACACTAAATTGGTCAAATTCCAAAAAAAAAATACTAAAGAACTCACTAAAAATGGCTAATAAATTAAAAGTTCCAGTCATGCAGCATGATCGTATGAGCGAATTTTCATAAACTATCTATCGTACTATAGTATGTTAAATTGCATTGAAATTGGAGCAATTTAGTTGACAGAAATGGTTAAAAACCAATTTTATGGCAAAAAACTTATCTATATCTATAAAAGAGGATGTATGTATGTATGTATGTATGTATGTATGTATGTTGCCTATAGACTCCGAAACCGCTCGACAGATTGTAATGAAACTTTCAGGTATTATTAGGCATGATTCAAGGATTGTTCCTGTAAAGTTTGGTGCAAATCCGTTCAAAGGGCTCTGACCCAGAGGGCATAAAAGGGTGCAGTGTCAGGTTTTAGAAATTTATTGTTTACAAAATTAACTACCCAAGCCAAGACCGAAGGAGGAGGAGGAGGAGGAGGAGGGAGGAGGAGGAGGGAGGAGGAGGAGGGAGGAGGATGAGGGAGGAAGAGGAGGGAGGAGGATGAGGGAGGAAGAGGAGGGAGGAGGATGAGGGAGGAAGAGGAGGGAGGGGGAGGAGGAGGAGGAGGAGTGAGGGAGGAGGAGGAGGAAGAGGAGGGAGGAGGAGTGAGAGAGGAGGAGGATGAGGAGGAGGAGGGAGGAGGAGGAGGAGGAGGGAGGAGGAGGAGGAGTGAGGGAGGAGGAGGAGGAAGAGGAGGGAGGAGGAGTGAGAGAGGAGGAGGAGGGAGGAGGAGTGAGGGAGGAGGAGGAGGAAGAGGAGGGAGGAGGAGGAGGGAGGAGGAGTGAGGGAGAAGGAGGAGGAAGAGGAGGGAGGAGGAGTGAGAGAGGAGGAGGATGAGGAGGAGGGAGAAACCAAAGGCAGAAACCAAAGGCTAAGCTTCCGTCCATCCAATCACCTCTTAATAACAGTTTAAAATTACGATCAATAAACAAATTTAATTTGGGCGCAGCAACGCTCGCGGGGGGAACGCTAGTTCTAAATAAAATTCCACTGATTCAGAAGGGATTTTTGATTTTTATTTTTTTTGCAGTTTTTATAGATATTTTAGCAAATTTTAATGACATTTAAGTACGTTTTGCATCATAATTTTGAGCAAAAATTTTTAATGTCCTAGTTAATCGTTGAAAATTTAGTTTTGACAAAAATTCTACAAAAAAATAGAAATTTAACGATTTTTGGCTGTTTTTAGCCATTTTTAGTGATTTTTTGGGTACATTTTTCGAAATTTGACCAATTTAATGTGCTCAAAAATTGTTGTCCAACGAACTCATCCTTTCTTTTGAAATGCTTGATTTTTTGGTGAAAGAACGAAGTTTTTATCTCAATTCTATCGAGAGTTATCGTCTGGAATGACACATACATATATATATATACATATATATATATATATACATATATATATATATATATATACATATATATATATATATATATATATATATATATATACATATATATGTATATATATATATATATATAACATATAAAAAAGCGTTAAAATCCAGGAATCATTTCAGAATGCCTCAAAACAGATTTCGATGAAGAAAATTTTTGAAAATTTTTATTTTTAAATTTTTAGAGCCATTGCAATAGCTTCATTTTCTAAGAAAATTCGCTAAAAACGACCAAAAACTGTTAAATTTAGATTTTTAGCAAAGTGTCAGTCAACATTAGTTTGTATTCTCAGATGTGAAGCCTACCTCTTATTTTTCCAAGCGATGCGATGTTGCCAAGTGCCATGAGTTTACTGCTATGAAATATTTGAATTATACACAATAAACTCCATGAGAAAATCTTGTTCTCTTCATTTTTTATATTTTTTATGAAGTTTATTAAGGAAACAACACTGTGCTAAGCACTCTCATTGTGTGAAAATACAATAGGTCTAACAGCACGCTGAGTGTGATTCACATGTAGTTAGGAACCTAGGGATAAGACCAATGTCTTATCCTAGTAAAGTCTGAATTGAAGTGTTAAGGAACTATGAGAACGTCAATGTTATGAAAGCACGTGGATCAGAACTGGATCTTCATACTCTCGTATTTTGTAAAACAAGATTTACCTAACATAAATACCTAACATCCTTTCTGATTTATTTCTGTTTCTTTATTTTTGGCTTAAAAATACAATTTTTTACATACTTCGTAGTGTTGAAGTTTCGATTTGTCTGTCGACTTTCCACGTCTTTCGGAGGTCTTTGGATTTTTTATGTATTGTAAGTGAATTATTCTTGTTTGGCGCCCATGACCACGAATGGTTGGGTCCAACAATAATTCCTTAAGAACTTCTTATAAAGTGCAACAAGTAATAACTTTGGATTGTGAAAATCTCAAAATACTCACTCATAAATGAGTAGAGGATGCTGAAATCTTTTTTAAAAATAAAGATGTTGATGCGGTATTTTCTGGCTCCTATAATGATTAATATTGGCTTGTGGTAGTGCAGGATGGATTTACCGTTTATTTGAATTACCATAATGTCCCTTTTCAATTTAAAAAGTTATTTGCACAAATAAGATTGGCAAGTAAACACCATTTTACAATTATAATTAGGAATTATAATTACAAAATTTCTCCAAATACTGTATGTACAGCTTGTGACTCTAGTCTTCTTGAAAACTTATTACATGTTCCATTTGAGTGTCCTATGTATAACTGGATCAGAAAAAGATATGTATTGGAATTGGTGGGGGGTACCGGAAACTTGATAAATTTTGTATCAGTACCATGTGAATTCGACATAAAAAGGCTATATTTCTTCTTAAGTGAAGTTTACCAACTGAGGAATTTATGTTTGTTTGACTGAAGGATCAACTATCTTATATATATATTGGTACTGCCTATGTTAATGTTAACTGCTTGAATGTTTTTGAAATGATTTATGAAGTTCATTGTGTGTTTTATTTTATTGTTGTTTCCAATATTTATAAGGTAAAGAGAATAAGCTGAATTAATAATGAATGTTAGGTATATTAATTTGTAATTTATACAATATTTGAAATTTCTACTAACGCTGTAATACTGAATAGATTATCAATAATTGTGAGTAAATCATGTAACTGGACACCACGATCAATTCTGAATTTTTCACTCTTATAGTTGATTCAACTGGGTATTGAAAACACAAAGTTAATGATGTTTACACTACAACTGTTTCAAACTTTGTTTCCTTTGTTAAAACTCGAATGTTACATCTGTTGCTGCATCAGGATGTCCTCAAACTGCTCAGTATTGGAAAAATCACTAATTCAAGCCAGAAAACATCATAAATTCGTTTATTTAAATAAATTTGTTGACCCAGTATTTGATAGCTAAATTTTTGGTTGTACCTGTGATTGACACCCCAAGCAGTTCTTCTGCAATAAATGATTCCGTGTATCAACATTTATTTCAACATTTTATTAATAAATTGAGCATTCGAACTAAGTTTTATTAATCTAAATATAAAATTAAAATGAGATTCATAAACACAAAGTTGGAAATATCACAAAATAGGTAGGTATGTACAAGGTTTTCTCAACACCATAAGTACAGTACGTTTCTAATGGTAAACTAGCAGCTTCTCAGTTGCTATGTATTTATATAAATATAAAAAATAAAGAACGCATAGAGATCCATATTGACAGCACTGTCAATCACTGAGGGTAGCATCAGTTTGGGGACTAGTAATTGACATTTACATTTTAAAATGTTATCTTTGTTTATTTCCAAAAATTGATAACATACATGCAATCTACACAAAAAACTGATTGGGAAAAATCATGGGAACAACCGAATTTGAAAATGTGGAAGGCGATGAAGCAAAATAGAACACTAACTCCCTTAGCAAAATCACAAGAAACAGCACCTATGAAAAATCAACAGGAGGTTCTGTTGGGTAACCTTCTCCAGATTTCATATTTAAACCCTCCTAAACCTTTGACCGCGTATATACTTCACTGAGAAGGTATTTTGTCTCAAAATTCAAAACTTTTTTGTGAGATGCCAATCACGGGGTCAAAACGGAAGTTAGTGAAAAACGTTGTCTATTTCCACGACAAATAAAGAGTTACACTGTTAAATCGATTTCGACGGTTAGGCCATCATCAGTAGCAAACAATAACTTCTACTGATGATGGCCTAACCGTCGAAATCGATTTAACAGTGTAACTCTTTATTTTTCGTGGAAATAGACAACGTTTTTCACTAACTTCCGTTTTGAAATGGGTTTCCACAACTTCGTCGCGAGTGATTTAGTTCGAATCACGGGGTCCTTGACAAACACTGGTCCCTCCACCCTACAGTACCTCAACCTCAATTTAAAATCTAGATTGAAATGAGTTGCATAACCCCAAGTGCGATAGTATATTTTCATGAAACTATCAAGGCTCGAGTTTACAGCCGTAAGTAGCCTTTGAGACGGTTAATGTTAGTGAGCGGACGGCAGGGTTATGTGAGAGGCGCAAGCCAGAACAGCTTCCCTGACCTCATTGTAACATCGCTGGTCGTATTAGGTGTCGCATGTCAGGTGGGCAACCCCATATTTGAGAAGTCACGTTTCTCAAGGAACCGAACGGGATTGTCTTGGGCGGGGAGGATCGCCGAGTTTCAAATCCGACGCTCCGCCGGCTGAGGTCTTGTTTGGAAATGTCCTCTTAAGCGCTTTTGGCGAGTTGGAACACGCGGATTACAGTGTAAATGTTCCGAGCAGAACAAACGTGAACCAGTCATTTTCGCGTGAAACTTGCTCGTTACTCGCAAATGGTTGCATAGATATTAACGAACTCAGGCGTTGAGAATGTCTTCCTCAGCAGTCCATTCATTATTGGTTATTCAGTCAGGATTCAGCCAAGGGGTAGAAACACAAAATCAACACATCTCTACACCCACTTTATTTTGCTTCCGAGACTGCAAGGCAGCGGAAGCTTTGTTTTCACTTGCGAAATAAAAAAATATTTTTTTGCTCCAAAATCAAAATTTCCACTCGCATTTTTCGTTTCAGAGCCTCCTGAACAAATTTGGTTCCGTGTCTGTCTGTCTGTCTGTCCGTCCACATTTCCTTGTAACAGCCATAACTTCCACAATTTTGATCCGATTTTAACCAAATTTTCAGGGATCGTGCGGGTTAAGCTTGAGATGGTCCCCTATCAACTTCATCATGATCGAAACAACGGTAGCTTCTGCGCAGGCGCTAACGTGAATTACTGGTGACGGTCATAACTCGGTCAATGTTGAACGGATTTCGGTCGGATTTTCAGGGATATTGTGGGTAAGGTCCTTGAGGTCCCATAAGACAATCATCATAATTGCATTAGCAGTACGCTCTGCGCATGCGTGAACGAAATATTCTTGTTACGGTCCTTGCAAAAGCCGTAATTTCCACAATTTTGATGCGATTTTCTTCAAACTTTTAGGGACCGTGCGGGTATAGCTCTACATGGTCCCCGATCAGTTCCGTTATGATCGATTCAACGGTAGCCTCTGCGCAGGCGCAAACAAAATTTTCTTGTTTCGGTCATAACTCAGGCAATTGTGAACGGATTTCGGTCAGATTTTCAGGGATGATGAGGGCAAGGTTTCTTGAGGTCTCGTATCACATTCTTCGCGATCATCAGCAGCGGTACGCTAGGCGCATGCGCGAAAGTGATGTTTTTGTTACGGTCACAGCTTAGTTTGGAAAATGAACAAATCGGGTGGTCCATCATGCTCAAAGTTGCCAACAAATATCCCCAAGGATGTTTTAATCATGAATTTAGATCAAAATATCAATGAAATCCTGTAAATCAATTAAAAACTCCTTCAGTTTTGATCCGATTTAGACGAAATTTTTAGGGAACATGCGGACTACATCCTGGATGGTCCCATATTAAAATCAAAATTTTCCTTATTAATTTCATTTATTATATGTACCATACAGCTTCCAATTTCCCACCTTACTAATTCCCTGATGCCAGAACCGGTCGTTTCTAGTTTTCTGGAATTTAATGGTGACGTACTGTGAAGGTCACGAGGAAGCTCATGTGCCATTTCCTTGGCAGTGTATTTTGCATCGTTTTAGGCCAAAACTTGGTTCATTCCTTTTTGTGTGTGGATCATTGTTGTAGTTCCATGTTATGTGCAATGGTTCAAGAGTTTGCAACAACAACAACACTCTTGTTCCATGGTTTTATATCAATGTTGTTCCTATTGTTATCATTGTTTTTTAATGTCTTGTTGGATCTATGTAAAATTTTACCTTTTTTTCTTATTAGTTGCATGTATGTTAGTTATTTCTTTCTAATTTTGGATATTGAGATGTGACAATGTACTGATTCTCGAACTGATATTTACTTACAATGACCTTTTTTCTGTATTTATTTTTCATGTTTTAGTATTTAGATTTTCTCTGGGTTTTGATTTATGGATTTTATGATAGGGTTCCTACTGTTATAGGTTTTGCCTGTGAAATATTGCAAAAAATAAAGTGGGTGTAGAGATGTGTTAAAGTTGTGTTTCTACCCCTTGGCTGAATCCTGACTAAATAACCAATACACAATTGAATATGCAGCTGACTAATTCCACAACAGTCCATTTATTCGTAATAAGGAAATTATTTAAAAGACCTAAAATAATAATTTATTGTAGCTTCTGTGGTGGCAACCATCTCTACATGAGTATAGGGGTTGAGGGGGGAAGATATGGTAGGCCTCTTACAGTATAAAATTGTAATAAGCTTGTACGACTAGTTTCGCCGGTTAGGCATCATCAGACCAAGAATGTGATTTTTAACCCAAGTTTCATAAAGTTTGGTCAAGTAATTTTTGGAAACAAGCTCTGGGCGGTGACGTTGGACGGAGGATGGTCGGTATTTAGGTTTATTATTTTCAATAATGTACCTTTGTAATCGACCAAGAGAAAAAATAAGAAGTCCAGTCATGCAGCATGACCCCATGAGCAAATTTTTGAGGAGTAAACTCATCAATTTTGTTTTTTTTAAACAAGCACCTACTACCTACGTTTTAAACAGCATGGTTCTAGGATTGGTTATACAGGGATACTTCCATAAGAGTAGTTCAATCTGAATTTGGACAATGTTTCATGCAAATATTACCGATTTTTACAACTAGCGAACGGCATTATTTCAATTTTTGACTGATTTTTCAACTTTGAAATTTTTGAAAACTTGATACATATTCTTATAGAAAATTTTACGCTGATTCATGTTAGTATGCTGAAAAAATTATTTCGCCCAACAAATCGCAAAAAACAGGCTATTTTGAAATTTTTGACTACATTTTTGAAAATTTCAACCCGAAGATGTAATCCAATCATGCTGGGCAACGAACTTGAACTTTCATTTTGTGTCCTTAACATTTTAAAATTTGTTTGAAGTTTCTAGCACAATTCTACGGACAGTTATCGTCTGGAATGACACATACATACATATATACATACATATATACATACATATATACATACATATATACATACATACATATATACATACATAAAAAAATGCGTTAAACTTCAGAATATGATTCAGAATAGCCTGAAACGGATTTCTGCATAATTTTTTTTCAAAAATTCACATTCTACAAATTTTGAGGCGAGAGCAATAGCTTAATTTTCTTCAAAAATTCGCTAAAATGTTTACTCCCCCCCCCCCCCCTCCCCCAAGATGAGTAGAATCCAAAAATTTAATTAAAAAAAAAAAAAAAAAAAAAAACGGCCGTCTTCTGATGCCTTATGCCGTCCAAAACTTTTCTCAAAAGGTATTGGACAAAACTTTAAGAAAGTTGGCTTCAAAATCATTTATCGTCCGGGGATGTGCCAGTAACATTGACATCGCGTTCGATCAACACTAAAGGGTAGATCCTAAGGGCTGAAATATTCAAAAAGATCTTTCTGTGTAACAGTAATGGTTTTATGAGTTTCATTTATAGGTATACGCCCAAAGAATCGAACGAAACTATCCCGTTCGCTAAGCGTTTATTCGTTTGCTTTCCCAAAGGGCTGAAAATTTTTCAACATTCACCTTCTATAAACCGTAAAATTGTGGGTTCCTGAGCTGTAAAGGTGTGAACCCTTTTGGGAGGCACGATGCGCCAAGTTTTGACCATTTACTAGATAAATATTAGGAATATAGTAATTATGCACCAGTAGTAACATTGATTGGTTGTCAGGTCATATTTCCCCAGCATTAACCCCCTGCAGGCGTTTTTTCCTTTGCCCACATCAAGTACCAACGAATGGAGAGTTTTGCTTGGGGGCAGCCCAGTTGTTGACATTTAAGTAAAATAATTTTATAAAATAAGACTTTAAATGGTTAGGAAGGGGCACTATTCCTGATTATTTCAAATCTTATTTTATAAAGTCTACCTATAGGTAGCGGATCATTGTTTTTAGGCCGTCCCTCTAAAGCTGTATCTTATCGGCAAGACTTCGTTAACGGACGCCTATTGGAATTGATCCAGGTGGGTGCGGGACAATACAAGAATGAGACAAAAATATAAACTCCGTTTCAGACAATTCTAGGACCGATTCCGTGAAGAAACCATAGTTTCATGCATTCAAGCCTTGCGTATGTGTGTGCGTGCGCGCGCGTATGTGTGTGTGTGTGTGTGTCATTCCAGACGATAACTATCCGTAGGATTGGAATAAAAATCTCAACAATTTGAGGGGGGAAAAATATACATATGAAAAAGCACAAACTTCAGGATTCCAGGAATTCCGGATGCCTCAAAACGAATTTCGATGAAGAAATTTTTCAGAAATTTTCATTTTAAAATTATCCGTGCCAATGCAAAATTTTCTGTGAAAATTCGCTAAAATGCCATGCACCGGAGGAATTTATTTTATCAGATGTTAGGTATTACTTTTCTGAATACTTTTCGATCGCTGCTTCATCTTTATGTCCAGACTGCTGTCTCCTTGTTGTTTCTCAAACTCGAAAATACGCTAACATCATTGACGAAAAAACTTTAGTAATGCATCCTATAACAGAACAAGGTTTCATTCAAGAAGCTACTGCCGATTGATCGAAGACTAGCTAGTGAAAGGATATCTCTTTCTTAGATGGGCTGCCTCTTTCACCTTGTTGACCCTGAACGTAGCGATCGAACCTAATGAGTTCATTAAGTCCTAAGCGGTTGATAGATGAAGTGGTCTGGGTTAATCACGGGCAATCACGGTCTTGAATTCACAGAAGACCGAACTTGCCGAGCTGCCTGGAGTGGTTCCATTTACGCGCCTGAATACGGCTTCACGCTTTAAACCAGTGAATGCAAGGTTAATTCAGTGCTACCCGGTTGCAACTAATTATTTAACCCATCGTGTTCAGCTAATTATGTTCGGAGTTGACTTCATTCAGACTTCACTTCATAGTATGATGATAGTTGAAAGATTCCCATCACCTCGATCTATGGTTGGCCTTCACAGACGTGAAAAATTCTAACAGCAGTGATGAGTTCTTGACCGCAGACGACGAAATTTCAAGTGTTTTGTTCTTGAGAGTCGGTCGGGTGAATGATACTAAACTTCAGGCCAACGTTTCGCTATATTTATACAGCATCATCAGGGCTATACAAAAAGAACCATCACGTTACACACATATGGACACAACTACACACTAGCTAGCTTATATTTAACTTTGAATTATAAAAATAATTGCACTAAACTAAATAGGAACTATTAGGAACTCAGATTTTTGAAGGTAGGTAGCTACTTACAATATATTACATGGCTTGGGTGGGCTGAATGAATAAGTTGGTAACAAAAATTTTGAATGATATTTTATCTTGGAGTTTGAGTTAGGTACTCAGTGAGTCATCCTGAGACTGAGAGGGCATATGGAGTTGTTGACATGTGGTGAAATTGTGAAAAGTTATGTGGTGAATAAAGTTGTTGAAACTCAGAAATGAAAACGTTGAGAAAAGGCTCAGCAGAAGCACCAATTACATTAGACCAATTGATTCTAATTACCATTAGACTAATTGCTTCTGCTGAGCCTTTTCTCAACGTTTTCATTTCTGAGTTTCAACAACTTTATTCACCACATAACTTTTCACAATTTTACCACATGTCAACAACTCCATATGCCCTCTCAGTCTCAGGATGAGTCACTGAGTACCTAACAGCAAACTCCAAGGTAAAATATCATTCAAAATTTTTGTTACCAACTTATTCATTCAGCCCACCCAAGCCATGTAATATATTGTAAGTAGCTACCTACCTTCAAAAATCTGAGTTCCTAATAGTTCCTATTTAGTTTAGTGCAATAATTTTTATAATTCAAAGTTAAATATAAGCTAGCTAGTGTGTAGTTGTGTCCATATGTGTGTAACGTGATGGTTCTTTTTGTATAGCCCTGATGATGCTGTATAAATATAGCGAAACGTTGGCCTGAAGTTTAGTATCATTCACCCGACCGACTCTCAAGAACAAAACACTTGAAAAATTCTGATAAGCTCATTATTTTAAATGTTGTGTTCGAATGCCTTCCATCACTTAAGGCGATGCAACTAACGTCAAACGGACAATTTCACCTATTTTGTTTTATTCCATCAGCTGAAAGATATCGGACAGAGCTTTCCAAAAAGGTGCAATATGAAGGGTAAGTACTGGATGGGCGGACTTGGCCAAAACAGCGGTGTAAAGAAAGTTGAAAGACGTCATTTTGGAACGACCTCACCCCCGCTGGAACGGATCCTCATCACTATCCACTCATGACGTAAATTAATTAACTTTCCTTCACTAGGTGTTTTGTCCGAACCATTTGGAGTTTCGAGCTGAAAATTCGTAGTGGAGGTTTTCAATGACGCAGAATCCGATCCTTGGATGGAAAATGAGAAATTCAATTGCAAGAAAGCAGTGTTGGACATAATCTTATCGTCGAATACGAATACGATTGTAATCGCGATAATTATTCGTTGATTCTGAGTCAACTGCGATTATATTCGTATTCGTGTAATCGTAGATAAAAATGCGTCACGGTCATCAATTTCAATAGGGCGTCCCTCCTATAATATGCGAAGCCTTGCTAATATTACCTACCTTCAGAGAGACGTTCTATTGAAATAGATTTGAGGCAGCTAGGCTAGGCTCCAATCGTTGATTCGCTTTAAGGACGTCCCTCTGAAGCTAAGTAATATTAGCAAGGCTTTTCATATTACAGGAGTGACGCCCTATTGAAATTGATGACCGTGGCTCATTTTTATGGGTTGTATTCGTGTAATCGCCGACAGACGAATACGATTACAAGAATACGAATACAAACGCAGTTGACTCAGGATCAACGAATAATTATCGAAATTACAATCGTATTCATATTCGACGATAAGATTATGCCCAACACTGGTAAATGGTTTCATTACTGACAAATGGTGGCGTATGAACAATTTTGGCGTTGGAGGATTGAGTTCTGGTGGTGCTTCAGTCTCTTGAATTGAGAACGTGAGCAGAAGATGAATATGTTTATCGCATATGCCCGTATTGGTCGGATTAATGTTTTATATATTATGATTTTATTACATAATGAAACGTTACGGTTGTCAAGGAGGGACAGGACATGCAACTCGGCTACGCACTATTCCAATGAGGTTTGAGATTTTACCTATATATGTGAGCCTTTTAACCAAGAAACCTTTTTACACAGAAAAGAGTTTATACATAGTGGCTTTTAGTTGATTTTGGTAATAAAGTGGCGGTTCATCATATCTGAGGTCGTAAGTCTACGTCACTACACGTGACTTCAGTGAGTTCACTTTGACCTTCCACTTCGTGCACCATTGCCCAAGCACTTCGAGAAGTTTGTTTTTGTCTTCCAACTGAAATTCGTCAAAAACAGGTGGACGGATTTTCATTTTTTTTTGTTGTTTTGTTTTTTTTCAGGATGAAAGAAGAACAAACGAATGTATGGAATCCGTAAATTAGGTTTGTAATTTGACATACTCCTCCGGTAAATGATAAGTAAGTAGTAAACACGGATAGGTTATGGACATCAGATAGATAATGCTTAATACAGTTTCTAAATTCTCGCACGCACATCTGCTTGATTCTGTCGGATTTATTTTTGATCTCACAGCGTAGTGTCCTGTCAGGGCCCCATGATTCTTCTAACACGTATCAGCCATTCACAAAATTAATTGCATTAAGAATTCCAAATTAGGTATTTACTACATATATTGGCCTTCTACAGTGAATCTTCTTAGTTTCGTGTTGCACGGAGCTTCTCCAAAGAAATCTACCCGATTGCAAGGCTTTTTTAATGGAGCAGACGGTCTGGCGCGCTTTCTGGGCACCGCAGACTACGTGTAGAAATGCTAAACTCCTGTAAATGGACCGATCAACTAATTTGAGGCATCAGATCCGTACAAAGAAAACGACAAGTGGAATACCGATCGTGGCCTTGATTCAAGAAATGTACCAATTGCACATGGGGCAGTTATTTTCGGAATTATAAATCTACTAAATGGAGAGTACTCTGGTTCTGATTGACTACAATAACTAATTTGTATTGATTAAAATAGCACTATTCATAAATGAATAGATAGAAGTTTAGTAATGATAATATTTTTTATTGTACGAGTACATAGAACTTAGTTATTTATTAATTATATAGGGTATCCCAAAAGTAACCCCCTCCCTCCCAAACTTTTTTCTACAGTTTTTGAGATATCAAAGTGAAATTCGGAGAGCGTTTTGGGATTGCCCAATACTAAGTTTCAAGTAACTGGAAATTAGGAAAAAATCAAAACGTTTATGAACAACAAAGCAGGTGGGAGGGAGGGGGGTGCTGAGTACTTCAAAATGTGACATGAATGTGTCTTTTTACACTGCGCAGGTGGTCCAAACGCCTTGTCTATTTCACGTTCCATTTTGCTAACGATTTATGCCGAAATGTTATGCTGACTGCTCGGACATAAAAACAAAGAAACCCAGTCAAACATGGTAATGCTTTTTCGAGAACAAAATTGGTATCTTCATTCGTCTTTTAATGTCCCAGAGAGCCTCCCTATAAAATTTCTACCCCAGCGAAAATACATACCTATTCATGTTAAAAGAATTAGTTAAACTAGAGCGAAATTGAAGTGACTGTGGAAATTTGGGTCGTTACAAGAATTTCACATGGGCGCATGGCAATAGATGATTTTAATAATACAATCATGTTGGAAATGATATGGGATGATCAAATTGTGATCCCCCAACTGTCATCAAAATTTGAGCTAGATCGGAAGACTAGGGCGTGAGAAAATTATGATTGTTAGAATTTACGTTTGGGCATGCACAGAGTGAAGTAGGTATTGAGTCAAGAACGATGAAACTGATAGGGGACCTCTATACCTTAGCCCGCACATTTCCTGAACATTTCATCAACAAATGAAATTTGTGGTAAATAAGCTTGTAACAAGGTAAGTTGTAACAAACGACAGACAGACGCAGACACACGCACACAACACACACATAGGCCAAAACCATAGTAAGTGAGTAATTTCTGAGTTACTATAATGCCAAAACCAAGAATATGCTCTATAATTACGAAAGGGAGGGGGGGATGTCAAGTACGTGAATTTAATTTTCTATTAATCAGCAATGCATATTGGACCGGAAAGTGAAGGTAGAATGAATTTAAATTAAAAACTACACCATTAAAATTGCATTGAAAATCGGAAACGTTTTCTCACTACTGCGATTTCGACATGAAAGCGACGAATTGGCGTGCTGTGCCATAAGGAAGATGGTATGTAGGCGTAGATCTTCATTTCTCTTCACAATCCGTTCATTCCTACGTATTCCGTACAACGTGAGGCTCACTAAGTATTTCCAGGTCGGGAGTGCATTGAGCAATCGAACGGTAGCCTCCATTAAATATCCCTTCATCTGGACGTCTCATCGGCTGTTGACCTGGGTCACGTCCCAAACCCGAATGAAACCAGATTGTCAAAATCTGACCCACGACCTTTTCCAAGTTGCGTTACATAAGGGATTTTTAACGCAAGTTCGTATCTGGCGGAGACTCAACTCTTTTACTAAGGGCAGTTAGCGGAGGGCAGGGCCATAAATTTGAATCAACCGGGGCAGTCGGGCGTTTATATGTCTCCATTGCTGTCGTTCCCAGTGCAACCGACTCCGGGAATCCTTATTGAAATGCGTCCCCTCTTCCAGTTTCTTCCGTCATAATATTCCGCTCTCTCCTAGCTGTGTAGACAAAAGCGAAGAACTGCGACACAGTCACAGATGTTTACATTTACACCCAACGGAAAGCGGTAAAACACGGGATTTTATGGGACCGAAATTCAAAGAGGGCCGTAAGACCGTACAATTAAAAACAATAATAAATTTTAATAATAACTAGAGGCCTGTTAGGGCTTGGAAAGCCCTAATCTAGAACCTAACGGGAACTCACCACATTATTGTAACGATATAAGTCCTACCTATTTGCGGCGTTATGTGACCTGGTGCAAAGCTAAGGCAATGTTATTAAATGATTAAAAAGAGGAAATACCGATCAAAATGTAAGTAATGTAATAAAATAAATATCACCAGTTGAGGTGGTCCTCGCCACTATGAGACTAAACAAAAAGTTGAATCGGGGAATATATATAAAGTCCGCTAAGATCTTCAGTTTCAATTTCTTCGTTCAGAAATAACTCTCCTAGATGTTAGTAACTACACTACGTTTCTTACTTACCGTGAATTGATGGCAACTGTTGTTACCGCCTCAGCCTAATAACTCTCGTTGATAAGGACCGCCTAGAACACGATCAAGGCGGGTATAGAGATGAACGGCGACACTTTTGCAACAAACTTGGGGCCTTTCTGATTCGAATGAGCAGTCTGACACTAAAATCGGACCACGAAGTACTTCACAATTTCAAAGACCGTTCGGAATTATATATAAAGATAAGTGTATGGTCATCATAATAATGTGGTACATGCATACAAAATTAGATTAATTTAAATGAAAATACAGTGAATCGTACAATTTGTAAAGAAATTCTAACATAAAAATATAATGTAACTACATATATATATATTAACCACATGGCTGTGAACATAATTGTAATGCCAAATGTATAATGGCCAAATGTATGTATATTTCTTTTTTAATGAATTTAAGCATACTTTTTATATATAGAGGAGGTAAACCGTATCCAATCGCTGATCTTCAAATAATTCTTCTCTTGGATGACGTCTAGGTTTATTAAAAATTACTTTCAGTGTCATTTTCTGGATTGTAAATATTGTTTCAATTAGATATTTTATATGTTCCTCCCCAGATCACAATTGAGTATTACATTGCCGATTCAAATAGTGACGTAAATGTTTCGCACTAGTTTTTTGGAGAATAATAAAACATAAACTAAGCAGAACATAAACAGTAAGAAAAAAAGTCCAGTCATGCAGCATGACCCCATGAGCGAATTTTTGAAGAATATTACCGATTTTTACAACCAGCGAACGGCATTATTTCGATTTTTGACTGATTTTTCAACTTTGAAATTTTTGAAAACTTGATACATATTCTTATAGAAAATTTTACGCTGATTCCGAATATACCACATGTTAGTATGCTGAAAAAATTATTTCGCACGACAAATCGCAAAAAACAGGTTATTTTGAAATTTTTGACTACATTTTTGAAAATTTCAACCCGAAGATGTAATCCGATCAAGCTGGCCAACGAACTTGAACTTTCGTTTTGTGCCCTTAACATTTTAAAATTTGTTTGAAGTTTCTAGCACAATTCTACGGACAGTTATCGTCTGGAATAACACATACATACATACATACATACATACATACATATATACATACATATATACATACATACATATATACATACATAAAAAAATGCGTTAAACTTCAGAATATGATTCAGAATAGCCTGAAACGGATTTCTGCATAATTTTTTTTCAAAAATTCACATTCTACAAATTTTGAGGCGAGAGCAATAGCTTAATTTTCTTCAAAAATTCGCTAACAGAACATAAGCACATTTCCCAAGTTTTTTACATAAAATATTTACATGGAGATCCCATTTCATTCGTCCATCAAAAGTCACTCCAAGATATGCAAGGTGTTGTAAGATTGAAATTAAAAGTTCCAGTCACGCACTAAGAGGGAATTTTCTCATATAATTTACTGTATTACAATGTGTTTAAATTGTATCAGATTTATGCAATTCGAGTGCAAAGAAATTGTTAAAAAACAATTTTTTTTTGCAATAAAAATCAATTGTATGGCATGAAAAATAATACTCATAATAATAATAAAAAACACTAACTAAAATTCTGCAATTCAAAAAATATTTTGGATTTTTAATTTTTTTTTTGCAGTTTTTATAGATTTTTGAGCAGATATTAATGAAATTTTCAAATAAATAAGTAGGAAGCACGTAATAGACCATCTTTAAATTCGCTCCCCTGCAAAGTTTAAAACAGTCATGCAGCATAATTGCATGGGCAAATTTTCGTAAATCATTGTATTGAATAATGTTAAATTATTTTGAAATTTGAGATTTTTGAGTGCAAGGAAATTGTTAACTATTGATTTTATGGCAAACAACTTATTCTAAATAATAATTTCCTATTAAAATATAGGTTTTGAATTTTCAGTTTATTTTGCAGTTTTTATCAATTTTTTAGCAGATTTTATTGAATTTTAAGGACATTTACAGTTACGTTTTTAGCAATTTTGACATTTTATGTCTTTGCTATGGCACATAAACCAAAAAAACGTCACGGAAAATTGCTCACGAAAATATTTTGATGATTTCCACTTACAACCGAGTCGTTGCTAGGGAAATGGTACTTCGTCGTTTTTCATCCCACAAAATTCGTTGACCATTCGTTCGAAAGCTCTCGATTTATCCAACCATATTATGTTAACTACTGCGAAGTGCGTGGCCAACAAGCTGAGTTATGAGCAAGGTTATTTGAATAATTGTGAACACTCAGGTGATCATTCTCAATAATTGATATTGTGAACATGATTGCCACCGCTTGTTAATTTCTGATGATTTCATTGAGCTGGTGTTTCGATGATTTGATTCATAGCAGGTGATCCAAATATTGCGAGAACGGTTTGATTGTGAAGCTGTGGCTAAATCATTTTAGTAGGTAATTTCTATACTTTACACTCTAGGAAGCTGTAATTTCGTATGAAGTCTCATTAGGACATTTACTTAACGATGCCCAGGGTCCGGATCAGATGAGTGGCTCTCAAATCTAATTTCTATGTTTTACACTCTAGGAAGCTGTAATTTCGTATGTAGTCTCTTTAGTACATTTACGTGACGATGCCCAGGGTCCGGATCAGCTGAGTGGCTCTTAGAGCTTGCATACGAGTCTGCAACACATACTTGTCTTCAACTAAAGACATAAAATGTCCCAATGAAGCAAGCGATTTGCAATGATGCAAGCGTTTTGAATAACAGGACGGCCTGAGACCACCTGTGTGGGTCGGTTTGTTATAGTAAAACTTTAGTCCTATTGTGGAAAGCGCTCAACGGGACTAAACTTTCTAAGGAAAAAAAGGCAGACCACCAACGCACAAAGTTCTAATTGGGAACTTAAGTTCTCAAAGGTCAAAGGTGGCTTATGATTGGTTCGAGAAGAATGGACACGAACAGTTCTTGACAACGGGCAATGGGAACTGGGAGTCGGAGTTCCTTTAAGTCTCTTACGGTTTTATATGTCTGATTGTGATTTGTCGGAACTGCTACTTAGGAGGGGGGCACTTCTTCATGGGCGAACCAGAATCCGCTATTGTGACGAGACATAAGAATAATAATTGTAGTTGTCATTGAGAACTACTGTTCTAAAACTAATGATTGGTTTGAGAAGATCTGCTACGAACAGTTCACGGCAATGGGTACATGAAACTTGGAGTTCCTAGAGGGCTCTCATAGTTTTTTTTTTTTAGTGATTTTTTGAAATTTGAACAATTTAGTGTGCTCAAAAAGTGCTGGCCAACGAACAACTCATACTTATGTTTGGAAAGCAGGAGTTTTTGACGCAAGAACGGGATTTTTATCTCAATCCTAAGGAGAGATGTGTACGGAAGGTAAGTGTTTCCGCCATCGTCATGATCTGTCGGACAGTCAGTAAATCGCAACACAAACAACCGGTTTTTCACAAGAAGTTTGCCGTCTTACGTCAGCCTAACACCTTGTTATAACGATATTTTTCAACAGTTTTGTTTTGGGAAAGTAATATTGTAGTCAAATAAAGTTTCAATTCAACCAAATAGTCACAATAATTATGCCTGCCAGCGCGATTATTGGTTGTAGCAACGGTACCGATCCAATGGTGACATAGGTACTGGTACTGACACTGGTATTTGCTCTGGTACTGACTATTATTTATAGTTAATCAGTGTCCAAAACTAAGGAACTTCATTCGTTTAGGCTTCAAGAATGATTAACAAAAAAGTCCAGTCATGCAGCATGACCCCATGAGCGAATTTTTGAATAAATCTTCGACATTTCAGTCGCTGTGGCCAGTACGTACATAAATAGAACTTCTTCACAATTTTATGGCTGATATATTCTAAGCCACAGTCAGTATTAAATCTACATCAAGTCCTAAAACAGATGAGCGTAAAACATTAAAGAGAGCGACCGAGAGAATCGGAGGACGGAATTAGGATTGGTTATACAGGGATACTTCCATAAGAGTAGTTCAATCTGAATTTGGACAATGTTTCATTTTACAACTAGCGAACGGCATTATTTCGATTTTTGACTTATTTTTCAACTTTGAAATTTTTGAAAACTTGATACATATTCTTATGGGAAATTTTACGCTGATTCCGAATATACCACATGTTATACCGCATGTGTATGCTGAAAAAATTATTTCGCACAACAAATCGCAAAAAACACTCTTTTTTTGAAAATTTCAACCCGAAGATGTAATCCCATCATGCTGGCCAACGAACTTGAACTTTCGTTTTGTGTCCTTAACATTTTAAAATTGGTTTGAAGTTTCTAGCACAATTCTACGGACAGTTATCGTCTGGAATGACACATACATACCTACATATATACATAGGTACATAAAAAAATGCGTAAAACGTCAGAATATGAATCAGAATAGCCTGAAACTGATTTTCGCATAAAACTTTTTCAAAAATTCACATTCTACAAATTTCGAGGGGAGAGAACAATAGCTTAATTTTCTTCAAAAATTCGCTAAAATAATGAAGAAAAAATAATTGAAAATTCGTCTATGATGTTTACACCGCAGTGTAGGTATACAGAGCCATTGCGCAGGCAGTTTCATCAGCTAAAATCACGCGTTTAATACCTTCGTATTACTAAGTAGGTAGAACTGAAGAAGATTTACTTGTTATATTGAATGAATAGAAGGATAGATTTGATAGTTTGTCGAAGTAAAGCTGACAGGTTGTTGCTTCACCAAAAAATGAATCTACTTACTTAGGTACATAGGTCCGTATGGCCTACCAGATTCGATGTTGGTTAAAAGTAAACAAATCAGGTAGGTGTTGCTCTGCCAACGAATACAGCTGATGATAAGTAAGTTGGTAGAAAGTCGAATGAGGAAATATGTAACATGAATCAGAAACCAGCTGTAAGGAAAAACCTTGGTATTCATTCTTTTTGAAGGTTAGACTTCATATAAAAACGGCATTGTCAGTGCAGTTATTAGTTAGTTTGTAATTAGTTTGCAGTTAATTCGGTTTTTGTCTCTGGAGGTATATATGAACAACAAGTAATAACTAAGTAATATTCCCATCTGACAAAGCTCTCATGGCACGTCCTTTCACATTACTACCTTCGCAGGACTCTACAGATTTTTAGTTTCTTTCTTGTTTCAAAAAGATGATGTCTGAAAACTAGATGTCTGGAGCTTCTAACTCATCATTGTTTGGTCATTCGCATAGGTGCGAGACAGAAGAGCCATGGTGGAAGTTGGTAAAATCGCATAAAATGTATTCCCTGGCATACTAAAAACATACGGAACTAGGAACTGGAAAAGATGAAAAGGTCTGTAGGCGGAGACTGACAGGAAATACTGCATGACTGGAACTTTTAGCTGCCTCGATGTAAGGAAGCTCTAGAGTCGTGGTTTCGAGAATATCACCTAAAGACAGTTTTAATCTATTAAAAGACGAAATAAGAACAAGCCGAATTAGCAAAAGTCTGCCAATTTCTACTCACCAAAGTCGCTTTGCTGTACACTTATAGACACACATACAGAGAAACCCATAAAGACATAAAACAGGTACATAAACAGAAAGACACAAACAGACCAATGCAGGCCGAGTCAAAGTAGAGACTCACTTCGTCAACAAGGTTTTCCAAGGAACTAAAATGAACTAAATCACTATCGACGAAGTTGTGGAAACCCATTTCAAAACGAAAGTTATTGAAGAAAAGTTCTCTATTTCCACGAAAACTCTTTATTTTTCGTGGAAATAGACAATTTTTTTTCACTAAGGTTTTCCTGTCGAGCAGAATTTGAAGGTGTTCGTATTAGCTTAAAAGGTAGGTAGGTACCTATATTGAATCTTGTACTGCCACCAAAAATACCTGGTCGGTCCGCCCGACTTTCTTATTGCGTCACTTCAGGCATAACAGTTTGCATTTTTTGGAAGGTGACTTATTTGGGACGATCAGATGAAAGTGTTCTCAGTTATCCCCAGATTACACTTCGATCGGAACACGTCACTCGTAAATTTATCCACATCTGATACGAATTGCAATTAAAACGCTTGCTTTCATTTTCAAGCAGTACGAGTATTCGGGCGCATAATTTATTCACTTGTCACCGACGTGATGAGAAAGTAATACCCATCGATTTGTATCGTAGAATATTATAAACTCATTCGAATAAATATTGTAACGAACGCCGTCTGATTTATTGTGAATGCGGTATTTGGGTTGGGCACTCAAAACAACGTGGAAATAACGTCACTTCCTACATAGGTATCTTATTTTGAAGTAGAGGCATTCGAATCCAAACTACTTACGTTCATAGTAAAAAAAGTACAGTCATGCAGCATGACCCCATGAGCGAATTTTTGAAGAAATCTTCGATTATTTCGAATTTTGACTGATTTTTCAACTTTGAAATTTTTGAAAACTTGATACATAGCCTTATAGGAAATTTTACGCTGATTCCGAATATACCATATGTTAGTATGCTGTAAAAATAATTTCGCACAACAAATCGCAAAAAAACAGGCTATTTTGAGCAGTTCTAGAACTTGACAATAACGCCCGGCGCGATAGCGACGGACGCGCGTTCTCTTGGATTCTGACGGGAACGGTCACAAACTTCAGTACTTAACACCTTCAATTAAAGAATATAATTTGTAAAACATTACTACTGTTATTATTATACGCATCCGGTTGCCTAGCGACCGAGACGCTCTTGGAAATAAAAACATTTTCATTAGGTTCGTTTGTGTTAGGGCAAAATGGCGTGGATATTTTACAGTCCACGGAGAGCAGTAAAATCACCTAGTCAACAAAACGGAAATGTGGATACTGCAAACTGAAATCAAGTCGTTGCCCACTATCATTTGGGGCTAGCCCATATGCAATGTTTCCCTAGAAAAATATCCATTTTTCAGTACCTATCCACCAAAATGACTAAGAACACAAAACTTCCCCTACTTTTCAATGCCTACTTGATCAAGCTTGGTTGTTCGATTCAAAACAGTTTCCCGATGTATTATACAATTAATTTACGAATAAAATCCCAGTTAAAATAAAGCAAGAATACAATAAATAGAAGCCTGCAGTGGTGATTGAAATAGTTTAATAGAAAATATTAAAATAATCTAGTGTAGCAGTATTTCTATTCTAACCTAGCATATTGCTGGTTTGAGTTTGTTTACATTTTGTTGTTTCTTGATCTCGATTTCATACTCTGTATTTTATTTCGCGTAGGTAGGTACCTACTTATATAATACAACTGTGTGATATAGTCAAGAAAAAGTTATTTTCGCACGGAAGTAACAATTGAGAATAAACCTGTAAGAGTGAAAGTCCACATAGGTATATGAATTTGCATGCAGTAAGTCTAGTATAGTAGTATAATAAACCTAGTGCTCCTCAGTTCATCGATAGGCAGTATTTCCTATGTGTATTTCAGTATAAGGCCACTTTTCAACACGGCGGACAAATTGACTCAAGAAAATTTTGTCAAACCGATGTAATTAAAATCCGCTGGAAAAACTTTTTTTCGTTCAAGAAAACGTTTGGGAACCTATCCCTAAAACGGCCGAGCTGAATTTTGAGTTTTTCAATTTTTTTCTCCAAGTAGAAGCTCTAAAAGTTGTTGCGAAGTGTCAGTCCTGTCACGCCTGTATTTGATGATGAAGTCACTCTGAAGTTCTCGTTGTTGGTTTTTCGCTTAAGTCTGGTATTACTTGCGGCAATGTCTGCTGAGCATAATTTTTCAATTAAAGAATTTTTCAGTTTTTTACGGTTTTGATGGTCAATTTCATTCTCACATATCTTATATTACATATAGAGAACAATTAAAGAAGATGACATTTCATTCAAAGACGGTAGCTACAAAAGAAGATCTTTGGGAAGAAGATGTGATAGGGGATCATTTGAAATTTCATTTTATAGAATACTTATGAGTGTTTTATGCAGTGTGACAGAATTGACTAACGTGTGACAGAAATGACCGGATCTGAACTAAAGAGGGTGTCCAGCATAATTTAATGTATGCATTCACATACAATAAGACCTGAAAGTAGATCAAAGTACACGGGAGGTTCGTAGAAAATATTTTATTTATTACAAAATTCTTTAGAACACTTAAAATATTTCAACTATTGATGACGAAGACAAGTTCGGTCATATAGGAAGAACAGTAGATGCGACCAACTGTAGAGATCAGTCTGAATCTATTCTCTTGCAGAAATATAAATAACTTACCTAGGAACAAGATTTATAAAGAGACTTACTGAGAAATATGTAGGAAACTGAACTATAAAAAGGAGCAAAACGCAAAAATATCAAAAATAGACAAGAAAAATTACAGGATAGCAAATTTGTTTAACATTTAAAAATTCTCACCTAATAGGTAGATCAAAAATAGAACACTTTACTGAGTATAAAGAACCAACAAAAATGTTTCATTGTCCAGTAAAATAAAGGGGAAACATCTTTTTTCGCTTCTTATTCTTATTTTTTCTGCTGTTTCTTTCTTCTCCTGAGGGGCCATTCTGAAGACTGAAAATTGTAAAAACGAGAATTAAGATGCGAAGAAAAAGGAAAACCTGGAAAATATGTAATGCCCAATTATATATCCATACTGTCCATATCAAAGAACTGAAGTAGAACATGGGTTACTAACAGAAAAAAAAGTTCCAGTCTTCCAGCATGATCATATGAGCGAATTTCCCATAATTATCGTATTAAACTTCAGTTAAATTAAGTTGTAATTTGAGAAGTTTGTGCGCTAAGAAATTGTTAGCAATTAATTTTATTGTGAAAAAACTTGTTGTAAAAAATAATCTTCTATACAAAGATTTTGAGTTTTTAGATTTTTTAAAAATTTTTATCGACTTTTCAGCACACTTTATGATGAAATTTGAGTACAATTTTCAGCATAAGTTTGAGCTTCAATTTTTAAATGACCTTGGTCATGGTTGATAAACTTTTTTTGAGTAATATTCTGCTAAAAAAATATAAATTTAACCATTTTTAGCCGGTTCTGTAATTTTTGTGATTTTTTAGAACATTTTTTGAAATTTGACCAAGTTACTGTTTTCAAAAAGTGTTGTCCAACAAATTCATCCTTTCTTTTGGAATTCTTAATTTTTGGCGGAAGAACGAGGTTTTTATCTCAATCCTATCGAGACTTATCGTCTGGAATGACACATATGTACATTTATATACAAATAAAAAAGTGTTAAAATTCAGGAATCATTTCAAATGCCTCAAAACAGATTTTGATGAAGAACATTTTTATTTTAAAATTTTCGGAGTCGTTCCAATAGCATCATTTTCTAAGAAAATTCGCTAAAAGCACGTTTCCGAACAGTCGTTACAGATTTCAATAACCCGTAAAAAAAAAAAAAAAAAAAAGGCTAAAAAACGGAAAACCCACTTTGAAATTAATTTTGTATTGGGAATATGAATTCTACAGAGGATTTAAAAGTTGCGAAGCTCATAATGTTGGTTGAAAGGAGAAAAAAGAATGAACGAAAGAACTGAATAAAAATCGTCATTCCTGTCACACACTGTCAAGTCCTGTCACGTGACAGAACTGACCGTGACAGGAATGACGTTTTCGTACATTACTGTTCAGTTGGCAGGCATATTGGTTTTTAAAACTGTTCTGAGTCACTGGTTGAATTCGTGCTCCATGGAAATACTACCTCCCCTGCTTAAAACGTTTTTTTGTAATGCTTAAATATGGAAAAAACAAGTGACAGGAATGATGAACAATAAAGGTACGCAACGGTTTTGCGTTTATTATACCCTGATTACGAGAAAAATCTGCTGTTGGACTTACCTACGGCATTTTTCGATGGAACTTCAAACTCAACTGAAGATGTTGATAGCAGCAGGGCGCTCCTCCGGATATTTCCCGAACCGCCACACGCGCCGCCAAAAAGGGGCTGCCCCTGAATTCAACGTTTGGGTGACAACACTTCCGAGCCTAATATAAATTGGGGAAAAAATATTCCTCGCCCACTTTCTGTTGGATTTAAGAGAGGGCATATGTAATATATTATCGGTATATCAGAAACATTCAGAAGTTCAGTGCTCAAAGTAAATGTTTTAAAGTACAGTTCACCTTTGTGTCCTGGGGACACGTGACAGAACTGACGATCCGCCCTTCATCACTGAATAACTCGAAAATTTTGAGAGCTTTGAAAAAGATCATATCGGAGCGAAATAAAGAATTTTCGGTGTGTTAAGTAAAAATAAAAATTTTGTGAATTCGAGCATTAGTACCAGCGTTATCGCGCAGTGACTCGATTTGTCCGCCGTGTTGAAAAGTGGCCATAAACTATTCGTATTTATCGTAGTTTTTAACGTTCTGATTAGTTATTTGGATAATATTTTTTCCAAGTAGTATTATGCTTTAATAATCCATAGGTAGGTTTATGAATATGAAATCGTCCGTGATTTCAGAACATTACAAAAAACCTTTGAGCGCCTACCTACTTATATGAACGTTTGACAGTTTATTAACAGTCTTCGTATACTCAGCAACAAGCACTAAAAATTAATTATAAAACTATAAAATGAAATAAAATCCTCGACTGTTACCCCTCCATGAGAAATGACTCAGCTTAGCTACTGCTAGAGTGTACACAACCCTAAAACATGTCATAAACTTCTTCACAAGAGCGTTGGACTCGAACTGACTGGACTCTTTCGATTGCTAAACTATAAAATAAATGCGAGGTGAACGGAGTCATGTTTGAACAGTAGCTGTACACTTGAGAAACTAGGGCGGCTAATTTGACCTTTGCCTTTGGTTCCCCCATATAGTAGAGATCTCATTCCAATGACATATATTGCTTCCAAGTCTAACTAATTTCGGGAGAAAAATAATCTTTTATCTCCAAAATCAAAATTTCCACTCGCATTTTACGTTTTAAACCATTCTGAACAACTTTGGTCCCGTGTCTGTCTGTCTGTATCTACTTAAATATAGTAGTTTTCAACAAACTGACATAATTAGTGCGCAACAAGTGGTAACAACTGAAATTATGAGCATAAATATGAACATCAATCCGGATAACAACTACAGGTAATAAAGGCATGATTAAACAATAGCTTATATTTTTTCAGGATTTGTAAATTTGTGAAATTCCAAGCAATGCATTCCGAATGAATGGACGAGTTGAATAGACACAATTGTTTGAGTCCTAGAAAGTCAATTTTCAAAACATGTGTTGAAACAATAACTTAGAAAACCGGTAAAAATCGTTAAATTAATATTTAAAGCCAAGTATTATATAGGTACTTGGAAGAATAAAAACTATAAAATATAAAGTTGAATGTATAGAGATGTTTACTCAAACGTTATGCTCAAATTTCGTCAACACAGCAAAATCGATTCAAATTTTAAAAATATGTATCTGAAATTGGTTTGGATTGCGGAATATTAATGGTAAGTCTTTTTTCCATACACCATACACGAGATGGTTTACTATTTCATTATACACGAGTGTCAAAAATTAAGAAACAATTGATATAATAATATTGATATGCAAAATTACGAACATGATATCATTTGACCGTACAGTATGGCTGAAAATTTTTTCTCTAGACTATCTATAGATGCATTTTGAAAGAATTCGTTCAAATGTCGTTAGCTCTCCTCTATTTGAGTGGTAAGCCATTATTACGGATGCCAAGTGGGAAGGTAACTTTACCCGTTCTAGGTTTATCCTTCGTGGGCACCTTTTATTGTCGCCACCCTTCACCAGAGGCGGATGCCTAATTGGCGTGTTAACCTCCGTCAAGCTCTTGATGTTCACATACCAGATTTTTTTTTTCCTTCGCCTTGTCCTGCCGTAGAAGACTTTTGTGAGCGACTACGCTTTTCTATTTCAATCCCGGTTTCCAGGTTATTTCTACAACATACAAGGACAGGTACGGTCGGAAAAATGGAGCACAAAAACGACAATCATGGGGAAATGTTCTAGTCATGCAGCATGGTCATATGAAATGAAATGAATGAAATGAAATTGTTTATTTGTAAAAGCCTTCCGGCGGTACAAAAGTTCAAACAACACATAAGTAATCAAGGTAGAATATTTAAGCAAAAAGAGAGAAAGAAAAAACAATCTGTACGTTAAATGAAAAGAAATAGTGCAACGAATCATACAAGAATTAGATATAGGTATACAGAATAGACATAGTGCAAGGTACATAATGAACAATGAGAAGCAGATGAAGAAAAGGTTACACAAAGAACAATACGTTATTCAATGTAGTATAAAGAATACATTATAAAGAAGAAAGCAACGCAAGTACATCATTACATCATTATAAAATCCCACGAGGTGAGAGAAGAAAGAAAGGCGAAAATATACAGAAGACAGAAAATTAGTACAAAAATCCCTCATTCAAGAAAAAAACCCTAGTCCTTATACAATTTTTAACGAAGAAGAATATTTTTTTGCAATGTAGTATGTCTTCAAGAGAGAGTAATGAAGAAAGCCTATCAAAAGATAATTCATTTTCAAGAAAGAAAGAGTATCTCTCGCCACGAAGGACAGGGCAAACGCAGAGGAAATGGAAGACTGAATCAGGCAAATTATAATTACACAGTGGGCAGTCTACAGTGGGATCAAATTTCACCACAAAGCCTGGTACACTCAGCTTAGCATAGAAATTTCCCGTTAGCCTGACTTGGGCGAGAAGCCTTTTAATAAGGCTTGATAAGAGGGCGATTCGTCCCCTCGTGGACAATAAATCTTGTATATAGGGCTGAATGAGGAATCCTGGTTACGCAAACCATCCGACCGTCTCCAAAACAGCGCAATTTTTTCCAATAAACTATCCCGGTTAAAATTATGGTAATCCTGGGACGACCAGATGCGACTCTCATCATGTTTGGAGAACAAAGCGCACATTTGGGAGGCCCAGTTGTACTGAGGGTCAGGCTGGGAATCATGTAGAGCAAGGAGGCGGTTAAAGCAGAGCTTAGGGAGCCTAGAATCTTCCATAGTTCTAAGTTTCAGCCACCAGTTTAGGGCCAATTTTACAATTGTAACTTCCAAATGTGGGATTGCTAATTCGATGCGAATGAAATAGTCCGGAGTATTATTTGGAAGGAACAGAATAGTTTTGTAGGCTCTAAGTTGAATTTTAGCATGAATATGCTTTAGCCGTGACCTAACTACCGAAAAATGTTCCACGAGAGTGCAACGAAAGTAGCGCCAATAATTGTGATGATTTCCGCTTACAACCGAGTCGTTGCTAGGGATATGATACTTCGTCGTTTTTCATCCCACAAAATTCGTTGACCATTCGTTCGAAAGCTCTCGATTTATCCAACCATACTATATTAACTACTGCGAAGTGCGTGGCCAACAAGCTGAGTTATGAGCATGGTTATATGAATAATTGTTTACACACACGTGATCATTCTCAATTATTGATATTGTGAACATGATTGCAACCGCTTGTTAATTTTTGATGATTTCATTGAGCTGGTGTTTCGATTATGTGATTCATAGCAGGTGATCCGAATATTGCGAGAACGGTTAGATTTGTGAAGCGGTGGTTAAATTATTTTAATAGGTAATTTCTATACTTTACACTATAGGAAGCTGTAATTTCGTATGTAGCCTCTTTAGCCTCTTTCTATAATAAAGTGAATGTTTACTCGCGAGTTTCTATTAGGAGATCATCATCTCACAAGAGCTCAATCGTCGTGATCATTTCTATAATAAAGTGAATGTTTACTCGCGAGTTTCTATTAGGAGATCATCATCTCACAAGAGCTCAATGGTCGTGATCATTTCTATAATAAAGTGAGAGCGAGGAGCTAAAACATGATTCCATGTTTTAGGATTGATGGCAGAATGATAAACAGAGTTCAGAGGCCGATGGGGGGTCGGGTTCAGAGAATCGACGAGGAGTGAGTCGTGTACGGCTAAAGCATATTCATGTTTTTTAATTTTAGCCGTCAGGCTCAAAGTTTTTTCAAGAACATCATATAATGGTCATATAATATGGTCATATAATATATTCTTTACTGATAATAGGCTAAATTCTTTCGTGATCGACCTACGATGCTGAAATTTGAAATGGAGACTTTCTAGGACACGAAGAATAGAATTCAAAGAGGGAAATAGATCTGCTGAATGAGGTACGAGGGTAATTATTCTCCTAATCGCCCTACGATGCAGAAATTCGAATGGATGTGTCTGAACCCTGAACAGCAAACAGCAAACTAAGCCACAAGACTAAATTCTTTCCTGGTCGATTTATGATGCTGAAATGTGAATTGGAGACTTTCTAAGACACGAATAATAGAATTACTAAGAGTGAAATCACCCTGATCTGCTGAGTGAGGTGTGAGGCTAACTATTTTAAGTATTATTATCATATATAATTTTTTGTGTTCTTTCCCGATCATTGGCGAATTCCATTTACGTTATTTTGGCTGCTCTCTTTTCGCAGGACACAAAATGGTGTAGTTTTTAGGCGAAGGGAACTTCAATCATTCATATAAACCTTTTGACTGAGGCGCTTAAAGACAGGAAAGAACTAATTGAACACTTCAACTTTTAGGGGAAACAGATAAATTAAAAGTAAAATACAATACAGAAAGAGGATAAACAAATATAAAATATACACAAATAGCATAATATACATTAAAAATTATAAATAATAAGAAGGTTAATCATGAAAGTTATTGTTTATTTAGTGGTCATGTATTCATTAATGAGCTGCTGCCTACTTGTGATGTGAAATTATATTTTATGATTTTGAAAGGTGCACCTGTTTGTACTGAATTGTTAATTCAGTTTAAGATAGTTTTTTGGAAGTTAATATATTTAAGATTGCACTGTCTTCACATGTAATGTAAAGCAGAGAGTTGATATTAAGCGAATGATTAAGATGTCGTTATAATTCTGTACCTCAGAGGTCGATTATCGTAAGTGACATTTTGGCGATTTTACAGGAGAGCCAAAAGAAGTTGTGGGCACACCTATTTTGATCCCTATGGCCCATTCTGATGACTTTATCATGCTCAAATTAATTAATTAATTTGAGCATGATAAAGTCATCAGAATGGGCCATAGGGATCAAAATAGGTGTGCCCACAACTTCTTTTGGCTCTCCTGTAAAATCGCCAAAATGTCACATACGATAATCGACCTCTGAGGTACAGAATTAGGCAGTACTGTTAAATTTTCTGACTCTACGTAATTTTTATCACTATTGGCACCTACTTTGGGTGGTCATTTAAAAGCTTAGTGATCAACCAAATTTTGGATTAGTGTTTTAACGGTTTCCTCGGATGAGTTCCAGTTAGGTAGCCGAGCCGAGCGCACGTATTTTTTGCGAGCTCCGTATTAAGTATTGGTTTAGCAGGGTTGTATTGTGAATTTCATTTCAGTTTTTTACATCAGGTAATTCAATGCCTTGACGTAATCACAACCAAACTTCAAAACTGCGACTGCATTTTGAAGGAACATACAAATGTTTTGAATAGACAGGTGCATGCTCTGTCGCAAGAAATTGCTAACTGCCAAGAAAATCAAGTATTACCTGAAAAAAAAATCTTATGAAACAGAACCGGCAAACGGACAACAGAAACGATCTTATTCTTCATAACGTTCTAGAAGGGAAAGAAAACGTGAATATTCTCAAGAGGAAGGTGATGAGCTTTGGGTATTTTTCGAACGGAATTAAATTGCTATCTTGAGGATTGTGAAGTTATAGGTGTGAAACGTTTAGGCACCATCCAACCTTCTAGTAGAGCAGTTCACATTCATTTTGCTAATAATTTCTCTAAATCTAATAATATAAAGTACGCCAGAACACAAGTTCAAGGGATCCCAATTTAATACGTCCGAGTTCTACGACAGACGAACACGGGAATTTAGGAAGCCTCTCTTGCCCGAGTTGTTTCAAGCAAGAAAAGACGGGAAGCATGCCGTCTTGATTGGAGATGAACTACTGGTTGATGGAAAAAAAAGCCACAGTTCCTTTGAGCCTGACGGCTAAAATTAAAAAACATGAATATGCTTTAGCCGTACACGACTCACTCCTCGTCGATTCTCTGAACCCGACCCCCCATCGGCCTCTGAACTCTGTTTATCATTCAAAACAAAAAAATGTTTTAGCTCCTCGCTCTCACTTTATTATAGAAATGATCACGACCATTGAGCTCTTGTGAGATGATGATCTCCTAATAGAAACTCGCGAGTAAACATTCACTTTATTATAGAAATGATCACGACGATTGAGCTCTTGTGAGATGATGATCTCCTAATAGAAACTCGCGAGTAAACATTCACTTTATTATAGAAAGAGGCTAAAGAGGCTACATACGAAATTACAGCTTCCTATAGTGTAAAGTATAGAAATTACCTATTAAAATAATTTAACCACCGCTTCACAAATCTAACCGTTCTCGCAATATTCGGATCACCTGCTATGAATCACATAATCGAAACACCAGCTCAATGAAATCATCAGAGATTAACAAGCGGTTGCAATCATGTTCACAATATCAATAATTGAGAATGATCACCTGTGTGTAAACAATTATTCATATAACCATGCTCATAACTCAGCTTGTTGGCCACGCACTTCGCAGTAGTTAATATAGTATGGTTGGATAAATCGAGAGCTTTCGAACGAATGGTCAACGAATTTTGTGGGATGAAAAACGACGAAGTATCATATCCCTAGCAACGACTCGGTTGTAAGCGGAAATCATCACAATTATTGGCGCTACTTTCGTTGCACTCTCGTGGGACATTTTTCGGTAGTTAGGTCACGGCTAAAGCATATTCATGCTAAAACTTATCATTCACTATGGACGAATTACTTTGGAGGATTCTACATCTACCGGGTCAAAAGTGGAGACTAATCTGAATACTCCTCCTCCGTTCCCTCCCAAAATTTCCAGAAAACAGGTCAAGAAGAAGATGAAAATCTACAAGAGATAGAACGAACATCAACACCGCTTTGGAAATTTTTGCAATGACTCGGGATTATTATTGAAATTTGGCAGTGGAGTGTAGGCATTATTGATTGTGATCTATGTTAACTATGCAGTGCTCATTTTTTATACATAAATTATGTAGACCTATAAGTAATTATTTGATACATCATACGTAAAAGTCTAACATTGTTGAGGCAGAAATGAAGGTAAGATATCATGTGCTATTTTTTAATATGTATTTAAGGAAATCCTTGTAATACCTACGGGTTATACAATAAAATTGAATTGATTGGATTTGAATTGTAACCTCGGATTCAAGGCTCAAATGAGCCAAAATCCTATGATGTTGGAGGTAATTATTTATTTTTTCATGAAGTTTGTATATTTTATTTCAATAGTTTTATTTCAATTTCTCTCTCTCTCTCTTTTCCTCTTCCTCTTCCTCTTCATTTGGAACGGCTCGTCAATGTATTGAATTCAGCCATAATCTACTACCCAACGACGGGTTCGGTTGATTGGGCAGTGCCCACACCACCTAATCCGATATGAATAAAGCTGTCATTAGAGTGTGAGAGGTCAGTTAACAACCTGATTTTGCATATTACAATTGTATAGTTATCAGGAGTTCTTTCCTCGGCCGTTCAAGTTTGAGATTTCCCCAATTACAGCAGAACACTTGGGAATGTACGTTAAACTTTACGATAGGTCGCCAAGTAGATTCTCTCCTGCTAGAAACGTAAACAGTCTCACTCTTCCCCATAAAAACTTAATTAAGTTACATGACACGGTTGGACACGACTTGGGAAGCATTTCAACTGCACCGTTCCCAGGGAAATGTAACTCTGTTAGTTTTCTTCCGACAGAAATGGTTCTCCACACTATAGAAATATCGCAATTTATGCGAAAACCATATGCCTATAAGTAGTAATATAACCATAGTAATCTATTAGGAGTCTGTTAGTGATTGACTTACTACATATTTTAGATAACCTCGTCATAACGATATTCCAATAATGAAATTGACTTGGATGTTGGGTGGAGGGACCAGTCATATTGACAGGGACCCAGAGATTGACATCTCACCAAGAATTTTTAATAATAAGGCATTTAAAAGTGTTTTACGGGCTTGGTCCATTTGAATTTTGAGGCAAAATACCTTCTCAGTAAAGTATGAAGGCGGGAAAAGGTTTCAGGCGGGTTTTTGTAAAATCTGGAGAAGTTTACCCAACAGAACCTCGTGTTGTAATTTCTTTGGTGCTGTTTCTCGTGATTTTGCTAAGGAGGTAAGCGTTTTATTCTGCTTCACCATGCCCTCCACATTTTCGAATTCGATTGTTTCCATGGTTTTCCTCAATCATTTTTTTGTGTTGCTTACATTTATGCTATAATTTTTTGGAAATTATCAAATATAACATATGACTAGTTCCCCAACTGATGCTTCCCTCAGTGATTGACAGTGCTGAGCATACGGATCTCTATTCGTTCTTTTTATTCGTTCTTTATTTTTTGTATTTATATAATTACATAGCAACTCACAAGCTGCTAGTTTACCATTAGAATCGTATTGTGCCTATGGTATCAAGAAAACATTGTACCTATTTTGTGATGAAACATCCGATGATATTTTCAACTTTGTCTTTATGAATACTCAAATTAATTTTATATTTAGATAAATAAAACCAAGTTCAAATGCTCAATTTATTTGTAAAATGTTGAAACAAAACGTTTTGTTGATACGAGGAATCATTTATTGCAGACGAACTGCTGTGTAAATCATAATGTGTCAATAACAGGTTGAAAAATAAAAGAAAAAAAAAAAAAAAATGTGGCTGTCAAATACTGGGTCAAAAATTGATTTCTAAAAAACGAATTTCTGATGTTTTGTGGCTTGAATTAGTGATTTTTTCAATACCGAGCAGCTTGAGGACATCTTGATGCAGCAGTAGATGTAAGCTTCAAGTTTGAACAAACGAAAAAGCATAACTTAATTGCTCGTCGAAGTCAAAATGCCTCTTGAGGTGTCAAACACTGGCCCCACCGACCTAAATGTAAATAAAGTTGCTGGTGTATCAGCCTCTTACTGTACCTGTATCTTATAGGTATATAAAAAGTAATACTATCAGTGGGCGGATCTAGGTGGCTATGGGGGGTCACGGGGAGGGTCTGGGGGTTATGGAATACCCCTCAGGTAGAGGGGGGTCCTGGGGCCCTCCCCCGGAGAAATTTTGAAATTTAAAGCCCACTAAATATATATTCGTCTGTGTAGGATTTGATTCTTGTAATTACTCCAATGATTATTGTATCTGTATTTCTGCTGTCATGGCAACGTTGAATAAAATTCATTCTGGTTTTGAATCCGAGTTAATGTTAAGTTCAGGCTTAGTTGTGTAGTTTATTCTTTAATCCTTCATTGGCGACAGAGGAAAATGAGGAAGAGGAAGCAGCAGGAATTCCAGGAGGACGACGATAAAACAGAGGAAGTATTGGCAAGCCGTATGGCTAAGTTTTCGTTCAAGGAGTATCGTGCCGGAGTGTCATGGGACGATTACGTAGAACATTTTGAGCTCACTTGTAGGGTGAAGGGCCTCGGGGGAAATTCGGACGAGTACCAAGCCGCGCGTCGGGATCTTCTACTGTTCAGCATAGGAACAGAGCATCTGAAGGCACTGGCGGACCAGTTTTACCCGACTACGTGGGAAGAAATAACCTATGAAGAGGTCAAGAAGGCAGCACAGAAGCTTTTTAAACCTACGAAGACTTTATTCTCAGCCAGGTTTGAGTTCGAAAGGGCAACACGGATGGAGGGTGAGTCCTTTATACTTTTTTATAACTAGCCGCTCCGGCTCGCTACGCTCGCCTCCACGTCCAGCCGGGGGGCAAGCCCCCCGGACCCCCCGTTAAATTGCTCGCTTCGCTCGCAAAATGTGGCATGTAGGGAATGTTGCTCGCTTCGCTCGCAAACGGTAGATCTCTAAGGGTAGGTTTAACTTCTGTAGGGGATGCTGCTCGCTTCGCTCGCTTGAGGAAGTTATACTGCCCACCCAACTTGGCAGACGTTTTTTTCTGTTGGAAATTCTTACAAACAAATTAAATCTTATAAAACTACGTGGAACCACGAAAAGTTTATTCAGGGATGTTGCTCGCTTCGCTCGCAAACTCTGGCATGTAGGGAATGTTGCTCGCTTCGCTCGCAAATTGTGGCATGTAGGAAATGTTGCTCGCTTCGCTCGCAAAGTATGGCATGTAGGGAATGATGCTCGCTTCGCTCGCAAACGGTAGATCCCTAAGGGTAGGTTTAACTTCTGTAGGGGATGCTGCTCGCTTCGCTCGCTTGAGGAAGTTATACTGCCCACCCTACTTGGCAGACGTTTTTTTCTGTTGGAAATTCTTACAAACAAATTAAATCTTATAAAACTACGTGGAACCACGAAAAGTTTATTAGGAGATGATGCTCGCTTCGCTCGCTTGAGGAAGTTATACTGCCTACCCAACTTGGCAGACGTTTTTTTCTGTTGGAAATTCTTACAAACAAAATAAATCTTATAAAACTACGTGGAACCACAAAAAAGTTTATTTGGGGATGTTGCTCGCTTCGCTTGCAAACTCTGGCATGTAGGAAATGTTGCTCGCTTCGCTCGCAAAGTATGGCATGTAGGGAATGATGCTCGCTTCGCTCGCAAACGGTAGATCCCTAAGGGTAGGTTTAACTTCTGTAGGGGATGCTGCTCGCTTCGCTCGCTTGAGGAAGTTATACTGCCCACCCAACTTGGCAGACGTTTTTTTCTGTTGGAAATTCTTACAAACAAATTAAATCTTATAAAACTACGTGGACCCACGAAAAGTTTATTAGGGAATGTTGCTCGCTTCGCTCGCAAGGTATTGCTGCATAGGTGTTGGGAAATACCCGTATGAAATTCCGTTGAAATGAGTCAAGTGCGTAGTGAGTCCCCTGGGGGTCATCGCGTCCCTTTCAGGTAAGCAACGTTGTGTAACGGCGGCCCGTGGTCGATTAATTTCTGATGTTAAACGCTTCCCTCGCAATTCCGCTCGCAATTTGACCTACTTTCCGTCACTTTTTTCGATATCCGACTTCGGATTCAGATTCGGCGGGATCAAAGCTGTATTTCGCCCGCGAAAACCGTTCCGAAAAACGTACCTTTATGGGGTATATTTTAATGGGAAAAAACCAAGTTTTTCGGCGGACTTTTCGAGAAAACGGGTCCGTACTCTCGCATTTTTTTGACGCATTTCCCGATACTTTTTTCGCGAGCCGATCGCGCCGTCGTCTTCCTCGTAGGAAAAGACACGACAAACAGACAGACAGACGGAGTTTCATTCTTATTAATAGTATAGATAGAGATAGAGATAGGCTAAAGGCTCTAGCGCGGCACTGCAAATATGGAGAGAATCTGGATGAGCGACTCCGAGATCGATTCGCAGTGGGCATCAAGTTCCCCGATTTCGAAATCGAAGTTCGCCAACGGTGGCCGGACGGGGAGGAAGGCGTTGCAAAACAATCGAAGTTGGTGAAAGCCGAAACTTTATTAGAATTAGCTTTATCCATGGAAAGAGCGCGGGGGGAAGTTGCGAAGGAGGACACATACACTGAGAGAAAAATTAGCTTAAAAAACTGCATTAAAGCCTCGAAATTGAGTTTTTTAAGGAAAAAAAACTAGATTGACGGCTAAAATCACTCGATCGACGGTTAAAAAAACTCGATCGTGGAATATTCTATGTAGTTTTTTAACCTCGGAATCCAATGGAGTCCTCCGTAGCACTTCTATCGAGTTTTTTGTGGCTGCCAATTGACTTTTCCTAGCATCCGGATAGGGTTTTCCTAACAACGTCAATCGAGTAACCTAATGTTTCCCATCGTGTTTTCTTTGTTCCCCTATGGGGTTTTGTTAACAACGCCAATCGAGTTTTCATAATTTCCTCATCTGGTTTTCTTAACCCTCCCATCGAGTAATGTATAGGCTGCAATCGACTTTTTCCTGCTTCCTAATAGGGTTTTCTTAACAATTCCGATAGAGTTTTCACACTTTCCTAATTGAGTTTTCTGTCATCTGGGATCGACTTATTTTAGCCGGTCGATCGTGTTTTTATAAGACTACGATCGACTTTCGTAGCTGATGGATCGAGTTTTCTGTAGACCTTCCATCGGTTACGCTAACGCCCCATCAGGTTTTTCCAAGCCCGTCAATCGACTTTATCAAGTCCTCCGATCGAGTTTCTTCTTGCCGGTCCCGCTATTCGGTACCCGATTGGGTAAAACCTCTTGTGGAAGTCGTTCGCCATTTCAAACGAGTTTTCTGGTACCCCGAACCAGGAATTTCCAGAAAATTCGTTTGAAATAGTAAACGAGTTCCACAAGACGTGTCACCGGATCGGTTTCCAAAAACGGGTACCGAATAGGGGGGCCGGGATGAAGAAAATCGGATCGGACGGCTTGAAAAATGTTCACGGTTACAGGCAGGAAAAATTCCTTCGGGATTCTCAGCGTAGCCCAAAGGAGGCCCAGAATGCCCGATGCGGTGAGCTGAAAGAAGAAGAAAAAGGCGAATATCAGACGTAGAACGCTGTTACCCAGCATGGCATTTTTTTTTCTTTTCTTTTCCAGCACTTTTTGCTGTTCACTTTTTTCCCTTGTTCAAATGATCAAACCTCATAAAAAAATGTATTATAATATATTATGTAATGTAATGTCGCAAGAAGGAGAGGGTAAATAGTTTGGAATCATTGAGTAAGCTTCAAAAATAGATTGTATTAACAACAATGATGTGATATGTACAAAAGTATCAGATAGTATACATTCTATACTATTGAATTACTATAGAAATATGTACAAGTCGTATAAGTATTAATTAATGGACGGCCCGAATTCCTAAGTTATAATTATTATTGAGACGTTCGTCACAGAGAGATGAAATGTTCAAGAGAGAGATTAAAGTTCCAATGCATATTATTCAGATTGTCATAAATAAATAAATAAATATATTTAGAGGCTATTACGCATGAAGACATAATAGTTGTAGTCCAACGCCCTTGCGAGCGTGTTAGAAAACACATATCTTCTGTCGGAGAGCGATAGGAAAAGGAAGAGAGGGGGTCGACAGCGTATGCCATGTAGTGCGGAGAAAACATGTTCGTTTCGTAATCCTGGCCCTTGAAGTAGGTTTCGTTAGTTACTTAGTCAAAATACATGCTAACGATTTTCGAAAAAAACAGGCCTCATCTCCAAGAGCCACGCCAACAACGTAATCTGGCACAAATTTGATGCCGTAATGAGTCCTGACCATATTAATGGAAAACAAAGCAGAGGAATCTAAACCAAGAGCCGAAGTAACCTCAACAAATGCGCTGTTGTCTGTAATAATGGAACATTTCCCAGTTTCGTCAGCCGGCTGGGAAAAGGCGTACTTACTGATCAGGTAAAAGCCGACGAGAATTTCGGAGCCGCCGTTACAATGTCTTCCCGCCAACACTCCTCGAATGGCCGCCACAAAGCGCCGTCAACGCAAACCACCCTTTTCACATTTCACCTTTTCCAATCCCGACAAATGGTTCTTCATTAATTACGAGTTAAACACTTACTCGTACTAAACACTTCACTGAACACTAGGGACTGCTGTATGGGCACTAAGAACTGTTTTTTGTACGTTAAATAATCAATTATCGCGGGGCTGATCAGTCCTCGTCAATCGGCGACACCACACTGCGTCTGTGGTGGATTCTCCCCACCCGCATAATCAGCCACAGAAAACTCGATCGGATGCCTAAAAAAGTAGATGAGAAAAGTAAAACACACGATGGAACGTTAGAAAAACTCCATTGGATTTTGAAAAAGTCGATAGATTCCGATCGATTTGTTGAATCGGGTTTTGTTTTTTTGCCTTCCTCATCCCCACCCCTCCTCCGTTTCCCCAAACCCAGTACGCCCCTATCAAAACACTAGAGTCTGGGGGAAGGACGTTCGGCCGAACACCAGAGCTGCCTGTCGGGAAGTAGAGGGACTTTCTCCCACTATAATCTCCCCCAGTCATAAACCAGTTAGTTTGTCCTCGAGGTGAAATGCAATATTTTGAGTTTTACCTTCAATTCAGCTGAATACAATTCGCAAAAAACATTTACATTTTACATGTTTAGAGTTCAATTTATAATTCATCTTTTTTACATGCTAATAAAGTTTATTTAAGTTTCAAGGGAACGAACTATATCACTCGCGACGAAGTTGTGGAAACCCATTATAAAACGGAAGTTAGTGAAAAACCTTGTCTATTTCCACGAAAAATAAAGAGTTACAATGTTAAATCGATTTCGACGGTTAGGCCATCATCAGTAACAAACAATAACTGAAAACACATTAGAAAGGACACAGCTTATATAGAGACAGGTGAAGGGAGATTGAATCCCATTGGTCGAGAGAAAGGAAAGGGGCAGGAGGTACAACCAATCAAGTGCATACAAAGTGAAAGGGAGATTGAATCCCATTGGTCGAGAGAAAGGAAAGGGGCAGGAGGTACAACCAATTAAGTGCATACAAAGTGAAGGGGGATTATAGCTAATCAGATGAAGTGAAAGGGGGAAAATAACTAAATAGGGTTTCAACAGTGTGAAGGGATAATTCCAAGGTTTACAGAAATGGACCTATCAGTGGTGAGATATATTGAGGTATATCCTCATTTAAACATTTACCAGACCTGTCACTTTTGATAATTTCGAATTTTTCAAGTACATTCAACATACCTCCCTTTGGGCAAAAATGAAGAAATTCTACAAACTGTCTGTCTGTCAAATCAAAATTGTAACTATGATTAGATTCCTTAAGATGTTTTGAAAATGTAGACTTACCCTTATTTTCCCTGAAATCCTCCATATGCTCGTCTATTCTTTCCCTAAATTTCCTACCAGTCTGACCGCAATATTCGTAGCCACAAGAACATTTTAATTTATAAACTCCACTTTTATCCTGAACACTAATTTTGTCCTTAACGGATCCTAGTAATGCTTTAAGACTATTTTTATTTTTAAAACCTACTTTATAACCTCTCGATGATAGAATTTTGCCAATTTTATCAGAAATTTTCCCATAATAAGGTAAACTTATCCATTGCTTTTCTTCTAAAGTTACATCTCCCCGAGCCAGATTGGAAACTTTTTCCCTACTCTTTTTCCTAAGAACCTTATCCCATATGGTATCAACGAGATCTCCTCCATATCCGTTACTAGCCGCTATGCTTTTGATAATGGATTTTTCTTTTGATAAATTTTGTTCACTCATTGGAATAGATAGTGCTCGGTTGATCATACTATGGAAGGCTGCATGCTTATGTACTAAAGGGTGATTTGAACTACTATGGATCGTTATATCGCTATATGTATCTTTTCTATAGATTGAAAAATCATGCTTCTCATTTACTAAAGAGATGGACAGATCAAGAAAATTGAGTTTATTCCCGCCGAATTCGAGGGTGAATTTGATATAGGGATCTAATTTATTGATTTTTTCGTGAAAAGAATTTAGTTGTCTTTCTGTGCCCTTCCATAGAATGATGATGTCATCGACATATCTATACCAATAGAGAAGATTATTTGTGTTAAAAGTTGTAAATATTTGTTGCTCAAGATAATCCATGTAAATATCTGCAAGCAGAGGAGATAACGGAGAACCCATAGCAACCCCTGGCTGTGTATAGCATTGCCCCTCGAATAAAAAGTAATTTTGATCCATACAGACAGACATCAAATTAAACAATTCATCCTTTTCAAAAATATTAAGTTTAGAGCCGTGAATCAGCCTGCATACCACATCTTTGCAGCTAGCTACATCGATATTGGTGAACAGACTAACCACATCAAAAGAGGCGAGTTTAGCATTTGGAGGCATCTGAATGTCCTTAATTTTGGAGACCAAATCATAAGAATTTAGTACAGTATGTTGAGGCCGAAAGTTGATTTTGTTTCTAAATAAAATATTGAGTTTTTTAGCCAATTTGTAGGCAGGAGCACCAATATAAGACACCACCGGTCTCATCGGCGCTCCTTCCTTATGAATTTTAGGGAGACAGGATAACCTGGGCGCATGAGGGTTCATTTCTACAAAACTTGGAATGTACATATTTTTTAGTAGGCTATCTTCTGATTGTTTAACTACTTTTCGAACTAATCTTTGAAATTTTGAAGTTGGGTCAGTTGGGAGATTTGAACAATTATTATCTTCTAGGAATTTTACAGTTTTCGAAACATAATCTTGCTTATTTAAGATGACAGTTGTATTACCTTTATCTGCTTTGAGGGCCACAATATTTTTCTGGGAAAACTTCTTCTTTAGACCAGCTGCAACTGTTTCCTCCTTCCCGGGTGGTGGTCCTGGTGATCTCGATGAGGACTGGATCTCTTCAGCACAAAGTGTTTTGGTGGCTGATGGTCCATTCGAAGCCTCGACGGAAAATGCCAAATCCCGAATCGCTGAAGCTCCAAGGGAGAAAGATGGGTTGTGCTTCAACCCTTTCTCAAGAAGAGATACTTCTGCCGGAGAAAATGTGACATCCGACAGGTTCTCCACTTTCTTGAAGAATGGGCAGGATACTGTTGATGGAGATGGAGTCTTAGGGACTGGCTTTTTAGACTTCAAAAGTTGTAATAATTTACCTTCCAGAATCTTCTTTTTCGTCAATCCTTTCTTCCATGCGGTTTCAACTGCGTGTTGCTCGATAAGTTCCCATTCACAGGAGGTGTAGCGGGTGGTGAGTTCTTGGAACATATAGTAAAGTTTTTCCCGAGCAATATCACGAACACTATACCATCGATGGAGTTCACTTTTTACAAGCTTAATTTGAGCCTGATTGATAATTCGGATCGCGGCACCTGAAGGGTGCTTACATTGGATTTTTACAAAATTTGGAATTACACTGTTGGAAATACACTGTTGATTAAACCAAATGTTCCTTTCCGCGATAACTATGCGTGTTTTCAGTTTGATATACCAACTCGCGATTTCTGCTTGACTTGCAGAACTGATACGAACTAAATCACTCGCGACGAAGTTGTGGAAACCCATTATAAAACGGAAGTTAGTGAAAAACCTTGTCTATTTCCACGAAAAATAAAGAGTTACAATGTTAAATCGATTTCGACGGTTAGGCCATCATCAGTAACAAACAATAACTGAAAACACATTAGAAAGGACACAGCTTATATAGAGACAGGTGAAGGGAGATTGAATCCCATTGGTCGAGAGAAAGGAAAGGGGCAGGAGGTACAACCAATCAAGTGCATACAAAGTGAAAGGGAGATTGAATCCCATTGGTCGAGAGAAAGGAAAGGGGCAGGAGGTACAACCAATTAAGTGCATACAAAGTGAAGGGGGATTATAGCTAATCAGATGAAGTGAAAGGGGGAAAATAACTAAATAGGGTTTCAACAGTGTGAAGGGATAATTCCAAGGTTTACAGAAATGGACCTATCAGTGGTGAGATATATTGAGGTATATCCTCATTTAAACATTTACCAGACCTGTCACTTTTGATAATTTCGAATTTTTCAAGTACATTCAACATACCTCCCTTTGGGCAAAAATGAAGAAATTCTACAAACTGTCTGTCTGTCAAATCAAAATTGTAACTATGATTAGATTCCTTAAGATGTTTTGAAAATGTAGACTTACCCTTATTTTCCCTGAAATCCTCCATATGCTCGTCTATTCTTTCCCTAAATTTCCTACCAGTCTGACCGCAATATTCGTAGCCACAAGAACATTTTAATTTATAAACTCCACTTTTATCCTGAACACTAATTTTGTCCTTAACGGATCCTAGTAATGCTTTAAGACTATTTTTATTTTTAAAACCTACTTTATAACCTCTCGATGATAGAATTTTGCCAATTTTATCAGAAATTTTCCCATAATAAGGTAAACTTATCCATTGCTTTTCTTCTAAAGTTACATCTCCCCGAGCCAGATTGGAAACTTTTTCCCTACTCTTTTTCCTAAGAACCTTATCCCATATGGTATCAACGAGATCTCCTCCATATCCGTTACTAGCCGCTATGCTTTTGATAATGGATTTTTCTTTTGATAAATTTTGTTCACTCATTGGAATAGATAGTGCTCGGTTGATCATACTATGGAAGGCTGCATGCTTATGTACTAAAGGGTGATTTGAACTACTATGGATCGTTATATCGCTATATGTATCTTTTCTATAGATTGAAAAATCATGCTTCTCATTTACTAAAGAGATGGACAGATCAAGAAAATTGAGTTTATTCCCGCCGAATTCGAGGGTGAATTTGATATAGGGATCTAATTTATTGATTTTTTCGTGAAAAGAATTTAGTTGTCTTTCTGTGCCCTTCCATAGAATGATGATGTCATCGACATATCTATACCAATAGAGAAGATTATTTGTGTTAAAAGTTGTAAATATTTGTTGCTCAAGATAATCCATGTAAATATCTGCAAGCAGAGGAGATAACGGAGAACCCATAGCAACCCCTGGCTGTGTATAGCATTGCCCCTCGAATAAAAAGTAATTTTGATCCATACAGACAGACATCAAATTAAACAATTCATCCTTTTCAAAAATATTAAGTTTAGAGCCGTGAATCAGCCTGCATACCACATCTTTGCAGCTAGCTACATCGATATTGGTGAACAGACTAACCACATCAAAAGAGGCGAGTTTAGCATTTGGAGGCATCTGAATGTCCTTAATTTTGGAGACCAAATCATAAGAATTTAGTACAGTATGTTGAGGCCGAAAGTTGATTTTGTTTCTAAATAAAATATTGAGTTTTTTAGCCAATTTGTAGGCAGGAGCACCAATATAAGACACCACCGGTCTCATCGGCGCTCCTTCCTTATGAATTTTAGGGAGACAGGATAACCTGGGCGCATGAGGGTTCATTTCTACAAAACTTGGAATGTACATATTTTTTAGTAGGCTATCTTCTGATTGTTTAACTACTTTTCGAACTAATCTTTGAAATTTTGAAGTTGGGTCAGTTGGGAGATTTGAACAATTATTATCTTCTAGGAATTTTACAGTTTTCGAAACATAATCTTGCTTATTTAAGATGACAGTTGTATTACCTTTATCTGCTTTGAGGGCCACAATATTTTTCTGGGAAAACTTCTTCTTTAGACCAGCTGCAACTGTTTCCTCCTTCCCGGGTGGTGGTCCTGGTGATCTCGATGAGGACTGGATCTCTTCAGCACAAAGTGTTTTGGTGGCTGATGGTCCATTCGAAGCCTCGACGGAAAATGCCAAATCCCGAATCGCTGAAGCTCCAAGGGAGAAAGATGGGTTGTGCTTCAACCCTTTCTCAAGAAGAGATACTTCTGCCGGAGAAAATGTGACATCCGACAGGTTCTCCACTTTCTTGAAGAATGGGCAGGATACTGTTGATGGAGATGGAGTCTTAGGGACTGGCTTTTTAGACTTCAAAAGTTGTAATAATTTACCTTCCAGAATCTTCTTTTTCGTCAATCCTTTCTTCCATGCGGTTTCAACTGCGTGTTGCTCGATAAGTTCCCATTCACATGTGATTTGTCAGACACATCGATTTGCAATTATGTTCTCTAAATTCAATTATTCCTTCCACTCCGTTACATAACTCGATCGCCCCATCATGAAAATCCGATCGATTAGCCAAGGTGGTTCTTATAAGACTATAGCAATATAGCAACTGGTTTGAAGAATGGAAAAAGTTCATGGACTCCTCTAACGTGTTCCTCTTAATTCACCCCATCACACTACTCGATAGCCAAATCATGAAAATCCGATCCATCAACCAAGGTGGTTCTCATAAGGCTATATAAACTCGTTTGAAGACAGGGAAAAGTCGATCGTCAAATAGAAAAACTCTTTCAACACATCAAACAGGTCTGTGTAAACAACAGACACACGTTTGGAGGAGTACAAACACTCGATGGACGGTAACATAATTACATTGGAATTAAGAAAACCCCATCACCGCCTGACATTACTCGATGGGAGACAGATTTAGGAAACTCGATCAAACTTCTTGTTGCGAAAACACGATCCTCTGATACCTCTACTCGATGACTCCATTAACAAAACTCCATCAGCTCTTAGCAACATTCGATAGAATGATGCAGTTACTCGATAGAAGTCGATCGTTTTTAACTAAAACAGATTGATGTTTACACAAACTCCATTGGTTTTAGCTAAACTCCATCGGTTTTTGGCTCTGATCGACTTTCCATAAGCACATTTTTCTCTCAGTGTACCTTCGCAGGGTAGTTAATAGAACTGAGCTACGAAAAAATTGTGCTGGGTGCGGTTGTTGGAGGACGCATAGGGAGGAAGGTTGTCCAGCTCAGAAGGCTATTTGCTATATATGTAACAGAGCAGGTCATTTTGCTAAAGTCTGTCAGAACCAGAAGTATGGTAGATGTGATATGAAGGTGAAGGAAGTCGGACCAACTGCAGGAGGATCCGATGTGCCAGAGGAAGAAGACTTTTTAGGCCTGCCTTTGAGGACTGTACATTATAATCCTAGAGCAGTCGATAGAACTGAGCCACAGAAAAGTTTTTCTGAGTGCGGTTATTTGAGGACGCAGTGGAAGCAAGGCTATCCCACTTATAAAGCTATTGATAAAAGTCATCAGAATCAGAAGAATGGGAGCTGTGATAAGAAGGCGAGGGAAGCAGGACCGACTGCAGAAGGATTCGGTTCGTCAGAAGAAAAACACTTTGGGGGCGTGGAAGTAATGACAGTAAAATCAAATGTGCCAAGGGCGACTATTGATGTTCACCTGAATGGGATCAGCTGTCAGATGGAGTTTGACACCGGCGCTCGGGTGAGTACGATCAGCAAAACTCTTTGGGAACAGATCAAACTACCAACTCAGGTGCTACATGCTTCGTCAGATGTTATCACAGGTTACGCTAATAATAGGCTCAAAGTTGTAGGAAAATCGAAGATAACTGTGAAGCTTGGAGAAAATGTCAAAGAGTTACCGGTCAGTATTTTAGAAGAAGACGAGGTTCCAATATTTGGGTTACCATGGTGCGTAACTGCAGTGAAGGGGGCCAGAGGAAAGACGTGTGGGATATTACAGAAGATTTTAAGGACATGATCTAGATGATCATGGTAGATGATCTTCAAGATGAGTTAGAGACGATCAATGGCTTGGTAAAAAAGGCTCAGAAGAACGTTCCAGTCCCTGATCAAAGAATTATTACACCCGTAAGGGCCATGTCATACGAGCGCTATTGCCGTCGCGCTGATGCCGTCGAGATAGCGCCAGAAAAAGTGTATGTCATACGTGACGGCAAATGCGTCGCGTTGATGCCGTCCCGCCAACGCCAGGTACCTGTCATACGTAGCGTCTTCCGGGCGCATTTGCATTGACAGGGTCCCGGCGTCACGTGCACCGCGTCGCAAACGCGACCGTCCGCGTTGGCAGCGCTCAGCGTCCGGCTAACGCGGACTCGCCGACGGCATTAGCGTCCGTATGACATGCTCCATAAGAACCCCATTGCCGGGTTGGAGCGTTTTTAACGCGACGCTATCAGCGCGACGGCAATAGCGCTCGTATGACATGGCCCTAAGTGAGAAGGACTCTGCTATGAGCAAGAGAAGGCGCAGTTTCCAACATCCTGGTGAGGGATACGACGGAACTTTCAATGAAACCTAAGGGGGGAGAAATGTAGGATTTGATTCTTGTAATTACTCCAATGATTATTGTATCTGTATTTCTGCTGTCATGGCAACGTTGAATAAAATTCATTCTGGTTTTGAATCCGAGTTAATGTTAAGTTCAGGCTTAGTTGTGTAGTTTATTCTTTAATCCTTCAGTATGCAAGAACTTAAAATTTTTATTTTAATCACAAATTTGTTTACATGCACTGGATAGAGCAGTAGTTGTTCAACTTCTGTCTGGGGTCGATCCTGAGTATAATATGGTCAATTTCGGTGTATAATATTTATATTGTCCGGAATATCCATGAATATACGTTCAGATAAGTCCTTTCTACTACAAGCTGTTTTGACGTCTAGCTGATAGATTTCCAAATCATTTTCCACTGCTAGTGCCATTATCGTTCGGATCGAGCTCATACGAACAACTGGAGCAAATGTTTCCAAGAAATCTTCCCTTGTCGTTGTTTGTAACCTTGGCTACCAACTGGGGATTCTTTCTCTCCAATGTTCCATCTGCCTTCAGTTTTTCGCTCAGAACAACTCGACATCCGATTACATTTTCGTCACTGGGGCGATCTACAAGTTGAAGGTTCCGATCATGGATGCCTATTCCGATTTCACAGCGTCTCTTCATCCTGCATCATCTTGGCTGGAAAACATTTGTTTTACGGTGAGATCAGTAAATCCTGAAAATTCGTCGATAGCACCTTTGAAGGAAGCCTCTTCTTCCGAATTGTTTGATTCTGAACTACTTACGTCAGCAGCGATCGGAACTTGACTGTAGATTTTTCGAGGTCTTCCTATGGTTCCTGACCTTATGATATGCGGCCTACCTCTTCCGCGTACTAATCTGTAGTTGTCCACTGTAAGAAGGTTCGCTAATTTCCTCTAATAGAGCTCCGAACATGAGAAGCTCGCGATAGAGCGCAGCACATAAACAATGACCTTACCGATTTGTTACTCTTTTGTTGCCTATAAGGGCATTTGTGACGGACACAAATTGTTTTGTCGGTGTTTTGTTTGTTGATATGATTCCTTATTATAATAGTAAGTATATCTCCTACGTTCCCAAACCGAATAATTTCTTTGTTCCTTATAAATTATTCAAGTCCCCAATACCAGTTACCAATCTGCAAGACCCCACGTATTTACTCCATTCCTCAGTCAATCCACTTGTACGAGAATACATAAATAACAGATGGCCAAACAATGTGGTTATTTACACCGATGGCTCTATCCAGAATAATAGTCTTGGATGTACATATAATGACCCGGCCAGAAATATCACACGTGAGTTCCGTTTATGGAACTGAACATCCGCACCTATACAGCAGAATCTTAAGCGGTATCCAAAGCCCTCACTTGGATTAAACTGGAATACCCTTCGATCCCGAATGCAGCCATTGTGACTGATTCACATAGTGTTGTCTTGAGGCTTCAGAACGCCAAAATGAGATCTCGTCTCACTAACATTGAGGCATCCATACTCCAAACATATGCTGACTTGACTGAAGTAGGAACGACAGTTGTTTTTTGCTGGACGAGAGGCCATTTCGGAGTTGCAGGTAACGAGATGGCAGATACTGGAGCTCGACCATCTCCAACTCACTCATTTCCACCATCGGGCCTGGAACTTCTCATTACTTCTCACCTGCGCATCAACTGGAAACGGGAATTTTACTCTTATCAGACGGTCATTGGTGACAGTAACAAAAACTTTTTACAATTTTTTCAATAATTTACTATGCACAATGTAATCAGCATCTCAAGACTGTAAAACAAAACATATATAAATGTATGTATACTGAAATTGTAACGGCTGTATGTTTTACAAAGCCAATATATTTATATTTTTAAAAAAGTAGTGGTAGTGGATATTATAATAGTAATTTATATATTAGTAATATCATTTTCATTTTTGAGAAGGATTGATGAGGCAATGAATCAACTCGACTAAGCCTATTGTGTATGTGGTTAAAGGTTACTAACCAACCCGACCGGTCAATTCCCCAAATGAAGACATCAACTCGAACGCTGTAAACAAATTGCGAATAGAATCGCGAGCCTTTCATAGGCACTTCAACAATCAATTTTATTCTACCCATCCCTTGATTTGGAAGGTGCTCGAAATTTTAAAGGTAATTCAAGTTGAGACGAGGCTTAAACTACTAGACATGGGTGCCGGCAGCTCTGGAGGAAGTCGTATATACGGCAAAGAACTCGAACGACACCAGCAAGTACTACATGCTCGACAATCAGGACAAATCGATATCCACGAATTCCTCATGCAGATCGGACAGCTTCATGTTCCCAAAACTATTCGTTGACAGGTACGACGAGTGCACCTTTATTTAAGACGACAGCATCACTGTACTGCTGAATACAACATACTACTTGCACAGGTACATACTTTTAACTAATTTAATCATTTTCCTAGTTTAAATCTGCAGGTCGAGTTGATGCTCACACTCCTCGGGCGTCCAGATCGAGTTGATGCATCGTTATAAGGGTTTAACGGATTAAATCGGTCGAGTTGTTTCGTTGCCATTGATGAGGTCGATGGTGCGGGGAAAGAATTGTAGAGCGAAAAGGGGCAACGCAAGGTACCGACAAGGGGAAAATCATGTCAACGACCATTTCCTTTTGGGCACTGCCCCCCTAGCGCTCCTACCGCTGGACCTTGTTAGTTCGGAACCCCATTCTATTGAAGATTCAAAGCAGCTTCTATTCTTCGGTCATTGTCAATATTATTTGCTACGACGTTTTCACTCTGATTGTTTTGTTGATTCTCCGTTGTCGATTTCCCAAAAATAGCAACGATTTAGTTATTTTTCTTAGCGGTTTCTGGATTCTCAAAATTCACTAACATGTCTGCTATAAAATAGTCCGAATCTTTACTGTCAGAGTGTTCATCCAAAAATTTGACGTCACTCGACACAATCGTACTCTGGGATCATTCTGACCATACTCTGACCATTTCTTTTCTTCACCCCTTTCCACTTCGGAAAACATTATTACCACCTCGTCTGTTCTTTATTAATTTGCTTTATTTTACGTGTTCCCTGCATACTTTTACTTACTCACTTCACACTACCTTTTATTATAAAATTCGTCTTATATAATCATCATTGTGAACATTTTCTGACATATATAGATATACACGTAATTGGGCTTGGCTCGTGTAAATACAAAAATAAATAAAAAATAAACTATGAAGACCCGTCACAAACTGTTATTTCTCATCAGACCAAAGTTCGACAGACTACCGGAGCCCTGAAATTACAGAGCTTCTTGGGGGCATGTGGAAGTGACTGGGAGGAAGTTAAATCAGCTGTGTGAGCGATAAAGATGACTTCTTTCCTGTACAGCTAGGGATCTTCGATACCAGCAAGGTATCGATATTAGTACTCGTAAAAGTACTGGAATCAAAGTATCGATAGTGTACTTGTATCGATACAAAATTATCATTAGCAAAAAGTGAGAAAGAAAATCAGTTATCAGTTTACTAACTACAATAGTGTACAGATATACTACACTAGTACTAATAAAATATTATTCAGTAGTACTGATACTAACGAATAAGTAGAATATTAACAGAAAGGTATTGTAGGTACCTACTGATGATAAGATAATAAAAATTTAAAATATGTTAAAGGAACTGAACAGGCAAAAAAGTAAAACACCCTTTAATCAAAAACCACCGCTTTTATTAATTAAAAACGCTGCAAATTATTTCACAAAGGTTTATTATTTTTTCAATTGAGTATGATCGTAGTTTTAGTTGGCTAGCGTACGTCATAAGGCCTGTCCAGACTCCTCGGCGTGTCCTACTTCGAGTTGCCACAACCTATACTTCTATAATTATATACGCATGTTTCTATTTCTCGATTTGAGCTCCAATCTATTCAAATAGTTATTGCCTTAATAATATCATTATCTAAGTACGTACGAAAAGTCGAGAGGATATGTTATTAAATATGCGTAGGAAAAGCTTTGGTATTAACACACAAATATGACCTTGAAAAATACATATTCATGCCTCGAACGAACGCCGGCGCCGTAACCACCACAAGCCGCTGTGCCGGCGCCTCCTCTCACTCCACCCCCCCCCCCCCCCCCCGCTCACCCCTCTCCACCCACCGTGACCCCCTGCCAAGCGTGCCAGGCGTGCGCGCGTCGAAAAAAGACTCTTTTTTGCCCGTTTTTGGCCCATAGCATCTATGCGAGTAAAGCGATCGGGATGGTTAAACGTTAGGACCAACTAGACCCCAAATGGAGTCTATGTGCGAAAGAACGGGTTTTTTAAGTCAATTCTAAGGCCTTTTATGGCCCGAACGGCGAACGGACATTGCAAATTTGGATTCTACGCACTTTGAAACGTAAAATGACAAAGTTTGAGGGGGGGGGGGGGGGGGGGTTCCATAAATTTTTTTGCTATACGATCACATAGGCTTATTATTGAAACTATGGTTTGTGAAGTCTAACCGTATTTAGAAATAAAACGCGTACTCTCAGAAATTGGCAAGAACGAAAAGAATTTATTTTTACTCAATCTTATCGAACAAACAAACGGGTACCTAGCAACTGAACACATGATGTCAAACAATAGATCGAATGGTTAACTAGATTGAATGAATAATTTAATAATAATACGAGTATGAAGCCACATCACTCCCCCTGAAGTGTCAACGATATCGTTCAGGAAATTGGACGTGCCGGCCACTGCGGGTGGTAGTTGGAGGTGGGTCCGTGGGTGAAGTTGATGATGCTGGGAGTGGCATCGCTGCAACTGGACTCGTGGGTTGGGCGAGCATAAAAGCTGGTTTGAGCCTGTCTATGGAAATAGTCTGTTCCCCTCGAGGCATTTTGATACGAAAAACTTTATCTGTACGGGAAATTACAAGATAAGGTCCGTCGTAAGTAGGCTGCAAGGGTCGTCTCACAGCATCCTGGCGTACAAAAACGTGTGAAGAATCCTTCAAATCGGGGTGAACGTAGATGGTTTTAGCAGTGTGGTACTTGAATGGAACTGGGCGGAGCTTCTGGACATGGTCGCGTAATGAAGCAATGAGCGTAGGAAGATCTGAAGAGCTGGTGGGGGAATCGAACACATCAAGTGGGAGTCTTATTGGCTCTCCATAGATGATTTCAGCTGGAGTTACCGCAATTCCTGGGATAAGGTAAGATCGTAATCCAAGGAGAACTGTTGGCAAGGCTGAGACCCAATCGTCTGTGAGTTGAGCTTTCAATGCGCATTTCAAGTGGCGGTGCCATCGCTCAATTGCACCATTTGCAGCGGGATGGTAAGCAGTAGTGCGAAGGTGATGGGTACCAAGTATTGCAGTGAGATTTTTGAAAAGTTGGCAGTCAAACTGCTTCCCCCGATCCGTAGTTATGCGACGTGGAACACCAAATCGGGCAATCCATGAAGTGATGAGCGTTGAAGCGACAGTTTCTGCTGTAATATCACTCAGTGGAATTGCCTCCGGCCATCTAGAAAAACGATCTATGATGGTTAGGAGATAACGGAAACCTTGTGAAGTGGGTAGGGGTCCAACAATATCGACATTTATGTGTGCGAATCTGGCTTCAGACGGCTGGTAGGTACTAATTTCGCTGGAAGTATGACGCCAAACTTTTGTTCGTTGACATGGAATACATGTTTTTGCCCAGAGCGTGACATCCTTTTTGAGAGAAGGCCAACAGTACCGAGTCTGGACTAGGTCAACTGAAGCAGCGATTCCAGGGTGAGCGAGATTATGCAAGGAGTTGAAAATTATCCTGCGAAATGGCTCAGGAATAAAAGGACGAAGTTTGCCAGTTGAGGTGTCGCAAATTAGTACGATGTTATTGTCGAAAGTCATATCTAGGAGATTGAGCTTTGAGTTAGTAGATCGCTTCAGATGTTGAAGTTCAGAGCACGTAGCCTGTGCTGCTGCTATGTCTTGGAGTGCTACTGAAGAGGCAAGGTCAATGGCCGAAATGCGAGAATATGTGTCAGCAGGGGTATTAGTAGAACCTGGCACATACCGAATATCCGTTGTAAATTGACCAATGTAGTCTAAATGTCGTAATTGGCGAGGAGAGGCTTTTCCTGGTCGTTGTGCAAACGCGTATATAAGAGGTTTGTGATCTGTGAGAATGGAGAATTGGCGTCCTTCGAGCATAAATCGAAAATATTTAACTCCTTGATATGCTGCCAAGAGCTCACGATCGTAGGTGCTGTAAGCACGTTGGGCAGGGGATAGCTTTTTGGAATAAAAACCAAGAGGTTCTGGAATTCCATTCTGCATTTGTTGTAACGCAGCTCCTACTGCTGAATCTGAAGCATCAACCATAAGGACCAGTGGGAGATCACAGGATGGGTGGGCAAGTAAAGTAGCATTACTTAGTGCAAGCTTTAGCTGTTCAAAAGCTAGTTTAGAGTCAGCCGACCACTCTACTTTGCGATGGTCACGTTTTCTGGGACTTGCACACAAGTCAAACAATGGCTGTTGCAGAGTAGCAGCATTTGGCATAGAGCGACGGTAAAAATTGACTAAACCCAGGAAGCGGCGCAGCTCTTCGATTGAATCGGGGAGTGGGTAGTCATTAATAAGAGCAATACGTTCAGGAAGAGGTTTTATACCACGACAGTTGATGAGGAAACCCAGAAATGAAATTTCTGGAACTCCAAAAACACATTTCGCCACATTGATACAAATTCCGTGGGTATTAAGGCGTGTGAAAAGGGTGTGTAAATGAGTCATATGTTCTTCTGGTGAGGTAGAAGCAATCAGGATGTCATCCAGGTATACGTATAGAAATGGTAGGTCTTGGAGGATCGAGTGTATATAGCGTTGGAATGACTGAGCTGCATTTTTCAATCCAAATGGCATGCGTAAAAATTCAAACAGTCCAAAAGGAGTTACTACCGCTGTCTTTGGTATGTCATTCTCAGCTACTTTCACATGGTGGTAGGCGCGGACAAGGTCGACTTTTGAAAATGTAGTCTTATGCGCAAGCTGTGAGTTGAAATCCTGGAGGTGTGGAATGGGGTATGCATCTGGGACAGTAACTGCGTTCAGAGCCCTATAGTCACCACAAGGCCTCCATGTGCCGTCTTTCTTTGGGACCATATGGAGGGGGCTGGACCATGGACTTTTTGATGGTCGACATATACCCAGGTCAATCATATGCTGGAATTCTTGTTTCGCTTGGGCCAACTTGTCTGGTGGAAGTCGTCGAGGTTTGGCAGACACTGGAGGGCCTTTGGTTTCTATTACGTGGGCGAAATCACAGCTTGGGTTACAGGAAGTAGGGCGTTCTTGTAGGAGGTTGGGGAAAGATAAAAGAAGCGAAGCATATTCATGACGGGGATCTATGATATGTACTGTGTGGTGGTCAGGCACATCTGCTGTAGAGGCTGGACGCCATAATCCAGTGGAGGAATCAATTAGGCGTTTATTCTTGAGATCAATTAACAACCCGAATTCTCCTAGTAGATCAGCACCAATGATAGGGTATTTGACATCCGCAATAATGAAAGGCCATCTGAACTGGCGACGGAGTCCTAAATCAAGAGTTTGAAGACGTTCGCCATAAGTTGAGATGTGTGTACCGTTGGCAGCAAATAGTGGCTTTTGTGATAAATATCTTCTATCAGCTGGAGTTGGAGGAACGACAGACACGTCAGCACCTGAATCAACTAGGTATTTTGAATTAGTGAGGCGATCAAACACGAATAGGCGACGAGAGAGTTGAGTGCCCATGCTCCCAGCTGTCGCGTCCAAGGAGGGGGCAGTTAGTTTTCCGGTTGGGAGGACTTGAACGAACACGGGAGTAAGCATTTGCGTGCGTTGATTCCATATCGACGGTGATAACGGCAAATTTCATGTTCATCGCGGTCTGGTTTTGGAGTAGCTGAACGTCCTCGTGGTCGGGTATTCCGCCCAACAGATCGAGAACGGTTTGACTGTTGGGTTAGCGAAGCTATAGAAGCGGTCAGTTGGGCGATTTGTGATTCCAAACGGTCAAAACGAGTGTTAGTGGAGTCAGAATTGTCAACAGTTTGAATGGAGTACTGTGTGGGAGCCAATTCAAAAACCTTATCTGCCATTATTGCTAGATTGTCCAGAGGATCAGAGGATGGTGCGAGTATTGAACGCACATTGACGGGTAGGCGTTGTAGGAACATCGTTTTCAGGAAATCATCTTGAACTTGACAACCAGCCAACGAGCGCATTTCACGGAGCAATTGCGAGGGTTTTCTGTCGCCTAAATCAAGTTCAGTTAGGAGTTTACTAACTTTGCGACCTTCGGAAATCTCAAATTCTGCCTGCAAGCGGTCCATTAAATCTTTGTAAGGTGTGAAGGAGAGAGGTTTTAACAAAAAATCGGAGATAAGCTCGGCTACATCGCTATCGAGGGAGGCTAATACGTAATTATATTTCGTTAGCTCCGTCGTCACTGGGGAGTTGGCGAACTGGGCATCGACTTGCATTCTCCAAATTTTCACATTCCGACGCCAGAGTGGCGGAATTTTTATAGATAGTCTGGCTACGTGCATCTCGGGTTGATCATTGCCGATTTGTGGTGCGGTCGAAGAATCAGATTGCAATGTTTCCATAGCAGTTGTACGGAAAAATCGAAGTTACGCAGTTAATGGAGTACGGTCTACCGGAAATCAAGCGATGTTACGAAATGTTCGCGGAAATTTCGCGGGATATTGCTGAGATTTGATACGTAAATAAACGGTACACTACACAATCCAAAATTTTGTTTACGCGGGGTCACCACTTAAGGTTTGTGAAGTCTAACCGTATTTAGAAATAAAACGCGTACTCTCAGAAATTGGCAAGAACGAAAAGAATTTATTTTTACTCAATCTTATCGAACAAACATACGGGTACCTAGCAACTGAACACATGATGTCAAACAATAGATCGAATGGTTAACTAGATTGAATGAATAATTTAATAATAATACGAGTATGAAGCCACAAAACTAATAAACCAAAAATGTATTTTGTCAGTTCTTGACGCCTTAATTTGTCTCAATAAATTCTCAAAAGACAAGTTTTTCGGTAGTTTTTTGACGAAAAAACATGTGGAGGCGTTTTAGACCATCATTTGTGGTGTAGGCGAGATCAGCAAGTAAATCTATGCGAGTAAAGCGATCGGGATGGTTAAACGTTAGGACCAACTAGACCCCAAATGGAGTCTATGTGCAAAAGAACGGGTTTTTTAAGTCAATTCTTAGGCCTTTTATGGCCCGGACGGCGGACGGCGAACGGCGGACGGCGGACGGACATTTCAAATTTGGATTCTACGCACCTTGAAACGTAAAGTGACAAAGTTTGAGGGGGGGTTATAAAAATTTTTTGCTACACGATCACATAGGCTTATTATTGGAAATAATAAACCAAAAATGGACATACAAAAATTGTTACAAAGTTTGATTGGTTTTACCCCTTCAAACCCCAAATTTGTTTCCCCATACCGCTCAGAAACACCAGTTCATTGAGATGTCTGGGGGACAGGCGGCTTCGTGATTCATTCAAAATTATCCCTGTCTTCGAGAATAGTCTCTCACAAGGGACAGAAGTTGCAATCAGCATCAGCCGAGCTTGCTGATAAAGCCCAGGATATATCGTCCTCATTCCCTCCCACTGGTCTGCCTTCAATGACAACACTTGTTGGCTAAAAAACCGCGACATCTCATCATCAGCTTCGTTCTTTGGCGTTCTTTTCACATGTCCATGCACCATTTCATGCACACAATATAATAAGTTGATGATTAATTTCCATTTGAGTATTTTTTACGATACTTGACTTTTTTCCGATACCAGTACTAGTATCGAAAGAAAAGTATCGATACCGTACTAATATCGATAATTATCGAACGTCCCTATGTACAGCCAAGAGTGCGGAAATTTGGGTCACGCCCAAATTACGATTACGCCCAACCCTGGTGGCGGTCCACCAAAACTTGATTCTTATCAACCTCTCAACTAAACCATCAAATGTCAGAAAATATTAAATTGAAAAATGAGTTTTGTTCAGTAATTTGCTTAATTTGCCCTCGCCTGTGTCATTTAAGGTAAGAAGAGCTTATTTTCATAAAGTAGTTGGAGAGAAAAAAATGGAAAGTGGATTCCTCGTGGAAAAAACTTGACCTGCACTCGGAAATGTCTATTTCAACTCGTTTCCGCTATTCCTGCCCTAAACTCCAATAAGATCACATACCAATCGTCCTTTTCAATCGATCCGGTCAGACACCTTCAGAGCCGCGTTAGTTTGATTGAATAACACTAGTCAAAAGTAAAGGATTGATTCAAAACATGATAGCTTAACGCTACTCTCTTTTAGAAAATTTTGAATTCTAACTTTTGCTAAAGTTGTGACGGATTTTAGAAAATACTGCTTCAACTTCCCCCCTCACGTTGGATGACCTATATTAACCATGAATCTTAGGGCGGAATTCATAGTCCTGACCAGAGTAAAGATTTTTCCCAATTCGGAAAGTAAAGAAATTTCTAAAGCAATTGCTCAGTCTTATTTGGAATTCATAGTTAAAATTAAGTTTTTACTTTCACAAGTCAGGAAATATCTTGACTCAAGTAAAGATTTTTCTTAACTTTCTCAAGTTAAGAGAAATTTCTACTTTAGGCTTGTTATCTAATACTACGAAAGTATTGGATACAAGAATACCTAGATACTTATTGAATAGTGCAATTTCGAAAGTAAATAATCTTTCATTTCAAAAATAGGTATGTATGCGAAAAAGTTCATAGTTTCAACATAAATGCGAAAACGGGTGAAAAATCGGTTCATGTGCCGAATCTTTCATGTTCCCTACGTTACTTGTTTCTCTGAACGGTGAAAGAAACATTGATAGCAGTTTTCTTCTAATTTGTTGATCTGATCAACACTACTTTCCCTATATAATTTTGATTCAAAGTTGATTAAAAAAAAAAATTACTATTGTCAGTACTCACAATAGTAGGTACCTACCTATACCCATACATTGAGCACACGATGAACCATGCGACTCGAACGTTTCATCACCTCTTATATTTTCTTGAATATCAAACTCTTGCCCCACTCATAAATTTCAAAAATTTTCTCGAGATCCATAACTTTTGTGAAAGCCACTATATACACACTATACGAAAACCCTTTTGGAAGGATGAACTGATGGATTCTCACTAAGCAAATGCTCAAGGTAGCTTTCGTCCTACCTTGGTTTTTCTGCTCATTTGAGGGGAAAAAACTTGAGCATTTGCTTGGTTTTCTGTTTATGAATCCCACTTAGGAAATGCTTAAGCGAATGCTCGAGCAATCGCTTAAGCACTTACTGGTAGGTACCTGTAACCAAATGTACGAGTATTATGCTTTATTATATTGCACTATTTCTATCATCATTCCATGGAAATCGTTTTCGTTGAAAAGCTCTTAATTATAACAGAGTTCTTGTACTTCTCGTATTCATTTTCTCGTATACGAAAATGGCTTCTCCGAAACTAGAAGAGGTTTTCGTTACGTGGAAACGCTTTTCGGAACGGGAAGAGTCAGCTTTTCCCGTGCTCAGCTTTTTCGGAATCGTAATTACGAGACGACAACTTGACATTTCTCTAGGATAACGCTCTAGAAAAACTTAGCAACTATCATGCAGTTCGCATGGACACACACACCCGACACAATTGCCTGACTTTTCCCCGTGCCGTCTTTTGTTGTTGGTTTAACCTTTGTAGGTATTTGTTTTTCTTTCCTGTTTTTCCCCAGTGCTGCCAACGCGGGGGATTCATCCCCACGTGGGGGATTTTTAAGGGCTCTCAGAGCCCTAGGGTGGTGAAGTGTGGGAGGGGATTTCTGGGGGATTTTTGAGCTTTTAGCGAATTTTCGAAGAAAATTAAGCTATTGCTCTCGCCTCAAAATTTGTAGAATGTGAATTTTTGAAAAAAATTTATGCAGAAATCCGTTTCAGACTATTCTGAATCATATTCTGAAGTTTAACGCATTTTTTTATGTATGTATGTATGTATGTATGTATGTATGTATGTATGTATATATGTATGTATGTATGTATGTGTCATTCCAGGCGATAACTGTCTGTAGAATTGTGCTAGAAACTTCAAACAAATTTTAAAATGCTAAGGACACAAAACGAAAGTTCAAGTTCCTTGGCCAGCATGATCGGATTACATCATCGGGTTGAAATTTTCAAAAATGTAGTCAACAATTTCAAAATCGCCTGTTTTTTGCGATTTGTTGTGCAAAATAATTTTTTCAGCATACTAACATGTGGTATATGCGAAATCACCGTAAAATTTCCTATAAGAATATGTATCAAGTTTTCAAAAATTTCCAAAAAGAAAAATAAGTCAAAAATCGAAATAATGCCGTTCGCTAGTTGTAAAAATCGGTAATATTTGCATGAAACATTTGCATGAAACATCTTCAAAAATTCGCTCATGGGGTCATGCTGCATGACTGGAACTTTTTTTGGAATAATCCGCTCTTTAATTTCTATCACATTGTTTTCCTTGTTATATGACCTTTTATTACCTATTCAATAATTCAATTCGTGATCAATATCGTGTCCAAAATCGCTTATAACGGCACCTTTAATTTGGGGGATCTTTTCGGTTCTTCCTGGGGATTTTGTCGTGAATTTAGGGGAGATTTTTTGCTGAAACGGGTTGGAAGCACTGTTTTTTCCCCGCACCTTAACCAGAAGGGTCATTAGCAGCATTTTGTTCTTGCTTTCGACGTTTTATCGACGGTTTCAGCTTTTAGCGAATTTTTGAAGAAATTAAGCTATTGCTCTCCTCAAAATTTGTAGAATGTGAATTTTTGAAAAAATTTTATGCAGAAATCCGTTTCAGGCTATTCTGAATAATATTCTGAAGTTTAACGCATTTTTTTATGTATGTATGTATGTATGTATGTATGTATATAGGTAGTATGTATGTATATATATGTATGTAAATATGTATGTATGTGTCATTCCAGACGATAACTGTCCGTAGAATTGTGCTAGAAACTTCAAAAATTTTTAAATGTTAAGGACACAAAACGAAAGTTCAAGTTCGTTGGCCAGCACGATCGATCACATCTTCGGGTTGAAATTTTCAAAAATGTAGTCCTAAATTTCAAAATAGCCTGTTTTTTGCGATTTTTTGAGCGAAATAATTTTTTCAGCATACTAACATGTGGTATATTCGGAATCAGCGTAAAATTTCCTATATGAATATGTATCAAGTTTTCAAAAATTTCAAAGTTGAAAAATCAGTCAAAAATCGAAATAATGCCGTTCGCTAGTTGTAAAAATCGGTAATATTTGCATGAAACATTGTCCAAATTCAGATAGAACTACTCTTATGGAAGTATCCCTGTATAACCAATCCTAGAACAATGCTGTTTAAAACGTTTCAATTTCTTTCTTGTTTAAAACGTTTCAATTTCTTTCTTGTTGCTACGGAAAAGCCAAGTGACACTTCCCATAATTTAGGCTGTCAATTGATGCACAGAAACTACAGTTTGTTTGTCAATTTCTTGCTGTAGGATACTAGATTCGAATGCAACTGACTTTATATCACTCGCAATATAAAGCCTCATCATCGATTGGCTGTGCAAATACGTTTCTTTCATATGACGTCGGTATGTTATTTTATTTTATGTCAAGATTTGATGATGTTATGATAGGATACTGTTAAGATTTCAACTGCCTTCAATACTGACCACATTGGACATCGAAATCTATGAATATTTACCCACATTTGTCTTTAAATCTAAAAGATTAGTTTAATAATAATAATACAGTATGAGTACCTCCTAATTATTTTTAATAATTTGATTCCATGTTTGTCTATCAAAATCATAAACTAAAATTTCTCTACACGATCAATAGCGACTGAAATGTCGAAGATTTCTTCAAAAATCGCTCATCGGGTCATGCTGCATGACTGGACTTTTTGATTCTCAAGATTTCATTTCAAAGTTCATTTTACACGTTTTAAAGATTCGTGTTCTTCACGGCTGAATCGTTTTTGTATGATCTAGAGGTAAGTGGTCGTTGTTTATTACTTCGTGTTATATTTTGGAAATCGTCTACTGCGACAATTGAGTTTTGAGCAGTGATTCACCACAAAAGTCACGTTAACGTCTCTATAAGAGTTGCCTTCCTTTCGGGCTTACGGAAACGATACTATAAATCAATGCGAAAAGTTTAGCATTCATCGTGCTCGCTCTAACAGCTTGTTTTCGTGGTTTACAAGAAATACCAATATGAGAAATACGAAAAACCTCCATTTGCAGCGTTTAAAGATTATAACCCAGACGCGGGAGCGGAAGTGTTCTGCGAATTCTTCACCATTTTTTTAAGGGTCCCAGACTCCCGAATCGGGGATTGAACTAGATTCTAATTTTTTCTCGGATGAACCGATCGGAACTCCAAATCCCGGTGCACCCGAACGGGTCTTGTCACGCGGGAATTTTTACGTAAGTGCACCTCTAGTAGGGAGGTACACGCGTCGCATTGGCGGAAGCTTTACCGGGGAATACTGGTTAGAAAACAAGGCAAGGTAGGTACCAGATAGCTGCAGTAGGTCTGTATATAAAACTCTGAGGCACACAGCAGAGCACCAGACACCGACCTCCTCTGTCCCCGATCACATTGCACTTCGCCACAAGATGAACGCCTTTGTAAGTACTGCCATTGACGCGAGTGACACAACTTCAATCAATTCTAACGTCAACTAGAGTCTGAAAACGTATCAAAAACACTTCAAATTTGACACTTAATGTCTCAGTGGCAAAAAAATGTACAATACCGAATTCAACTTTACAGTTTTTAAGCTTAGCATCTTCGAAAGTCAAATTTGACTTCAATCAGTTCTAATGTAATGTCAACCAGAATCTGAAAATTTATCAAAAACACTTCAAATTTGACATTTAATGTCACTGAGGCAAAAAATGTATAATACCAAATTCAACTTTACAATTTTCAAGTTTGGCATCTTCGAAAGTCAAATTTGTCTTCAATCAGTTCTGATGTCAACTAGAGTCTGAAAATGTATCAAAAACACTTCAAATTTGACATTTTATATCGTTGCGGCAAAAAAATGTATCATACCGAATTCAAGTTTACAATTTTTAAGCTTAGCAATTTCGAGAGTCAAATTTGACTTCAATCAGTTTTAATGTCAACCAGAGTCTGAAAATTTATCAAAAACACTTCAAATTTGACATTTAATGTCGCAGAAAAAAAATTTATAATACCGAGTTCAACTTTACAGTTTTTAAGCTTGGCAATTTCGAGAGTCAAATTTGACTTCAATCAGTTCTAATGTCAACCAGAGTCTGCAAATGTATCAAAAACATTTCAAATTTGACATTTAATATCGTTGGGGCTAAAAATGTATAATACCGAATTCAGCTTTACAGTTTTTAAGCTAGGCAATTTTGAGAGTCAAATTTGACTTTAGTCAGCCCTAATGTCAACCAGAGTCTGAAAATGTATCAAAAACACTTCAAATTTGACATTTATTGACATTTAATATCGTAGTGGCAAAGAAATGTATAATACCAAATTCAACTTTACAGTTTTTAAGCTTGGCAACTTCGAAAGTCAATTTGACTTCAGTCAGTTTTGATGTCAACTAGGGTTTGAAAATATATCAAAAACACTTCAAATTTGACATTTAATATCGTTCCGGCAAAAAATGTATAATACCAAATTCAACTTTACAGTTTTCAAGTTTGGCATCTTCGAAAGTCAAATTTGTCTTCAATCAGTTCTGATGTCAACCAGAGTCTGAAAGATTATCAAAAAAACTTCAAATTTGACATTTAATATCGTAGCGGCAAAACATGTATCATACCGAATTCAACTTTCCAGTTTTAAGCTTGGCAACTTCGAAACTCAAATTTGACTTCAATCAGTTCTAATGTCAACCAGAGTCTGAAAATGTATCAAAAGCACTTCAAATTTGACATTTAATATCGATGGGGATAAAAATGTATAATACCAAATTCAGCTTTACAGTTTTTAAGCTAGGCAATTTTGAGAGTCAAATTTGACTTTAGTCAGCCCTAAGTCAACCAGAGTCTGAAAATGTATCAAAAACACTTCAAATTTGACATTTATTGACATTTAATATCGTAGTGGCAAAGAAATGTATAATACCAAATTCAACTTTACAGTTTTTAAGTTTGGCATCTTCGAAAGTCAATTTGACTTCAGTCAGTTTTGATGTCAACTAGGGTTTGAAAATATATCAAAAACACTTCAAATTTGACATTTAATATCGTTCCGGCAAAAAATGTATAGTACCGAATTCAATTTTACAGTTTTCAAGCTTGGCAATTTCGAATGTCAAATTTGACTTCAATCAGTTCTAATGTCAACCAGAGTCTGAAAATGTATCAAAAACACTTCAAATTTGACATTTAATATCGTTGCGGCAAAAAATGTATCATACCGAATTCAACTTTATAGTTTTCAGATTGGCAACTTCGAAAGTCAAATTTGACTTCAGTCAGTTCTAATGCCTACTAGAGTCTGAAAATGTATCAAAAACACTTCAAATTTTAGATATGAATATCGTTACGGCAAAAAAGGATAATACCGAATTCAACTTTACATTTTTCAAGCTTGGTAATTTCGAATGTCAAATTTGACTTCAATCAGTTCTAGTGTCAATCAGAGATTTGAAAATATATCAAAAACATTCCGAAGTTGACATTTAATATCGTTGCAGCAAAAAAATACCGAATTCAACTTCACAGTTTTTGAGCTTGGCAACTTCGAAACTCAAATTTGACTTCAATCAGTTCTGATTTCAACCAGAGTCTGAAAATGTATCAAAAACATTCCGAATTTGACATTTAATATCGTTGCGGCTGAAAGGAAATGTACGGGCTAGAGGGTAGACGGTACCCTATCAGTTTCATCGTTCTTGACTCAATACCTCCCTATGCGCATGCGCAAACGTAAATTCTACAAAGCATTTTTGTTGTTGTTGTTAAAACAGAGGACATTTTATATTTATTATATATGTCGCATTTGTCTATTTTTGAGGCAAAGGATGTTTAATATGCAAGTACCAACATATTTTTAAGAACAAGTAACGTCCTTTTCAACTTGTTTCTCTTAAGAGGCTTGAGGCTTTTAATATATCTGGGGACCCGTACGTTCATGTTTAGTTACGTTAATCTGAAAGCATTGAAATCCGGGGTCAGTTTCAAAGCATTCGTCACCTCGTGCCAATAAAAATTCGCTAAAACTGCCATCTGAGCAGCGAATTAATAAATTAACGTATAAATAAAAAACCCTTTTCCGTAACTCTTAGGTTGAAAAATTCTTTTGGTTATAAACATCTCTGATTTGCCAACATCTCTGATCAATATCCAAATTTTCCGTTTTAGGTCCTTTCCATTTTTAAAACTTATTCATATTGCGGCGAATCGTTGTTTTATTTTAATATTGATGCATTTTTAGGTTCAATGGAGTTAAATTTCCGTTATTTATATTGTTTATCAACTTTAAGCGTAGCCATGAAATCCTTGAACTCTATCAAATCCCATTTTATTACGATTCCGATAAAGTTTTCATTTACTGTTTCAGTAAGACTCTAGATAGTGTGATCTTATAAGTAATCGAAACAATGGAGGCCATGATTCGAATGATACGAAAAGCACAGTAGGTATTTGTTCGGTACCACAGAAATGTAGGCGGTAGTATTGGAAAGGGTCTTCATGATTTTTTTTTGGGACGGGTACGAGCCCTTAGTCACGGAGACCACTATTGGTCTATTGTGACAAAAAGTCCCTGTTATCATTTAAGAACCCGTTTTATAGCCTCTTCTCTCACAAAGTGGAGGAGTTTTTCGGGCATTTCCTGAGAAATATCGGTAGGGGAGAGGGTACCCTTCCCGAAGTGTCAGAATCTTAAAGACGCAACAGCACGGCAATCACACAGGACATGCTCTGCTGTTTGGACCTCTTCGCAGCAGAGGCGACAATCTGTTGTCCTGGCTTTGCCCATCTTGCTGAGACAGTATCTCAGCGGACAATGGCCAGTGAGGAGACCAACAATAATGCGAAGGTCTTCACGCCTCAGTGACAGAAGAGCTGTAGCTCTTTTTCTTGAGATGGTTATTAGCCGCTTGACTTGCCTCTGCTTAGGAGTGTTTTGTAAATATTCAGCTCTTTTGCTGCCTTTCCATTTGTTTACCTGCAGAGTAACAAAGCTCTTGGTGATCCCCAAAAGGGGTTCCGGGCCAAAAGGGTATGACTCCGACCCATGTTTAGCCAGGCGGTCGGCTTCCTCGTTCCCATCTATCCCCTCATGACCAGTTACCCAGAGCAAAGTGAGTTTGTCGCCATGGGCGGCGGTCTTGAGAGCTCAGGTCAGCTTAGATGTAATTGAAAAGGCAGATTTAGCCTTTAGAGCAGCCTGGCTATCAGATAACTTATAAATTTTTGCACCTTTGAATCGTTTCCTGGCAATCTCCTGTGCACATATTTCTGTGGCAAGAGCCTCAGCCTGATAGATGGTGGTGGCAGTGCCCAGTGGTTTGGATAGGCTGTCTCCATGATTTGCTTTGCCTTCAGTGGGATTGGCCATTTCTGCCCCCAGACTGTGGCGGTGGATGCACTTACCCATAAGAATTTCTGGACTAATAAATGGAGTTTTGACATGCTTTTGGTTTGAATATGATGAGCAATCCATTTACAAGGTGCATAGTGTATATAGTCAGGATTCGGCCCATCCTTGTAATCATTGTAATGGCGTTTCGGTCATCATTCTGTGACCATAATCAGACAGTTTAAAAGCTTTGCCCTCAAAGACGACAGTGTCAAAAATAGGAGGTATTTTAAACCTCATAAAATGGCCAGAGCCAACAAGCCAAACAATTTCATTTGGGAATTAGTAATGGATGCCAAATGTTAAACATCCTATATAGTTTTTTCTCTCTGTTTAGCAATTTGTTTTCTTTTATGCATCTTATTTTTGGCCCTTTAAAATTGCTAACCGAAATATTGTTTCTCAATACTATTTCCCCAAATGAAATTGTTTGGCTACTTCCTGTTTTTGATACTGTCCTCATCGAGGGCAAAGCTTTTAAACTATCTGATGATGGTCACAGAATGGTGACCGAAACGTCATTACAATGATTACAAAGGTTTTAACACAGAATGTGTTTTTGCGATGACCTACCGTAAAAAAAATCGTCACAAAAAACCGACAGAAAAAACCGTTATGCGCCTTTTATAATGATTTTCACGTACGACCAAGCCGTTGGTAGGGAAATGGAACTTCCGCAATTTTAATCGCACAGAAATCGTTCACCATTCGTTGGAAAGCTCCTGATTTATCCAACCATATTATGTTAACTACTGCGAAGTGCGTGGCCATCAACCTGAGTTATGAGCATGGTTATTTGAATCAATTGTTTACACACAGATGATCATTCTCAATAATTGATATTGTCAACATGATTGCAACCGCTTGTAAATTTTCTTATGATTTTCACGTACAACCGAGCCGTTGGTAGGGAAATGGAACTTCCGCAATTTTAATCGCACAGAAATCGTTCACCATTCGTTGGAAAGCTCTCAATTTATATAGTATTTTTCTTGTAGTTACATATTTATTTATATAATATTTATAGGGTTTTAGACCAAATTAAATGTCTAACAATTATTTATTTTATTATTGCCAAATATTGTTATTATTCACGTGCAACCAAGCCGTTGGTAAGGAAATAGAATCATCGCAAAAACACATTCTGTGTTCCTATGATTTCATACAGAGTATGGAAAAAGAAATAAACCGGGGGGTGCAGGGGGGCGGAGCCCCCCGCCGAGGCGCAAAGCGCCGAGTTTTTTTAATTATTTATTTTTCCTTGGGCCGAATTCAACTATATACAACAATGAACAACATCTCTATCACATTTACAAGGCGGTACACTGCGGCATACCAGAGTGTAGCGGCGCAAAATTTAGGTACCAAAGCCGTAGCCCAACACTTTTTACCGATATAAATAAATAATTTCTTCTAGAGTTTGATTTCAGCTAGAGGATTCATCGCAGAACATTAAAATAGGTCGGTTGCGTTCCTTCCCGGCTGAAAGTAGTTCACGAGTGTCATCTGCGAGCAGGAAGACGGGAACGTGTTCCTGTCAACTGTTACGACTGAGCTGCTACATAATAACGCATCATGACAACGAATTAGATTCGTTTAATTGACTCTTCAGTCCAGTCTTGGAACTGACTAGCATTCCGGTGTCATCCTTTGCGTCCAACTTTACAATGTAGGCTTGCAACAATGCCACATTCAATTAAGAAAAATCATCGCTCAAACGATCATGCTTGCATAACTTTTAGCATGAATATGCTTTAGCCGTGACCTAACTACCGAAAAATGTCCCACGAGAGTGCAACGAAAGTAGCGCCAATAATTGTGATGATTTCCGCTTACAACCGAGTCGTTGCTAGGGATATGATACTTCGTCGTTTTTCATCCCACAAAGTTCGTTGACCATTCGTTCGAAAGCTCTCGATTTATCCAACCATACTATATTAACTACTGCGAAGTGCGTGGCCAACAAGCTGAGTTATGAGCATGGTTATATGAATAATTGTTTACACACAGGTGATCATTCTCAATTATTGATATTGTGAAAATGATTGCAACCGCTTGTTAATTTCTGATGATTTCATTGAGCTGGTGTTTCGATTATGTGATTCATAGCAGGTGATCCGAATATTGCGAGAACGGTTAGATTTGTGAAGCGGTGGTTAAATTATTTTAATAAGTAATTTTTATACTTTACACTATAGGAAGCTGTAATTTCGTATGTATCCTCTTTAGCCTCTTTCTATAATAAAGTGAATGTTTACTCGCGAGTTTCTATTAGGAGATCATCATCTCACAAGAGCTCAATCGTCGTGATCATTTCTATAATAAAGTGAATGTTTACTCGCGAGTTTCTATTAGGAGATCATCATCTCACAAGAGCTCAATGGTCGTGATCATTTCTATAATAAAGTGAGAGCGAGGAGCTAAAACATTTTTTTGTTTTGAATGATAAACAGAGTTCAGAGGCCGATGGGGGGTCGGGTTCAGAGAATCGACGAGGAGTGAGTCGTGTACGGCTAAAGCATATTCATGTTTTTTAATTTTAGCCGTCAGGCTCAAAGGAACTGTGGCTTTTTTTCCAGCAGAATTTCGTGCGTAATTTTGTTAATGATATAATTAATAGTTGGTACACCTTTTTTTAGTACGTAGTATTACCTTCCCTCCTAAAAAATACTCGCTTAATCAATGGACCACAGTCAATAAAATCCAATATGGCGGTCCAACTAAATCCAACTAAATATGACGGTTAAACAAGCAGTTACATGAGATCTACTCCTATTTAGGGGGGAAACTTCATGCAACTACAGTGGATTAGAAACCGCGACAATATTGGAAAAACCACGTAGGCACAATTCCTGGGGACAAGCCTCTTCGGTCTTCCGAATTTCGATATTTCTGTCAAAAAACAAACTCGTAAACGAGTTCCACTATCTGCTTTACAAGCAGATACCATGTTACATGGATATGTCTTTGATTGGGGATTTCATAACGGTTGTCCTCGAGAGTTGTAAACAAATCCTTTAACTTTAAACAAATCCCTGGGTCAATTCCAACAAAACAACGGTTTACTTATAGAAATGTTGAAAACAACTGTGGAGAGAAGCCACTACAATGAGTTGTTGTTAACAGTCGACTGTTGTCAAGAGGATGAAAATGTTTCCTATGGAGTGTAGTAAATGATGCTATTGCTTTACGTTAAGAATATTGTAACCGGCTTATTAAAATTGTTTATAGTCCAATCAACTTAGTTTAGGAATGTAGCCAGGTACGTAAGGAGGGGGAAATTGGTAGCTTGAAATGTGAACATTTATCACATAAATCAAGCGCTTTCCAACGAGTGGCGAACGATTTCTGTGCGATGAAAACTGCGGAAGTTCCATTCCCCTAGCAACGGCTGGGTTGTACGTGAAACACACTGTAATTGTGACACAAATTTTGCGTCACGGAAATTTTTGGTTGAACCCCCCAGAGCAAAGACATATCCATGACAAAAGAATGGCATGCCTCGCATTTCAATAAATCTAGAGATGCTGTTGAGCAACTCTGCATTTTAAAAACTTGAAAAAGTGTGACTGATGGGTTTGTAGACGAGCGTGAAGTTATGAAACAGAAGTGGTGACATGGCGGGGGAAGGACATTTCGACTGCTCAAATTGAAATTTATGAATGAAATATCAATTTTATTTGATTATCACTCTTTGTTGTAGACGAAGCAAGTCAAGAAGCATAATTAGAGCTTTTTATTTGTGAAAAATCGGTAAGGGGGACTAAGGAATCCATATAGGACAGCGTTTGGCCCGGGTACTGATTTTTTTAGTTATGATACGGTCCCTATCAGTTTCATTGATGCGAAATCAATACTCCACTCTGCGCATGCGCAAACGTAAATTCTGTCATGTTCCATCTAGCCATCTGAGCCATGTCAGAAATACCTACCGTCTTACCTGCAAATTTAGATTGTATGAAACCGTTGAACGGAATTCATTTTAATCTTTACCAGGAGAAAGTGAAAGTCAAACTTGATTGCAAGAATTTCTATTCAGTAATAAACCGCTTAATTGACTTGAACGGAATAATTTCGGGATTTGGATCACATTTATCCCAGTTTATGGAAATAGCGTAGAACCCGTATTTTACAGTCAAGAACCCACCTTGTTAGCATAATCAAGCTTTGGATCCGGTAGTATTTACCTACCTCTTCGTTTCCTAAATCCTCAATGTCCATTAAAATCTCCATATTCAAATTTCGGTACCGTAATCAATTTTTTCCAAGAGTTGCCATAGCAAAAAAAGTTAAAAATACATTTTGTATAAATACTAGCCATGAGCTAATGTTTTTTACACGAAGAAATTGAAATTCGTCTGTTTAGGTTTGGGAGACAATTTCCTCGATGTCATGAAAAAGCGACTGCCAAGTTGGGTGGGCAGTAACGCTTCCTCACATGTCGTAACATGGACGTATAGAATTAGTTGAAGAACTAAGTTCCAGACGAAATGATTGATAAATCGACTTATAAGACGTTAATGTTAGCGCATGCGCACAAACCACTATTAATCCAACGGCAATGCAATTTACAGGGGAACGTTTAGGAGCTAAACAGCACAATCCTTGAAAATTTCATAAAAATCGGATTATTATTCTTATTTATTTATTCATTTTAATCATACAAATGTATTTTATAAATATGGTACAAATTGAACAACTTAAGCTACTCACTTTCGATTTCTTTCCCAACGATAGGCTTGGCCCGTGTTGTTGGGGAAGGTCTTGGTGATTCGCTCATGTCTTAACATCTATCTACTCTATGATACAAACGGTACTTAAAAATATAATGTTATGCGTATAATGTTCTTATAATTTTAAGAAAATATATTTTCTAAAATAATCACTGTACATAAATACTGCTTAAAACAGTCTCACATCCCGCTTCCCCCTTTTCTACAAGCCAGGTTAAAATATGTTTCTTGTAGTTTTGTCTCGTGAATCTTTGAGCATTTTTCATATGGCCCTCTAGCGCTCTGTGGATAATGTAAATAATGAATTTTGGATTGTGAGTTGACAACGTTAGTCTCGGTCTAGGTGCAATTACATTTCCTGCGGCTACGTACCTTGTTATATACATTGGGTTACGTAGTGAACCTATTATTTGTGGAGTCTATTATTCTCATAGTTTTGTCTGTGTCGATCAATTTCAGTTTTGCGGATGCGTTACAGTTATTACTCAACCAATCGAAAAATTATTGATGGGGACTTTTCCTGGAACATATACCCATATACTCCCCGAGTTGGAACGAAATCGGACCAATAGATGACAAGAAATCGACGTTATAATAAATAAACGTTTGCGCATGCGCACTGACTGCTATTTATGTGACGGCAATTTAAGTTATAAGGGACCGTCAATAAGCTTTTACCGCACAATACGTGGAAATTTCATCAAAATCGTAGACATGAGAAAAATCGATTTCTAGGTAAAAACGCTGCAAATTATTCCACAAAGGTTTATTATTTTTTCAATTGAGTATGATCATAGTTTTAGTTGGCTTGCGTACGTCATAAGGCCCGTTCAGACTCCTCGGCGTGTCCTATTTCGAGTTACCACAACCTATACGTATGTTTATATTTCTCGATTTGAGCTCCTATCTATTCAAATAATCATTGCCTTAATAATATCACTATCTAAGTACGTAAGAAAAGTCGAGAGGATTTGTTATTAAATGTGCGTAGGCAAAGCATTGGTATTAACACACAAATATGACCTAGAAAAAAACGAAACAACAAACGGAACATGAAATTCGAAAGCAAAACAAGTGTACCTAGGAAGTTTTCCACGCCACCCTGGAGGTACTCCCTAGGTCTCGTTACCTCACAACCGGAGGTTAACCGCTCTATTACGCTTACGCTATCATATCACTCATATTTTTCCATCAACATTCATTTGAAAGTTGTGCATTTTGAGATGAGTGAATTTTGTCCTAACATGAGAATAATAATTATTAGGTCGTGCAGTTGTGGTCGTGCATGATCTGGTTCTAAAGTGTTCTGTTGCGAAGTCCTACTGCCCATTGTTATCCTAACCGTGGAATATTAGCTTGCGCAGTTGTGGTTGAGCAGGTTGGAGTTTTAACACGTTAGTCTAACACTCAAAGCCTCGAAAAAGACACTTTTTCGCCCGTTTTTGGCCCATAGCATCTATGCGAGTAAAGCGATCGGGATGGTTAAACGTTAGGACCAACTAGACCCCAAATGGAGTCTATGAGCGAAAGAACGGGGTTTTTTTAAGTCAATTCTTAGGCCTTTTATGGCCCGGACGGCGGACGGCGAACGGCGGACGGACATTTCAAATTTGGATTCTACGCACCTTGAAACGTAAAGTGATAAAGTTTGAGGGGGGTTATAAATTTTTTTTTTGCTATACGATCACATAGGCTTGTTATTGGAAATAATAAACCAAAAGTGCCCATCATTGGCCAAATTTTTGAGTTCGGCTGCGTGTTCTAAAATTTCCTTTGCGGTCTCGTCAAACGGCTGTTCCCTAAGTTTTATTTAATTTATTCACAATTTTGAACGGTTGTGTTGGTTCTCACTCGAGCCTTTTGGTCTTCTTCAAGATTCCGAAACAGGAATGGAAGACTCCATAGGATGACACAGACGCTAGTGAATGAAAAAGATGACATTGAGCGAGAAGACTCGTTTTGCGAAACACTCGACCTGTCCCTCACTCGGTCAACTTCATCCATTTTCGCTATACCTACAATAAATTCCTTATTCATCCGGTTTCTACTCTTGGTTGACATAGCGGGCTGGCGGTTTAAGAATCCAAAATAAAGGCTGCCACCATCTTGTGCCGTATTTAAATCAATAGAGAATTTGTCAGACCTCGCGAAACAAACGAAAACACAAATGAAAACAGTAAGAGAATGGAGAGATCGCTTGCGCAAAAAGACTTGTTTAGGAAAGACGTATAGCAAGGACCCAAGTCCGCAAGGTTTTAGTATTAACACTAATTTCTCTCAGTTAGTCGATTCATTGTTCAGGTCAATATTGAGGTAAAATGAGTACCTAGGGACCTTGGATTATAAATTTGAATTTTTGGGAGTATGAAAAAAGAGAAAAAAAAGTGTGCCGAACTGGTGGGCAGTATAGCTTTTTCACTTATTGGAACATGGACGTATAGAATTAGTTGAGTGCGCACGCGTACAGACTACTATAAATAAAACGGCAATGAAAATTATCGGACAGCATGTAGAAACTACCCGGCGCAATCCCATTTTCGGCTGGGTTATGATGACAAAAACATGTTCCGTGTTTAAAAAAAAAGGCCTGGAAGAATTCGCCATTTTTTCTGGTAGTCAACGTGTTAATATTGTTGATTTCGATATGTAATCATATTATAATTATTGCTATTAAGAAAATTACAGTGGTCAGAGTAATACTAGAATTGTATTAATTTATTATTATTGATTATTAGCGAATTTTCTTAGAAAATAAAGCTATTGCAATGGCTCCAAAAATGTTAAAATAAAAATTTTCAAAAAATTTCTTCATCGAAATCTGTTTTGAGGCATTCTGAAACGATTCCTGCATTTTAAAGCTTATATATATATATATATATATATATATATATATATATATATATATATATATATATATATATATATATATATATATATATATATATATATATATATGTCATTCCAGACGATAACTCTCGATAGAATTGAGATAAAAACTTCGTTCTTTCGCCAAAAAATCAAGCATTTCAAAAGAAAGGATGAGTTCGTTGGACAACACTTTTTGAGCACATTAAATTGGTCAAATTTCAAAAAATGTGCTAAAAAAAATCACTAAAAATGACTAAAAACGTCTAAAAACTGTTAAATTTATATTTTTATCAGAATCGTAGTCGAAAGAAGTTTATTGACGATGAACTAAAACATTCAAAAATGTATTCACAAAATTATGGTGAAAAATGTACTTGACATTCATCAATATTTGTTGAAAAATCGATTGAAAAACTGAAAAATTGCTAAACATCCAAAATCTGTTTTTATTCGTAAAATATGATTTGGAACGAGTTTATTTGCCATTAAATTGGTGGTTAACAATTTCTTTGTGCTCGGGATGCACAAATTTCAAAACAGTAATATAATATAATGTGACGATAATCTACGAAAATGCTGCATGACTGGAACTTTTATTATTATTGATTTAACCCTTTGTGTCAGGTGTTGGTCCTCGCGGTGGCTGTCAGCTCAGGAGCGGCAGTCAAAGACAAACGAGGAATCTACGGCGAAGGGTTGTCAGGCGGTGCGATCTCCCTCGGCCTGTCCCACGGACTCGGCGGAGGCGCCATCCTGTCGTCAGGCGGCTTGAGCTCCGGCGCCATCCTGTCGTCAGGCGGCGGACTCGGCGGAGGCGCCATCCTGTCGTCGGGCGGCCTCGGTGGGGGCGCCATCCTGGCGTCGGGCGGCGGACTCGGCGGAGGCGCCGGCCTCGGAGGCGGCGCCGTTGCGATTTCCGGCGGCTCCGTGGGGGCGCCGCAGCTCATCAGCAGGGACATCACTGTGAGGAACAGGATCGCCGTTCCGGTCGCTCAGCCCTACCCTGTACAGGTTGACAGGCCCTACGCAGTACCAGTTCCTCAGCCTGTACAGGTCCCTGTGGACCAGCCCTACACTGTTCAGGTAAACCCAAAATCAAAATTAGTCAACAAATTCCAAAATCAAACTTATATAGCATTTCCGAATTGAGTTAAACTTTTTCCATTTAGGTTTAGTTCTTTTCCATTTAGGTTTAAACCTTTTCCACTTAGGTTTAGACCTTTTCCATTTAGATTTAAACCTTTTCCATTTGGATTTAGACCTTTTTCATTTAGATTTAAACCTTTTCCATTTAGATTTAAACCTTTTCCATTTAGATATAAACCTTTTCCATTTGGATTTAAACTCCATCAAAACGTCAGTAGTTAGCCCCATCATAGTAAGTAAGTGCCTATCTACTAAAATTTCATTAGGCTAGAAGTAAAAAAAAAAGGAAACGGATAGTTTTAACTTAATTTATAACTTCCGTTCATGAGAAATTCTTGTGTTCAAAAAACATTTTTTCATTATTATATTATATTACATTTCTGTGCATAAAAAAACACTTGCATGATTTAATTTTCAAGTTGTGGCATAATAACGTCAGGTTAGAGGTAAAAGTACCGAAGAGGTAAATTCATATTGTGCAAAAATCAAATTAAAATTTCAAAAGTTAGTTTGGTAAATATGATTATTTTCTTAGGTTGGATACATAGTTTGATGATATTGATCACCAATAATAACAACAGTTAAATAATCATAATATTCTGCATTTGATTTTCCCACGTGTTGAATTTGTGACTTGGGTACTTTTACCTCTAACTCCACGATAATTTCCTGAGTTTAAATCCAAATGGAAAAGGTTTAAATCCAAATGGAAAAGGTTTAAATCTAAGTGGAAATGGTTTAATCTAAATGGAAAAGGTTTAAATCTAAATGGAAAAGGTCTAAACCTAAATGGAAAAGGTTTAAACCAAAATGAAAAAGGACTAAACCTAAATGGAAAAGGACTAAACCTAAATGGAAAAAGTTTAACTCAATTGGGAAATGCTATATACGTAGCTACTGCAATCATAAATGCGAAGCCTAAGATTTACCCGAAATGTAAAACTAGCTTCGTTTTCCATCTATAATAAGCAAATGCTACAGCACTATTATGGTGGCCTGAAGGCAATGCTTCTACTCTGAGCATGGGGTCAGCATCTGCTTTTATCTTCAACTTCAAGCAGCTTTTTATGCTTACCACCCATTTCATCAGGGTGTCCCGCATAAAAGGTCAATTCTTGAACTCATTTTTGATCGAAATTTCCTCCTAGAGATTTTGTTTAACGCTTTGTTTTCGAGTTATTCAATTTTTCCCCCCGAGTTTTGTACGTTTTTACACCAAAACTGCCATATCTTCCCTCGAAATCACTGCAAACTCATAACAAAGATCACCGTTGGAAAGAGCATTAAATTTTCGATAACCCTGATATAAAATAAAGTTTTTTGTTACTTAGTTTTAATACGTAAAAAAGGTCAAAGTACAAAATTAGAAAAAAATATGTAAAATCGACGTTTCTTCTTCCGATTTTCTGCGTCCGGTATAGGCGATATTCAGCAGGCGCTCTTCGGGAAAAACTTCCTCTGACAGCTTTTTTTTTCAATTTTAGTTTTACTTTGCTAATTGAGGGAGAAAAGTATGTTTGAATGTTGAAAAACATGTTTTTTCCCCTTATGAAATCGAGGGTTTTTGTGAAAAAATGATCCTTCCAAAAAATTCGAATTTGGGATTGGTTTCTACGTATGTATTTTTTTACGCTGAATCGAATACTTGCAGATCTCCCCAACTCCTTCATAACAGAGGTTTACACTTTAACTCACGAATTTTTAGTTAATTTTTTATGCTCAATTTTATGTGTTTTGAAGGGTAAAACTGGTTAGTTAAAGTGTAAAACTCTGTTATAACGGCGTTGGGGAGATCGGCAAGTGTTTCCATTCGATTCAGCGTGAAAAAATACGTAGAAAGTGGCCCCAAACTCAAATTATTACCTATTTTTACATACATACCTTTTATATAACATATATATTACCTATATTTACCTATTTTAATATACGAACATGAGATTGACTTATAATTTAACTATTTGATATGAGATTAACATTAAAAATTTCCAGTCATGAGCAAAATTTCATATTTATCGTATTAATATTATACTGTTAAGAGCACATTGAGTGCAAAGAAATGGTTAACTACCGGTTTAATGAGGAAAACCTAGTCCTAAATAATATTCCACGAGACAAATTTTTTTAAAATTTAAGCTACTTTTTGTAGTTTTTATCGACTTATAAGCAAAAATTAATGAAACTTAAGCACATTTTGTCAGCATACTTTTGTGCATAACAATCTTAATGTTCTATTCTATTGTTGATAAAATTCTTTTGACTAAAATTATGTTGAAAAATATAAATTTATTCATTTGCAGCAGATTTTGACAAATTGGTTTTGAAATTTGACAAATGCCCAAATAGCCTTTGGCTTTGCCTTTTTGTGCTCAAAAAGTTCAAAATTGTTGGAGTCATTGTCACTTATAAATGAATTATTTTTGTATTTCGTTTATTTGGGGTAACGTTTCATTCCTTTAATGTATGGGCAATTGACATAGTTACAGACGATTGCTAAATTCATTCACAGTAGGTAAGGCCCAATGAACATAATTATTACGAATTGAATGTGGCAGTGGAATATTTATGTTATGGCGAGTGTAAAATAATATATTTCTCAACCGTTCAATTCGGTTTTCAGGTGCCCCGCCCCGTACCTGTTCCAGTAGAGAGGCCAGTAGCTGTTCCAGTTGAACAACCCGTTCCAGTTGCAGTTCCTCATCCCGTCAGGGTGAGTTCACTATTTTCACCCACGAAGAAATTATTGTCTTCAAGTGATTGGGTTTAATGAAAGATGAATTGTTTAATTTGATGTCTGTCTGTATGGATTAGAATTACTTTTTATTTGAGGGGCAATGTTATCTCCTCTGCTTGCAGATATATGCGTGGATTATCTTGAGCAACAAATATTTGCAATTTGTAACACAAATAATCTTCTCTATTGGTATAGATATGTCGATAATATCATCATTCTATGGAGAGGCACATCACCCTTTAGTCCATAAGCATGCAGCTTTCCTTAGTATGATCAACCGAGCACTAACCTCCTATGGTGAAAGAAATTTACCAAAAGAAAAATCCATTATCAAAAGCATAGCGGCTAGTAACGGATATGGAGGAGATCTCGTTGGTACCGTATGGGATAAGGTTCTTAGGAAAAAGTGTAGAGATACAATTTCTAACTTGGATAGCGAACTTTAGAAGAAAAGCGATAGATATGTATACTTGAGTAAGTAAGTATGGAAAAGTATTATAGGAAAATTCCTGATAAAACCGGCAAAATTTTATTATCGAGAGGTTACAAAGTGGGTTTCAAGACTAGAAATAGTTAAGGACAAAATCAATGTTCAGGATAAAAGTGGGGTTTATAAACTAAAATGTGGCTACGAATATTGCGGTCAAACTGGTTTAAAATTCAGGGAAAGAATAGACGAGCATCAGGATGATTTCATGAAAAATAAGGGTAGGTCTTTGTAAAACATCATAAGGAATACAATCGTAGTTACAATTTTGATTTGACAGATAAACAGATTGTAGAATTTCTTCATTTTCGTCCAAAGGGAGGTTTGTACGTTGTTGTATTGTGGAAAGGTTTATTATTTTGGGAAAAAGGTAAATTATTTTGGCAAAGGATCCAACTCATTTGGTGAAAGGTTAAATTGAATCAGAAATTTCTATAGAAATTACGACTGAATTTTAAAATTACTGGACAATTTCTGTGGTGGCAGGTCCCAGTGAGCCAGCCCTACGCCGTGCCGTACCCCAGGCCGTACCCAGTCCAGGTCTACAAGGACGTGCCGTACCCCGTGCCTCAGCCCGTGGCCGTGCACAAGCCCGTCCTCGTCCACGCCGCCCCCTCCATCGCCGTGTCCAGCGGACCCGCCCTGTCGTTGTCTCACGGATCCCTCATCTCCTCCGCACCCGCCCTGTCGTTGTCTCACGGACCCGCCCTGTCGTTGTCTCACGGCTCGTCCTACGCCGTCTCGTCCTCCATCGGACACGCCCCCATCTCCCTCGCATCCTCCGGCCACGGATGGTAATCCCCGCAAAATCAGGTGAGTTTGAACTAAAATTTATTGTTTTAGTAAATCGCCTGAATTCAAATCAGAGACGGACATATTCGTAATAGTGAATACGAATATATATATAGCATTTCCAAATCGCATTCGACATTTTCCAAAAAGGTTTCGACATTTTCCAAAATGGTTTCGACACTTTCAAAATACAATCAAGGAACCCTGTGATACGTTATAAATAACGCTTTATTACAAATATAGGTAGGTAGGTCTTGAAAATTCATGAAAAACTCACCGCCCAGAACATAGTTTTGAGCAAGGCTTGTATAAATAATTGTATCCGAATGTTGCGAATAACGCTAAAAAAAGCCACAATCGAGCTTGATAGGATGAATGCAGAAAAAACCATTCGACTTAGACAGGAATTTGCGATCCAGTTACCAGGGAGGTAATCCTTGATAACCAGGAAAACTTGATATTCATAGATGAATCTGGTTTCAATTTCCATATGAAACGCAGCCAGACTCGATCGAAGGCCAAAACCCGGGCAGTTGGGACTATACCTACTGTTAGAGGCCGTAATGTTTCTTAAATCCTCGCAATTAATGCTCAAAATGTTGTGCACCATAAAATAATCAAATCAAATCGTTTTTATTTGTAGCGGCCAAAACTGGCATTACAAAAGTCAACAGAAACACAATCATAGAAGAAAAGCAGACGAAGGCAGGTAAAAACATATCCAGCATTAACAAGCAATGTTGGTGTGACGAATGTGGCAAGTCACCCCAACCGCCGGCCAGGAGCCACCCGGCCGACCCCAGGCCCCACCCACCATGGCGGCTCCCCGGGCCGAGCATCCGTCATAGACAGATGCCCGGCCAATCAAATCTCAAAAGAGATTCAAAGCATACCAAGGAGGGCCGCCCCCAGGGCCGACCAAGCAACCCCATATCGGCATCGCAGGAACAGACCTTGCACACAACCACTCACACACACAATAAATACATTCACATTCTCTATATATATAAAATAACTATAAACAACCTTTAACAAAAACAATATTCAGTTAATTGAAAACAAATGAGGTCGAAATAAGCTAGACAGAGTACTAGTACAAAAATTCCTCTGCTAGATTGACGTACCTAACCATAAAATAACAAACTTAATTTAACTTACCTATTAAATATGATTAGAAATGTGGTCAAGTAACAGCTTGATCAGTCGGACATAATATATATAAATTAAATATATTTTCTTCTGCAATGGAGGTACCCATCCAGCAATAAACTAAACTAAAATTAAGCATCATCGAGTACTGGTATAAATATTCCTCGGCATGCTAGTCAATAAAATTTAAATTGAAAAACTCAGGTCCGTCATAAAGTTCGGCTTCGACCAGGATACATTTTAATTTTCTCAGAAAAGCCTTGTCCGGCAATTCTCTTAATGAAATTGGTAGTCTGTTCAAGAAACGGATTCCGTTTTGCAGGGGATCGTTACGTAGAGACGCAGAGAGACGTACAAAAGGGGGGCATAATAGGTTAGATGAACGCGTACTATAGTTATGATGTTGCTGGTTACTATTGATTAAGGTCATCTTACTCTTTACAAACTTTAAGCACTCCAATACATATAGTGAGGGAACAGTTAAACAATTCAATTTCTTAAAGAAACCTCTACAACTTTCTCGGTAACCAAGACCAAAGATAATTCTAACAGCTGCCTTCTGCACACACCACCAGAACTGCCCCACAGGATCACACTATATGACACTCGGCTCATGAATAGTGCGTAGAACACAGCACGCAGAACCGGCAACGACACTGAACCAGAAAGGCGGCGGAGGGCGATGAAAGATGATCCAGATGATGTGTCCAGGAGAGTCGATTATCGATTCCGAAACCCAGGAAACTTACAGGATTCTCCAGCCTGCCATTCAAACAAAATTTTATTTCTTGCGTCTTGTCAACATTCAATTTCAGCGAGTTTGAAGAGCACCAGGATCTGATCAAGACCCCCGAAGACTGCAAACCAGCTGCAAGATTCACCTCGTCAGAACCAGAATCCAACACCGTCATATCATCCGCAAACAAAAATATTTCTCCCCGTCTATTCTGAAATTGGTAAGCAAGATCATTTATGAATAGCAGGAACAAAGAAGGCCCTAGGACCGAACCCTGCTTAACTTCACAAGGGATTAAGGCTGCCTCTGACCAAGACCCATTGAAAAAAACTGATTGCCTCCATCCAACCAAATAGTCATTGAAAAATTTCAGGGTGCCTTGTCCAAAACCATAATGGGCCAGCTTTAGCAGCAATTTGTCATGCGGTACAAGGTCAAATTAAATGGAACGTGGTGAAAATCAGTTAAGAGGAGGTGATTTCAAGGGTCGTTAAAACAATTACTTCATCCGAATGTAGTAATTACGTCATGAACATGTTCCTCCTTCTGCCTGCGGCAGCAGCTGGACGACCTCTTCACTCAAAATCAGTTCAAATTCAGAAAAAATTGTTATTTAACACCAGTTCAGGAAACCTGTTTTGTAAATTTTCATGGCCTACCTACCAATATTAGTAATAAAGCGTTATTTATAAAGTATCACAGAGTTCCTTAATTGCATTTTGAAAGTGTCAAAACCATTTTGGAAAATGTCGAAACCTATTTGGAAAACGTCCAATTCTATTTAGAAAATGAATAATTAAATTTGGAGATGCTATACATTCACAGAAAACCTATTGTGTGAATACGTATACAAGTATATTCACATTTACGAGTGAATAATGAAAATACCTTCGTAGAAACCGGCCCCAAACTCATATTTTCTTAAAGGGACCATTTTTCACGTAAGCTTTCGATTTCATACAAAAACCTCGTTTTTCAACATTTAAACAAAAGTTTCTCCCCTAAATAGCAAAGCAAAAATAAAATTGAGTAGATAAATCGTTGGAAAGAATACAAATTGAGGTAGTTTTGATGAGATTTTCCAGTTTCCTGAAATCATTTTGGAAGAGTTGTAACGTTTTTAAGATTTTCAGAAAATTAATTTTTTTCAAATTCGGCTATGTTTGAGCTGCTGTTGTGGTCTGTAGATAGAGGTTATCTTGAATCATGTGCTTCATGCTCATAGAAAATTTAACGCTAATTCCAAAAATGTGGTTAAAATTAAAATTAAATGAATTAAAGTGGAGAAATTCAAGTTTAAGGAAAAAAAAAAAAAAAAAAAAAAAAAATATATAGAAAAATAAATCATATCTCGGCCCCAAACTCATATATATATATATATATATATATATATATATATATATATATATATATATATATATATATAGTTTTTAACTGATATATCTTGTACAGTAAATTGTGTTTTTTTTTCTGTTTCAGGTTTCACGACGTTTGCCGACATGATTGACTCGACCAGCTTACCTCTAGTCTGACGAATACCTATCTCATTATACTTTTTAACTTATCTCGTGCTCGTGTTGTGTGTGTTCTAGTTTTATATTTTATAATTGTATTATTTTAGTTGTTAATAAATTTTATACTGCCCACCCGTGTTGTATTTCTTTCGACCTCCTTGGAGCTTTTTGACAGGATTAGCTCGAATTTCCGTCGTTTGACGTGTTCGCTCGTAAAATCGCTTGTTAGGGGCAGGTGGCATTTGTAATACTGACGTAAGTCGTTGGAGGAATCTTTTCTTGAAGTCTCCACGGTGCGTGGGGCAACCTCGGGGTCAGATTGGGCCAAAATATATATCATCTCCCAAAAAGTGTCCTCCGCAGTTTCACAAGATAGATTGCATTAAATTTATTCTACCCTCCCATAAATTTTCGTTAAATGCTAATAAATGATACGAAGGTTTATTATTTCCGCATTAATTTCGCCCTTCTGCGTAGACCATTGTTCACTAGGTATTATTGAACTAAGTCTGTGGTGTAGAGTAAGGTCGCATACCTAGCGCCTATTTTTTTCAAAGGCGATTTTCGGGGTAAAAACAATCTCGAATCGACGAAACCATTTCAAATTCCAACACAGGAATAAGCTGAGAATAAAACGCCACAAGTTTTTTAATTTTAGAATGAAAAATAAAATTATGAAAAATATTCTTTCAAAACATAAAATTCGGCCCCAGGTGCAAGCGTAGCTTGTACCTAGGCCCACCCGACTGTACCTATATCAACGGGTATATTGAAGGAATGTAGCACATGAGGCATAGTTGAATTTAAATAAATATGTACAGGGTGTCCCATCTAAACGGGCCCATCGGGAAATTACAGCCTTATGGTGCGAGCTATCGAAAAATTGAACTGGACCTTTTTTATAGTATTTCAACTCAGCTTCACGATGCGGAAGTCCGACTTTTATTTTTTCATGTTTTAGGGTCTCAAATCATTGATTGAAACTTACGGTTTCCTCTTGACCCTCCTTTTGGTTTATTATTTCCAATAATAAGCCTATGTGATCGTGTAGCAAAAAATTTGTATAACCCCCCCTCAAACTTTGTCACTTTACGTTTCAAGGTGCGTAGAATCCAAATTTGAAATGTCCGTCCGCCGTCCGCCGTTCGCCGTCCGCCGTCCGCCGTCCGCCGTTCGCCGTCCGCCGTCCGGGCCATAAAAGGCCTAAGAATTGACTTAAAAAACCTGTTCTTTCGCACACAGACTCCATTTGGGGTCTAGTTGGTCCTAACGTTTAACCATCCCGATCGCTTTACTCGCATAGATGCTATGGGCCAAAAACGGGCAAAAAAGTGTATTTTTCGACGCGCGCACGCCTGGCATGCTTGGCAGGGGGTCACGGTGGGTGGAGAGGGGGGGAGCGGGGGGGGGGGGGGGGGGGGGTGGAGTGAGAGGAGGCGCCGGCGCCGCGGCACCTTGTGGTGGGTACGGCGCTGGCGTTCCTTCGAGGCATGAATATGTTTTTTTCAAAGTCATATTTGTGTGTTAATACCAAAGCTTTTCCTACGCATATTTAATAACATATCCTCTCGACTTTTCGTACGTACTTAGATAATGATATTATTAAGGCAATAACTATTTGAATAGATAGGAGCTCAAATCGAGAAATATAAACATGCGTATATAATTATAGAAGTATAGGTTGTGGCAACTCGAAGTAGGACACGCCGAGGAGTCTGGACGGGCCTTATGACGTACGCTAGCCAACTAAAACTACGATCATACTCAATTGAAAAAATAATAAACCTTTGTGAAATAATTTGCAGCGTTTTTTATTGCTTTTTTCGATTCTAGGTTGAATTCGGAACAGAAAATGCCTCGTTGAAATTTTCTTTTTGGGGCTTCGTTTCTGAGTTATTCCACTTTTTGCGAAATACAGAAAATCGCCGATTCCTTTTAGACATTACCGACACTTTCTTACTATTTTTATATTCAATTTTTGAGATGTTCACCACACTTTTGAAATCAGCATTAAACTATCTATCATCAGACCCCAGTGTCCATAATCAACAATCACCACCAGGGGGATGACATTACACTTGAACCGCTTACGATTTAAAAAAAGTTTTCCAAATCGTCGTTTGAAAAAAAAAAACTGTCAAACTGTTCAGTACTATTACTCATTTATTAGAAGAACGTATGAGACGCCGTCTTCTGGACTAATGTAAGGTTCTTTGAATAATAAAGATCATACAAGAAGCTGTTGTTTTCTTGACCCTTGAATACAGTTTGCAGGAGAAGGAGCAGATGCTGCAGAAGGAGCAGGTTGCATTTTCGATTTATCACAACACAACTGACTGGAAGTCTCCTCGTGGTACATTTTTTAAACTGTATTCTGAACAGTGATTCTGTGTGTACTGAACAGCTTGAGGTTTTTTCTTTTTTATTTTTATTTTTTTAAACGACGATTTGGAAAACTTTTTTTAAATCGTAAGCTGTTCAAGTGTAATGTCATCCCCCTGATGGTGATTGTTGATTATGGATACTGGGATCTGATGATAGATAGTTTAATGCTGATTTCAAATGTGTGGTGAACATCTCAAAAATTGAATATAAAAATAGTAAGAAAGCGTCGGTAATGTCTAAAAGGAATCGGCCATTTTCTGTATTTCGCAAAAAGTGGAATAACTCGGAAACGAAGCCTCAAAAAGAAAATTTCATGGAGGCCTTTTCTCTTCCAAATTCAACCTAGAATCGAAAAAAGCAATAAAAAAGGAGGGTCAAGAGGAAACCGTAAGTTTCAATAAATGATTTGAGACCCTAAAACAAGAAAAAATAAAAATCGGACTTCCGCAAAAAGTGGAATAACTCAGAAACGAAGCCCCAAAAAGAAAATTTCAACGAGGCATTTTCTGTTCCGAATTCAACCTAGAATCGAAAAAAGCAATAAAAAAGGGGGGTCAAGAGGATACTTTAAGTTTCAATCAATGATTTGAGACCCTAAAACATGGAAAAATAAAAATCGGACTTCCGCATCGTGAAGCTGAGTTGAAATACCATAAAAAAGATCCAGTTCAATTTTTCGATAGCTCGCACCGTAAGGCTGTAATTTCCCGATGGGCCCGATTAGATGGGACACCCTGTATATCACAGCCAACATTAAAAATGCTAGGTCTAGTTGCAGAACTTGAGTTACAGAAAAGGACTAGAGGCAACAATTTAACAATCTCAGGAAGATTTAAAAAAAAAAAAAAAAAACTAACTGCACATTATCAAATAAAGGTTTATTATTTCTGTATTATATTTGAAATATTCTACGCAGACCACTTTTCCTTATATAAGCCAGGCGTCGCAATTGAAGACCTTCAGGTAGTACAAAGGGCCTAAGTGCCATCTCGGAAGTTTTTAATTTTTTCCATATTCGATACCAAGGAAGGTCCTATGTTCCAACTCATTTCTATTCGTTTTGAAATCGACTGCCAAAAAGCAGGGGTACCAATTCCTTTTTCAAAGAGATGCCCAAATCCAGAAAAGATTTTCATTGAAAGGGCCTAAGTGACACATCCCGTTTTCAGGCAACACTGCAATCGGTTTATGTTGGTTTCTCCTCGTTATTTGTTGGTTGATGTTGTTCACAAGTACTCTTGATTAGTACAGCTCCAGGATGATGACGTCAATTTTAATGAGCGTTCGTATGTTAGTGTACACGTTCACACTACTCAGGCATACGCTAAGTAAATTTTGGAGTCGTTCCAACAGCATCATTTACTACGAAATTTCGCTAAAAGAAAAGTTGATAGTCGAACTAAAAGCAGATGAATACGAATTATATTTAACCGTGATGGTTCGTTTCGTGGACTGCGAAAGTACCTCGTAACCTTGTTTTGTTCCTTGATCGTAGAGAAGTACCCAATGCACTTAACTTCTTACGAAAATCACTTGGATTTCCAGCTTAACTGCCCGAAACGTTTTCGATTTGACCCAATTGTGCAATTCGGTCGTCGGGTGGGCGAAAGAAGAAAAAAAAATGGGATGGCATCCTCTTGTAAAACCGACGGCTGAATGGGCTTTCGAGGACCGAAAAGTGCGTCCTAAATCAATGGCGAGCGGAGGGGGACGCAGTTAAGCGACGGAATTATGCTAAAATCGGCTCACCTTTTGATTTTGAAGCTCCGGGCGTCCAGACTCCACCCAGCCCGCAGGGATTTTGGCGCGTTGGGTCGCAGCGACGTGTTCTTTTGAAGAAGAGGCCAGCGGCTCGCCGAAGACGAGTGTTCCGTCAGTGGAACACCTTTTTCGTAATTGCCCGCCATTGATTTATCGTCTTCAAATGAACTGGGATTACGTGGGGGGCCAGATGGGACTACAGAGAAAATGTTAGGGTAGACCTTCATAAGATCTACTTCTCAATTATCAACGCTTCACGCTGACACATTGAGACATGGATAAATTAATGAATGAAGAAAACTTTATTCCGAATAATGTACAAAAGTCCAGTCATGCAGCATGACCCCATGAGCGAATTTTGTAAGAAATCTTCGATTATTTCGATTTTTGACTGATTTTTCAACTTTGAAATTTTTGAAAACTTGATACATATTCTTATAGGAAATTCTACGCTGATTCCGACTATACCACATGTTAGTATGCTGGAAAAATTATTTCGCACAACAAATCGCAAAAAACAGGCTATTTTGAAATTGTTGACTACATTTTTGAAAACTTCAACCCGAAGTTGTGCGAGTAATCCGATCAAGCTGGCCAACGAACTTGAACTTTCGTTTTGTGTCCTTAACATTTTAAAATTTGTTTGAAGTTTCTAGCACAATTCTACGGACAGTTATCGTCTGGAATGATACATACATACATACATATATACATACATACATACATTAAAAAATGCGTTAAACTTCAGAATATGATTCAGAATAGCCTGAAACGGATTTCTGCATAAATGTTTTTCAAAAATTCACATTCTACAAATTTTGAGGCGAGAGCAATAGCTTAATTTTCTTCAAAAATTCGCTAAAATGAATACATATAATTCAAAATGAATTGCAATATACTGTAAAATAGGTACGTAAAGCAGTAATAATATATTAAACTTCGAAAAGTTCAAAGTTGTGCAAATTATTCTTCCCAAATGTTCCTACCTTTGATTTGGTGCTGGTAGAACAATGAATGTTTCAAATGATATTTCCTGAAGTTGATTCATTGACAACCTATCCTGCATTCAATTCCTTCACCATTAATTCATTTTAATATCTTCATTATTAATCCCAATCGCCACTGCATCTATTTATCAAGGATTTTAAGTTCTCCGTCAGTGGAACACCTTTTTCGTAATTGGCTGCCATCAATTTGTCGTCATGAAATGAACAGGGATAACGTGAAGGGCCAGATGGGGCTCCGCCATTTCATTGCGATCTACTGAGAAGTTGGTAGGGTAAAACTTCAAAATCTATTTCTCAATTATTATCAACGCTACACGCTGATATATTGAGAAATGGAAAATATATTCCTACATGAAATAAATTGCAAGGTAGTGTAAGATAGGTACGTAAACAAACATGAAACAGTTCAAACATGAAACAAACAAAACATGAAACAAACATGAAACATGAAACAACAAACAAACATGAAAAGTTTCTGTCATGCAGCACAATCGTATGAGCAAATTTTCTTGAATTACCTTTATTGTATTATAATAAGTTAAAATTGTATTGAAATGGCGGACACACTCATCACTGGTTATTAAATGTACGGATTTAGGCGATGGAGCCCTGCCCATACATCCTAAACCCGTGTCATGGTAGCAGAGCGTGGTTTTGAATTACGTGCTGGATTTTTTCCTCGGTAGTTCAATCCATTATTTTTGGCGGGCAGTTCCAAAAGGAACATGGCCTTTCGAGAGTCTCCAGAGGGAACCGTAATTATTCCCTTTTCATCTAAATACTTTCATTGGTCAACAAGGGCTTCTTAATTTTAAATTATTTCCCCATTTTACTTTCAATTATTACTACCTAATTGAATCCATGCGCTTCTGCTTTGTTATTTTTTTTCATGGGTTATACTAATATCACAATCATATTTTTCAGGGCATTGTTCCCATACGTTAAAAGTCTCCTACAAGAGCAAGTTATTATTCAAAGTCCCCAAAGAGGGCCATTTATTATTCAAAGTCCCTCAAGAGGGCTAATTCTTACTCTAAGTCCCAAAGAGGGCAAAATTGTATTCAAAGTCTGCATTGAAGGTAAAATCTTTGTAAGTCTTCAGAGTTGAGCAAATCGTACTTCCCAATTGTTCCAATCTTTGATTGGGGGTTAATAGACCAATGGAATGTTCCAGATGACATTTCCCAAAGTTGATTAATTGACAAACAATCCTGTTTTTAATTCCTTCATCATTAGTTCATTTTATCTATTTTACTCAATGCATCTATCTATCGAAGAACGTAAGTTGTCCGCCAGTTACATTATCTCAGTATCCCATTTGTTTACTTTTACGAAGGAAGCTAATCAGCTTTGTGATTTCCCAGTTGACATTTCCTGGATTAGAACCCATACTACTGTCCGTCCACATTTAACATACTTATTCTTAAAATAAGTAAGTTTTTAAGGGGAGGATTGTGACGGTTCCCGATACACGAGAAAGAGTGAGTCTACCCTATGCTGTTGCGTTGGGTCGAACGTCTCATTCTCGTGTTTCTAATGCGGCGATTCGGGAGACTCGTTCAATCGAGGAGCATTCCTCGAAAGCTGCAAATATAAGGGAAATATGTATTAAGGGTAAAAGAGGCTGCCACACTCCTCTCTGTATACTTAATGTGGACAATTATTTAACTTCGGCTCAACCTTTCGGAGGGTTAGGAAATTAAAATTTCTCCTTTCTCCTGATTTTTCGAATAATAAATAAATTAATAATAATAAGATTAATATAAATTAATAATAATAAATTAATTGTCGACGAATAATAAACTAATCAAATATTGTAGGTTCTTTTACAAGACCTGAATGTTGTTAACAGACAATGTGGGTTTCATATGGGGCGATTGTAAGATGGGCCAATCTGCCACTCGCCAGCCACCGTTGTATGTAAAGTTGGCCATCCAATTATTGACAGCACTCTCCCCACATTGTAAAGTGAGCCAAGAACAGAACTAAAATGTTATTAAGATCGTCGTTATCTTTATATATAATTCCGAACGGTCGTTGAAATTGTGAAGAACTTCGCGGTCCGATTTTAGTGTTAGACTGCTCATTCGAATCAGCACGGCCCCAAGTTTGTTGCAAAAGTGTCGCCGTTCGTCTCTATACCCGCCTTGATCGTGTTCTAGGCGGTCCTTATCAACGAGAGTTGTTTATTAGGCTGTGGCGGTAACAACAGTTGCCATCAATTCACGTGTTTAGTCTCATAGTGGCGAGGACCACCTCAACTGGTGATATTTATTTTATTACATTACTTACATTTTGATCGGTATTTCCTCTTCTTTAATCATTTAATAACATCGCCTTAGATTTGCACAGGTCACATAACGCCGCAAATAGGTAGGACTTGTATCGTTACTATAATGTGCTGAGTTCCTGTTAGGTACTACTGTTATACGGACTAGATTAGGGCTTTCCAAGCCCTAACAGGCCTCTAGTTAGTAAATATTCGTAAATAAAAAAAAATAAAAAATAAAAAAAAATCGAGCAGGAGCACTGAAAATAGTATCGCTCCTCATTGCCATTGACATTCAAGTTATTTATTATGAGTAATGGTAACTAGCCCGCAATGAGCTCGTATGCAGACAGCTGCTTAACCCTATATTTAACAAGTAGCTGTTCGTCAAAAAAGCATTAAAATGAGCACGGAAGGACTCACACGTACTGGTTGATAGATTCAACTCAGCACTTCAGCACATGCTGAAGCCTACTGCTATGCATAGCTGAATCACGAGTGAGTGTTGACAAATTCGGGGTCATTGATTGAATGGGCTGTTTCTTGAACTTGTCATTGTCTATTTGTGATGGATAGGACGAGTTCCTTCTTCTCGATTCTTGAATACGCTGTACCTATTTCAAAAGCAAAGAGGAATGACCTCATAAGAATGATCCCATATTTGTTACCACAATATAGAGAGTTCTATGAAATACTTCCTGCGTTGAATTAATACCTACTAATATAGTCTTCAACTTTTTCGTATTAACAAATTGGAATTTAATTGTCCAAAAGAAGTCTATGTTACAATAGAGCCACCGATCCTCGGATCGAAAGGTTTCTCAATAGTTTTTTAGCTCCCCTGTTAAATTTCAAAAATGTAACATAGCTTGTGTAATGTTTGCTGACATCGTAATCTTCCCCTTCTATGCATGCAAATTGGGCAGAACAAGAAGAACATTTGCATACCAATAAGACTTAAAACTTCCTACATCGATACGGATTCTATTCGATTGAACTTTCCGAAGAAACTCACACCTCCCGAATCGGCTGACCTTTCGCTAATTTGATGAGCGCCCCATCGATAAACTTCGGATCCGATCGACCGCGATTACGTCGATGGCTATTAAACCCGCTAGCGTGCGACAAAGTTGTTTTTTTAATGGGCCGGGTCGTCTCACAATCCGTTCAACTTCCATATTTCGACAAAAATGCCCAACAACCTGTAAAAGAGGATTTTAAGTGCGGTTTTATGTGCGAGACCTATAATAGCGATATCAAATTTTTGTTGTTTATGAAGAGGATGAGATGTGTGGTTAGAATAACTCTCCGGAGTTGGACCCTCTTTTTGACATTTTATGTCTTTGCTATGGCACATAAACTAAAAAACGTCATGGAAAATTGCTCACGAAAATATCCTGATTTCCGCTTACAACCGAGTCGTTGCTAGAGAAATGGTACTTCATCGTTTTTCATCCAACAAAATTCGTTGACCAATCGTTCGAAAGCTCTCGATTTATCCAACCATATTATGTTAACTACTGTGAAGTGCGTGGCCAACAAGCTGAGTTATGAGCATGGTTATTTGAATAATTCTGTACAAACAGGTGATCATTCTCAATAATTGATATTGTGAACATGATTGCAACCGCTTGTTAATTTCTGATGATTTCATTGAGCTGGTGTTTCGATGATTTGATTCATAGCAGGTGATCCGAATATTTTAATAAGTAATTTCTATGCTTTACACTCTAGGAAGCTGTAATTTCCGTAAGTAGCCTCTTTAGGACATTTACTTGACGATGCCCGATCCGGATCAGCTGAGTGGCTCTTAGAGCTTGCATACGAGTCTGCAACACATACGAGTCTGCAACTGAAGACATAAAATGTCCCAATGTGTTGCAGACTCGTATGCAAGCGTTTCTTGCATTGAAGTTTCTTTAAAGTTGATGCAAAATGACGTAAAATTATGAGTTTTTTTTTCCACTCGTTTACGGCTACAACCAGGGTTGCCACGGGGCCTATTTCATAAAATAACAAGTTACAAGTGTACAAGTTAACAAGTACAGGTACACTTGTAATGCACGGTAAACTAGAACAAGTGTTTCACCAAAACAAAGAGTACAAGTGTAGAAAAGTTACACGTGTAGCTAAGTTTTTACAAGTGTAGCAGAAAATGAAAATGGCGTGTGGTGACAAACGAAATGAACAACGTCAAGAGGGATGCCGAAATTAAAGTTTTGTCAGCGAATCATAATGTAAAAACGGTTCAAAGTACACAATAGGATATTTATCGTACATGACTAAGTGTAGTGATTGGAAGACAGGCAAATTATAAACTGAAAAGTGGAGAAAGTGTGTATTTGATTTCAACTTATTCTGATGGTTTGCATAGTCGGATTTTTCTCCTTCATTAGGCGGGAATGATTAATCAATTCCTCAAGTCTTAAAGCTGCTGGGTTAGGAATGTCACATGTAACTTCGAGATGATCTTCACACTTCACTTTGTTCTTCAATGATGGGGAGATCCAATACCCGATCAGGAAAAATTGCACAGGGTCACGCACCATTTGAATCTTTCAAGGGTTTATTTATTGATTTATTTATTTATGAAACATACGGGCTGAAGCCCAATTACAAGAGAAATGTTATAAATATTATAAAGGTACAGAAAAAGGGTTTCGGAAGACATCCTAAATTTCTCGTTAAACTCCAAAATACCCACGAAATGAGCGTTCATTCGTGTCCGAAAAAATCTTTGGCGTCTTTTGACATTTTCATGTCTTTCATATGGCACATAACAAAAAAATCGTCACGAAAATTGCTCACGAATTTCGGTCCCAAGTGGCCAATTATGTGTGTGTGTGCGCGCGTGCGCGATCGCGTGTGTGTGTGTGCGCGCGCGCGCGCGTGCGTGTGTGTTATGTGTGTGTGTGTGTGGGCGCGCGCGCGTGTGTGTGCGTGTGCGCGCGCGTGTGTGTGTGTTATAGAACAGTGGTTCTCAACCATTTGTTCCCCCCGCCGTGCAATGCACGGTTGAGATCTGCTTAGTAATACATTTTCTTCAGCAGAAGATGATTCCCACATGTTAAACACCGAAAAATTATCAACTCACAATGTTGGAAAATAACAAGTGTACAGGTGAATGGACGTAGGTTAAAAATCGGCCATTTTTTACCATGCTATTATAAATAGTTGAGGAAAGCGGAGATAATCGTCTCCATGATGGGATGTAATTCTGGGGATAAAAGAAAAGCACCACCTTTTCAGTTACAATGTACTGAAAAGGTCTGTAACTGTGAAACTGTAAAACAGTGACTTGTTCAAAATGATAGGGAAACACTTGTAACTTGTCCGAATTCGCCTGCACTTGTTAATTTTCACAGGGCATTACAATCCTACACTTGTACCTTTATGAAACGCTTGCACACTCATTTTTTACAACTTGTACATAAAATCGGCTTGTAACTTGTCACTTGTTGCTTCATGAAATAGGCCCCTCGTGTCCGGTTTTGGCCCGGACAATCTGGTTTTTCATCAAGCTGTCCAGACGAAAATTTAAAGACCCTCTGAACGCCAAATGTCCCGTTTTCTCAGAAACGGCGGCAAATGTCCGGTTTTAGCGAATTTTCTTAGAAAATAAAGCTATTGCAATGGCTCCAAAAATTTTAAAATAAAAATTTTCAAAAATTTTCTTCATCGAAATCTGTTTTGAGGCATTCTGAAATGATTCCTGGATTTTAACGCTTTTATATATATATATATATATATATATATATATATATATATATAAGTATATATATGTATGTGTCATTCCAGACGATAACTCTCGATAGAATTGAGATAAAACCTTCGTTCTTTCGCCAAAAAATCAAGCATTTCAAAAGAAAGGATGAGTTCGTCGGACAACACTTTTTGAGCACATTAAATTGGTAAAATTTCAAAAAATGTACTTAAAAATTCACTAAAAAAGGCAAAAGACCACTAAAAATTAATTAATTTATATTTTTTAGCAGAATGCTACTCGAAAAAAATTAATCGAACATAAACTAGGACCTGTTGTTTATACAAACTGACACTCCAATATAAATTTATTTAGTTAAATATGTTATATTCACATGTTGATTATTATGTTGTGTTGTCAACAAATAAAATCACTTCGCCTCTAAAATCTATCAAAGATAGTTGTGCTAATTTCACTTATAAAAATAACTAACTCTGCTTGAATAACAATTCACTAAAAATCACATATTTACAAGAGGTTATGCTCCTAGCGAGCTTCCACTGAAAAGTAGTAAAAAATAAATAGGTACAAATATAAATCAAGTACCAACCATGAGCGTAAAAATTGAAGCGCTAAATAAAGACAACTTTGACACTTGGAAAGTCCAAATGGAAGCCCTGCTTGTCAAGAATGATGTACTCGGATATGTCAATGGAAGGAAAAAACGTCCAGTCGTCATTGAAGGAAATCTTGATACCATCAAAGCAGCAGAAGAATGGGATGACACCGACTTGAAGGCACGAGCGGACATAATTTTAGCAATATCACCTTCGGAGATTAAACAAGTAAAAGATTGTATAACATCTAGAGAATTATGGTTGAAATTAGAAAGTATTTACCAATCCAAAGGTCCTGCTAGAAAAGCCACCTTATTAAAGCAATTAATTTTATATCGAATGAAAGAGGATGGCAACGTTAGGGATCATCTTGCAAAGTTTTTTGACGCAGTAGATAAATTAAAAATGATGGAAGTTACAATACACCCTGATATGTTATCTGTAATACTTCTTTATAGCCTCCCAGATAGTTATAACAACTTCAGATGCGCCATTGAATCGCGAGATGAACTGCCAGATCCTGAAATATTGAAAATAAAAATAATAGAACAAGGGGATGCTAGAATAGATAATAGTTGGAATTTAGAGGCAATGACAGCGAGGGGTAATAATTACAGACATTCTTCTAAAGGTAAAGAAAACTATCAAAATAGATTACATACAGAAAAACGACAAAACCACGAAAAACAAAACTATCAGAATAGGGAATGGACTGCTTATAGGCCGCAAATCGATAACCGAAATTGCCCGTTCTGTAGTAGGCGAGGTCATAAACCATCTTCATGCTATTACAGACCAAAGGTAAGAAAAGTAGAAGAAAGCGACAACAGCTTATTCACTGAAGAATTCGCTTTGAAAACCAACTCCAGAGTATGGTGCTTGGACAGTGGATGCAGCTCCCACATGTGCAACGAGGATGAAGCGTTCACGTCTCGAGAACCCATTTCTGATGGAAAAGTAAACCTCGCAAATAATGAATCGACAAAAATTCAAGGTAAAGGTACAGTTAAAATAGCAATAATATCAGAATATAGCTCAATAATAGAAAACGATACATTTGAATTAGTGGAACAAACAAACAACATTAACAAGATTGGGAGCAGATTCATTCTTAAAGAAAAATTGAAAGCGGATGGTTCTCTAGAAAGGCGAAAAGCCCGTTTGGTGGCTAAGGGTTTCAATCAACGGTATGGAGTTGATTTCAGAGAAACTTATGCCCCTGTGGTCAGAATGGGCTCAGTAAGATTGCTCATGGCATTGTCTGTAGAACTTAGATTGGAAGTTCATCAAATGGATGTCGTTACAGCCTTTCTGAATGGAGACCTGGAAGAGACCATTCACATGGAATTACCTGACATGTTTGAAGAAGCATTGACCAAGATAATAAAAAGAGGAGATACAAATCTGAAACAAAAAAGTGAGAAGTTACTGAAAAACTATGAAGAAGGGAAACGATTATGTCGTTTAAAAAAGGCTTTGTACGGACTCAAGCAGGCTCCGAGGCAATGGTACAAAAAGTTGGACCAATGTCTACGAAAATTCTTGGTACCATCAAATTCGGATCCATGTTTTTTCCATGCAAAGCGGGGAGACGACGTTATCTTTGTTGCATTTTATGTTGACGATCTATGGATATCATCAAGTAGCATCAAATGGATAAATGAAGTAAAAAGAGAACTGAAAAAATCATTTAAAATGAAAGACCTAGGTAACATTCACTACGGCCTGGGAATAGAGTTTCATCAAGACATCGACGAGGGGACGATCTCGATGAGCCAGAAGAAGTATATAGCTGAACTTCTGAAAAGGTTCGGCTTGGAGGATGCAAAACCTGTAGCGACACCACTGGAACCTGGGATGAAACTGAAAAAACCGGATATGATTCCTTCTGAAAAAGAGATGAAGAAACTGCCATATCAGCAACTCATAGGCTCCTTACTTTACCTTTCCGTTTGCACACGACCTGATATAGCATTCGCAGTGAATATGTTGAGTCAATTCAACAATGCATACACTAATGACCATTGGGCAGCGGCAAAAAGAATCCTGCGTTATCTCAAAGGCACGTCTGATTACGCGATTAAATTTCATAAGACTGGCAAAGGACTCATTGGTTACGCTGATGCTGACTGGGGTGCGTGTCCAGATGATCGGCGATCTTACACTGGATTCGCATTTCTCTTGGGAGGAGCAGCAGTCACTTGGGAAAGCAAAAAACAAAAAACCGTAGCATTGTCGACTGTAGAAGCAGAGTACATGGCTCTAGCTGAATCTGCGAAAGAAGCAATTTTCTTAAAAACATTTCTCTCTGAGCTAAACTACGGAAAACTTCAGTCATCTGTAACTATTTACAATGACAATCAAGGAGCACACTGTCTTGCCAAGAACCCAACTCAGCACTCGAGAACAAAACATATAGACATCCGACATCATTTCCTGAGGCAATGTGTTGAAGAAAATACTATTGACATTCAATACCTACCAACGGAATCTATGATTGCTGATGTGTTGACAAAAGGGTTGCCTGGAGCAAAACATCATGTTTTCACAAGTGAACTTGGAGTTGCCAGTTTGAGGGGACGTGTTGTTTATACAAACTGACACTCCAATATAAATTTATTTAGTTAAATATGTTATATTCACATGTTGATTATTATGTTGTGTTGTCAACAAATAAAATCACTTCGCCTCTAAAATCTATCAAAGATAGTTGTGCTAATTTCACTTATAAAAATAACTAACTCTGCTTGAATAACAATTCACTAAAAATCACATATTTACAAGAGGACTTTTAAAAATTTAAGCACAAAATTGTACTGAAAAATTTACTTAAATTTCATTAAAATAAGCTAAAAATCGATAGGAACACTTGAAAAATTTTTAAAATCCACAAAATCGTTTGTTCATTGGAATATTACTGACAAAAAGTTAGTTTGCTATAAAAAGTATAATCAAATTTTTATTTGTCCCCAAAGTGCTCAAATTTCAACAGAATTTAACATAAATGTAATACGACCATTTATGAAAATTCGCTCATACGATAATGCTGCATGACTGGAACTTTTTACAGGTCCTATCGTAGGGTGGTAACCCTCCAAAAACATCCGTGACTCCAGGAGGACTTCCTACATCGTTTATCTGGCAATCAACGCTGGAAAACTGCCTACTAGTCCCAAATCTTTTATTGTCTCGTCCCTTTTCTCGCGAGAAGGAACTCTCTATCTCAATATCACTTGTGCAATCCCTCTTTCAGTTAATTCTTCTTTCAGAATAATCTTAAATTAGTAGTTCAAGTCGTAGGTAATATTGAGATTTTTGTTGCGAAATTCCAAATTACCAGATATTTACTGATTCGAAAGTTTCCTGCCCACCTAGTATGTTAATTACATATATGGCACTTTATAAAAGTTCTTACTATACCCACACTGATTAGCATTTTGAGAAGCCAAAAAACCGGAAAATTATTAGGGTATTTTGAACTGTTGATTGTTTAATTAGGTACCAACGTATATTAGGTTTAAATCAAAGAATTGAAAATTAGGGGAAAACGAGCTCAAATTGTAACCTCAGGTTCGTCTAGCTCTATTTAGCTGTCCATCCAAGAGTGGATTATAAGGCACACGCAGTTCTGAGCAGCATACACAAGAACTCCAGCTCTATTGCCAAAAGAGGTGATATGCATGACTATGAGACCCGTCAACGAGCTAATCTGCAGATTCCTCGATTTAGACTGACCAGATCCCAAAATCAGATCGTGTACCAAGGGATTGCTTACTACAACTACATTCCAGCTGCGATTCGTCAAGAGTGTTTGAGAAGTTTTACCTGGATGGCGAAGACGAAACTAATAGGAAATTCCTTGTACTGTAAACAAGAATATTTCACATTAAGTTCAATATATTATATAATATACAGTTTTTTAATATATAATATTGTATTTAAATATATTTCTTGAATCCTTGTGACGATATGTAAAATTAATTTGACGATTGTTATGTACATTTTGTATAACAACAATAAAAAGTATTATTATAGTTGTGCGTCTTCACTGGTTTCCAGATGATGGAAGATATCATTCAACCTTGTGGTGATTCATCACCTTGGTGGTGATGTGATACATTCACTATTCTGCCGTTCTAAGAATAGATCCCGTATCTGCGTCTTTGGGCCATATTGAGTTAATGGAACCCCCCCCGTATTGGGGGGTTGGTTTCTTTGGATTTTGCTTGTCTCGAAGTCGGATCTCATTTGGAAATGCCTCAAGAACGGCTTACAATTATCTCATTAACTACGATTTGGTTAGATGTGCGTCAGATAGTTACGATTATTTTATTAGTATTCAGGTACATATGAATTGTGACACTCTTGAAAGACCAGATAAGAATTTATTTATTAGTATTTTAGTAGTCTTGGCAGATACGATTTTTCTTCCCATTATTTTGATCATACGAAGCTGAATTAAACGAAGAAAAACTGATTCAATATATCTAAGAGAGGAGTAGCAAATAGTGGTAGATTAACTTGGAACCTCCTCAAATCAAGTGCGAGATGCCTCGACACGATCCCTCACGTTATAAGAACGCAACCTCCGGTGACTCACTTGACCATCGCCAGCAGTGAAAGGAATTCAAGCGAAAATGCTCGCGAACCATTTTTTCTCCTCTTGTTCGTGGAAGCCTCACCCGGATGGTCATAAAAAATGCTGTCCACATATCTCCCGGTCGCCGAGAGCCTTTTGGTCGCGTCCGAGCCGGCCCTCGGATGTGGCAATTCGAGCGTTCGGAGCCTCGCGGGTTTATCGGTGGATTTTTACAACCGCGAGATGTCCGACGGCAGAGCTCTTGACGGGAGAATGTCTCAACGTCGACCTGACTTCGTCCGCACTTTTCACTTTGACTGTGAAGGTACCGCTCATACTGCATGTTTCAAAACGGGTTTTGTCCCAAGGAGGTTTCAATAAAACGTTTACGATCCCCTTTCTTTGAACTGCAGCCACTATAGGATCATTGAGCTGTGTAGGCGGTCTCGGGTTTGCCCCTACTCTCGGCACCCACACGGTTTCTTCGTTGTACGTACACAAGGTCGATATATTTTGTACTGGTGTGAATGAATCAATGAATTAAAAACACGTTTATTGAATACCATCACATATAAAAAGAAAAATAATACAACAATGATAAGTGAGAAAATCGATTTTTAGGTCAAAAATGCCCATAATTGACCAAATTTAGACCATGGGGGATGTAGTCGATGTATTTTTCAGCGCTGAGTCGAATGCGACCACTCCCATATCATTAAGATTAATAATAACTGAGAGAAATCGATTTTTAGATAAAAATACGCATTTTTGACCAAATTTACATCTTGAGGCATGTAGTCGATGTACTTCTGAGCGCTGATTCGATTGCAACCACTCCCAGATCTCTAATAAGAAGCGAGAAAAATCAATTTTTATTTGGAATATGTTCAATTTTGACCAAATACAGAACATGGAACATGTGGTTGATGTATTTTTCAGCGCTGAGTCGAATGCGATCACTCCCAGATCTTTAGACTAATATTAGGCGACTAAAAGCGATTCTTATATTAAAAATGCCCAATTCCGATCAAATTTTGACCATGGGGCATGAGGTCGATGTATTTTTTCACGCTGAGTCGAATGCAACAACTCCCCGATCTCTAGAACTAATAATAGGAGAGAAAAATCGATTTATATGTGAAAAATGCCCAATTTTTACCAAATTTAGAACAGGGGGCATGTAGTTGATGTATTTTCCAGCGCTGAGTCGAATGCGACCACTCTTACATCTGAGCGAAATTGAGTTTTCTCGCTTTATATTGATCTTAGAGATCTGGGAGTGGTTGCATTGCACTCTTCGCTACATGCCTCATCGTCTAAAATTGGTCATAAATGGGCATTTTTCATATGAAAATCACTTTAAATCACCTAATAATAGTGTTCGCATTCGACTCAGCGCTGAAAAATACATCGACTTCATGCCCCATGGTCAAAATTTGATCAAAATTGGGCATTTTTAACATAAAAATCGCTTTTTCTCGCTTAATATTGACCGTAGAGAGCTGGGAGTGGTCGCATTCGACACAGCGTGGTTCACCATTCTGTGACCATCATCAGATAGGTTAAAAGCTTTGCTCTCAAAGAGGACAGTGTCAAAAATATGAGGTTTTATAAACCTCATAAAATTGCTAGAGACAACAAGGCAGGCTAGAGCCAAAACAATTTCATTTGGGGAAATAGTATTGAGAAACAATATTTTGGTTAGCAATTTTATAGAGCCAAAAATAAGATCCTTAAGACAAAAACCAATTCCTGTAACAGAGAGGAAAAAATATAAAACCTAATGTTTAACATTTGGCATCCATTCCATTCCATTTCAGTGGATGCCTTCAGAGATCATTGGTATACCCCTAGCAGTATTTTTTGGAAGAGCCGTTTTACCTTGTGTATTTTGGGCAGTATTTGGAGAGTCAGGGGAAGATCAGTGATAGGGAGTTTGGGTTTCGAAAAGGTAGGAGCACTGATGATGCAATTAGTTTTATGACGAAGACTATATTGCGTGCATTAGACGCAGGAGAGAAGGTAATGTGTATATATCAGGATTTAGCCAAGGCCTTCGATACTGTTGCACATTCAAAACTAAGCTCCTCAGTAGAGCAAACTGGTGACAACCGAGGTTTATCAAGTGGACTGCAAGTTTTCTGGAGGATAGATCACATTTTACTAAAGTTGATGATGTTATTAGTGACCATGAATTTTGCAACTGTGGAATCCCTCAAGGAACTGTCCTCAGGCCGATTTACTTTATAGTATTTATGAACAGACTTCCTAACATGGAGTCTGAAGGAGAGTCAGTGACTTTTGCTGATGACACCCTCCGAATTTGAGCGAGATCGGATGACTGGGATGTGAAGAAATCGTGTTTGGTGGCGCATGCACTGAGTAAAGTATTGATTTGGAAACAACGAAACTGATAGGAGATTATTTACAATTAAACTCGCACGTTCCCTGGAAATTTCATCGACTTCAGATGAAAACTGTGAAAATCGAACTTCATGATGACAATGATTTGGCCCATGCACAGCGGCTACTAATGATAACAATCATGTTGAAATTTATATCCGATGATTAAATCGTCTTTTCCTAACCATCCGCCGAATTTGAGCGCGATCGGGAAACTAAGTGAAGAAGCTTAATGGAATTTACGTTTGCGCATGCGCAGAGTGAAGTATTGACTTGGGAACAAAGAAACTGATAGAGGACCGTGTACGCCTTAGCCCGCACATTCCTTGAAAATTTCATTAAAATCGGGTGAAAACTTTGGAAATTAAGCTTGTGACGAGGATTTGCGGACTCGCGACACACACACACACACACACACACACACACACATTTTTTTTTTTTTTTTTTCTTTTTTTTTTTTTTTTTTTTTAAGAAACCTCCCCTCAAAGACGGAGGGGGCACGCCATTAAATTGGAAAATAACAAATAAAATAAAACAAAGTGGGGAGGACGCCCAGGTTTACCCGACGCCGGCTCTAGGGATAAGGGAAGTTGCAGGACGAGGAGGAAGAATGGGATGAAAGGAAGTGCCCCTATAGAATGACCACCAGTTCAAGTAAGAACCCCTCAGGACGCGGGTGGTGATACCACGGAGTACTCCTGCCGAGATGCCCAACTCGAGTAACTCCGTGGCGCTTTTCCCGCACCACACCCCGCGCCATGACACGGTCGCGGCAATGACCTTGATGTTACTAGGTGCCACTCCTTTGAGCTCAGATATCGCTTGGCGCAGATCATTTCTATCATATTTACTTTCCTTAGCCCGCCAGGTCTGCTCCATGTCCACGCTGCCACTGACAACCTGGACATCCAGGATTATGGCAGACCCATCGGGCTTGATCGCAACGATATCTGGCTTCTTGCCCCGGTCACTCGGCATGTGATATAGTCTCTCCCTCTCGACATCCCAACCGCTAGATGACAAAGCACCTGCTATCTGCTTTGCAACCGCATCGTGATGGAGAATGCGGCCACCGTGAGTACGAGGTCATTGCTGCACCACATGACAAAGATTCTCATTTCTACCACGACAGGCACGGCAAAGGGTGTCTACTGTCCCTCGACTACTCCTTGAACACCTCACCGAGGTGGCTAATGTAGCCACCCGGACGGCGTGAAAATGGCGATAGTCTCGGGCCTCAATGCCCACTGAAGCCCATTCCACCCACTGGGTAGAAACGCGGAATTCAGAGCACTGTCGGAGTTCTTTACCATCTACTGAATCATGCAGTGCAGCAGCGAACTCAGCAGATGAGCTGGGTTTTGGAGCAGTTGGTGTTGCTCGATCGCACCACAACAACTGCTGTCGGACAAAGTCCAGGTCAGCAGCAGTGCGGGCGACCTCCCAGCTCGAGCCCCTAAGGGCAAGCAGGCGCTGGCGGCGTAATGATGGGATGCTGGCAGATAGAGAGACAATACCGAGCCCACCGGCCTTGACCGGTGCGTGGATGTAAGCACTTGGGACACCAGGTGTAAAGCCTAGCCAAGAGCGCACAGCAGAGCGAACTTCACGATCTAACTCAAGCAGCCTCCCCGCAGTAAGCCTGCCAAAGACTAACCCATAGGTTAGCTTTGGCAGTAAGTACGTGCGAAGGAGGCGCAGCTTCTGCTGTGGCTTCAATGGAGCCTTGGTGACACGAGCTAACACACCACACACACACACACACACACAGAACGGAAGTTTTTCTGAATGGTCTAAAACGTAAAATTCAAATGGAAATTTTGAATTTGGGAACAAAATTTTGAATCCCCTGAAAGTGAGAACAATGCTTCCGCTATCTTAAGGTAGACTTGGAAGCAAAATGATAATTTTAGTCAGTGGGTCCAGGTGGAAGTTGAGTAGATCAATATATATATATATATATATACCTATCAGGGTGCATCGAAAAAAATAAATAAAAAAAGTGCCCCCCTGAAAAATTTTCTTTTTTTCTGGAGAATAAGGGAGTATTTTTCATTTATTTTTTTAACAACGGTAAGGTCTGCCACCATAACCTGAAAATAAATAAAATTGTCAAATTTTTGGAAATCATCAGAATGATGTGTAGTTTTTTGGTAAACATGTCAGAAAATGGTGAAGTGAGAATACCGGTGATAATCTGAATGAAAATTTGTCGAACCTCACCTGAAAACATAACCTGAAAATACATGAAATTGTCAAATTTGTGGAAATCATCAGAATGATGTGTAGTTTTTTGGTACACATATCTCAAAATTATCATGTGAGAATGCCGATAATAATTTGGACAAAAATGTGGCATTCCTTTATCATGAACTTCTACACCAGTATTCCTTCTCAATGTGATCTTCATGAACACCTACCCCAGTAATCCTTCTCACTGTGATCTTTAAGTAATTTTCATATCCTTCTGTTTGTTGGCGATAATCTTTGTTGAGATTTCTCCATTGTTGAAGTCAGCATTAGTTTTTCGAGTGTCAACTGCTATTTAACTATAATAATTAGATATGAGCGAGTCGGATTTATGCAGTAACAGCAGCAATATGAGAGTGACGCTTTTCGATTGCGAAACCCACGCAGTAATGTACGCCAGCGGGGTAATTTTCAGGTTATGCTTTCAGGTGAGGTTCGACAAATTTTCATTCAGATTATCACCGGTATTCTTACTTTACCATTTTCTGACATGTTTACCAAAAAACTACACATCATTCAGATTATTCCCCCAAATTTGACAATTCCCCCCCCCCCCAAACTCCTGACCCCCCCCCCCCAAACTAAAATATTTATTAAATAGGTAATGTAAATGATACACTGATGTGATAAAGAATGTTGTATTTCTTGTTTTACAAATGTAAAGTAATTAATTTTTAATTGACAGTAAAACAAGTACAATAAGTATATGTAGAATTTCAATTCCACTCTCACCACGCACACCCAGTGCGCGCCGGCAGTGTCAAAGACATTACCGCTGTCATTATGGCACTCACAACGCATGCGCACAATACCTGTTTCTACAACATATTATCCAATAAAGTAATTCGAATTGAAAACAGCTGACGCTAGCAAATTGTTAGTATAAATCTTATTACTTGTTCATAAAAAAATTTAAAAAATACTCATTTTTCCAACCCCCCCCAAAAATTTTAACGACGCAGTTTGCGTCGTGATTCCCCCTTGTGGGCACCCCTGATATATATCCAGTAGAAGCGTTAAAATCTAGAATTATTTTTGGAAGCTATAAAATATATTTCCACGTGGAAAGTTTTGACACCATTGCAATGTTTTTCTAAGTATGATGATTCTCGAACAAAAAAAATACGAGTTTAACTTACCATTGGTTTACTTCAGCAAATATTTGCTCATATGTTAACATGGCAATCGTCAACCATTGTAGCGATTTTGTTGTCTAAAACTGTCATCTTTGACCCTGTTAGTGACCGAATAGAAGCTAAATTAGTAAAGGCCGCGTCAGAAGATTATTTAATCTCCATTAAGCCAATTACACCCTTCGATGCTTGATTTAAATTCAAAACTTTCAACGCCTGATTTCGAATCAAGTGGATGACATTTAAGATGTGATGAGAACTTTATTAGCATGTCTAAATGAGCTCATTGAAACCGAAGCGAGAGGTCGGCATAAAGCTGAGCAAATCGGATTCGAGATGTTTCCTAAAAGTCCTAATATAAGACGCGGGAAAACCGGTTCCCCGGGTGAGGGCGCAAGGTGCTTTTTTCCTGCCGGTTCATCAGATGACCCAAGAGGCCCGTCTGATCCGTCTTCGCTCGGTCACTCCTGATAGTTTCGTTATTTTTTTTTTCTTCTTTTTATTTGCAAGAGTAGTCGGCCTGAAATGTAGTTTGAGAGGGCAGGGGTTATCGGGTTACGTAATGCCGTTTCAGCAGGGAACTGTATCATCGGGTTCACGAACCACTTTCCAGCTTGACCGGCGCGGCCTCCCGCGTTGACCGCCTATTGAACTCTCTGATGTACCTACAATAACGTCTAGCTGTCGGGACATGTCCCGATTTTCGAGGTGTCCCAGGCGTTCCGTCATGATTTTTGAAGCGTCCTGATTATTTTTTTTGCTGTTCCGACTTCGTCCCGATTTTTAAAGTAGTTGAATCTCCGAAGTATTTTGTAAGCCCAGGATGAAAACTGGATAAACCCTGCGTGGTACAGATGTCCTTCATTGCAGGTAGGTAGCCGGACACCTTTGACTATTTGAAATAGTCTCTCTTCTCCCAGAAACGGTTAAGGCCCTGACCACCATTAAGTCCAACCTTGACATCACCTGCTCGGAGTTTTTTAACTACATAAAAATGCAGAAAGATGTCCTTCGCTCAGTTGGCGGCAAAGAAAAATACGCAGACTGATTTTTGTGTGATATATTTCGCTTTTCAGTACCAATGTGATATTTCGTTTTTCAGTACCTACTTTCCTGCCTATGTGATATATATATATTTTTTTAATAATGATGTTTCTCCAACTTTTCGATACCTATTGTATTTATTTCCAAAAATAAAACTTAGTCGTTGTATTTTGTCAGTGACTTGAAATATATCTTGTCTCGATTTTCGTCCCGATTTTCTACTTTAGGCTGTCCCGATATGTCCCGACTTTTAGCTTACGCTGTCCCTACTTACGTCGAAAAGATATGGCAGCCCTAGGTCTAGCTGCTAGTAATTAGACAGTTTTTGGTGACCACTAACAAGCCCTTAACGTCACCCTAACGTACCCAAGAGTACGTGACCTTGAGAGGACGTTAGCAACGTCTTACGTTAGAATGGCTCATTTTTAACGTCACCATTTTGGGGTGGTCTCGAAAATATCACCTATAAATTATCAACATTATAAGGAGAAAAGTCCAGTCATGCAGCATGACCCCATGAGCGAATTTTTGAAGAAATCTACGACATTTCAGTCGCTATTGATCGTGTAGAGAAATTTTAGTTCATGATTTTGATAGACAAACATGGAATCAAATTATTAAAAATAATTAGGAGGTACTCTTACTTCCATAAGAGTAGTTCAATCTGAATTTGGACAATGTTTCATACAAATATTACCGATTTTTAAAATTATTTTGCACAATAAATCGCAAAAAACAGGCTATTTTGAAATTTTTTCTACATTTTTGAAAATTTCAACCCGAAGATGTAATCCGATCATGCTGGCCAACGAACTTGAACTTTCGTTTTGTGTCCTTAACATTTTAAAATTTGTTTGAAGTTTCTAGCACAATTCTACGGACTGTTATCGTCTGGAATGACACATACATACATATATACATACATACATACATATATACATACATGCATATATACATACATACATACATACATACATACAACATACATACATACATACATACATGCATAAATACATTTAAAAAAAAAAAAATGCGTTAAAATTCAGAATATGATTCAGAATAGCCTGAAACGGATTTCTGCATACAATTTTTTCAAAAATTCACATTCTACAAATTTTGAGGCGAGAGCAATAGCCTAATTTTCTTCAAAAATTCGCTAACAGAGAGAGTTTAGCTCACTCAGCTGACCAGGAAAGATTCTATCATTTCAATCGTCTCTAATTAACTCAGAGGGTTTCCCTATAAAATTTCATGTTACATTACATTAAATTTCAACATATTCACGTTAAAAGCAGAACTCTCTCAATGCTTCAAAATCTCGCGGTTCGCAGTAGGTACGCGAAAACTCCTGATGTGTGCAATTACGATTATATCACAGAACCTGAAGATATGTTTACTATTACATTTATGATTACGATCACAATTATGATTACATTCGTAATCACAGTTTTTCTGTGATTATATTCGTAAACACAAATTATTTGCAATCACGATTTTAATCACACGTTTTTGATGTTATTTTGGCTGTAACAACCGACGTTCCCTTTTAAAAAGCGTATTACGGCAGATTTTTCCCTGTAACTACAGTCTTAATCACAATTTTTCCTATGAATACACCCTTAATATTAGTTTTTCTGTGATTAATGCGGTAACCTTAGTTTTTCCTGTGAATACAATTGTTTCTGATTACGAGTGTATTCACAAGAAAAACTAAGATTACGGCTAATTACGGTAGGATTGCAATTAAACACAGAAAAAAACTAAGACTACGACTGTAATCACAAGAAAAATTATGATTATGACTGTAATTACAGGGAAAAATCTGCCCTAACGTGCTTATTTATAGGGAACATTGGCTGCTACGGCAAAAATAACATTAAAAACGCGTTATTACAATCGTAATCGCAAAAAAAGTTGTGATTACGCTTGTAACCATAATCGTAATCATATGAGTAATCGTAGTCACGATCATATCTTCAGGTTCTGTAATTATAATCGTAAAATTGTGATCACAACTCTAAAACTCCTATGATTGTAATCGTAATCGATTAGGATTAGGGTGGAAGGACCAGTGTTCGACAAGAACTCAGTGATTGACATATCTCCAAAAAGTTTAAATAATAAGGCATAAAAGTGTTTTACGGGCTTGATCCTTTTGAATTTTGAGACAAAATACCTTCTCAGTGAAGTATAAAGGCGGGAAAAGGTTTCAGGCGGGTTTTGTGAAATCTGGAGAAGGTTACCCTACAGAACCTCGTGTTGTCATTTCTTTGGTACTGTTTCTTGTGATTTCGCTAAGGACCTATGGTTTTTCTTAATCAGTTTTTTGTGTAGTTTGCACTTTGTTATCATTTTTTGAAAATAAAGATTACATTGTGAAAATGTAAATGTCAATTACTAGTCCCCACACTGATACTACCCTCAGTGATTGACAGATCTCTCTATTCGTTCTTCATTTTTTATATTTATATAAATACATACTTATCAATTCACAAGCTGCTAATTTACCGATAGAAAAGAATCGTACCTATGGTATTAAGAAAACATTGTATTTTCAACTTTTTCTTTATGAATTCTCACATTAATTTTATATTTAGAATAATAAAACTAAGTTCAAATGCTCATTTTATTCATAAAATGTTGAAATAAATGTTTTTTTCATATACGGAATCGCAGAAAATCTGCAGAAAAACTGCTGTGTCAATAATAGGATATCAATCACAGGTACAACCAAAAATTTGGCTGTCAAATAGTGGGTCGAAAAATGGATTTCGAAATAATGAACTTTTGATGTTTTGTGGCTTGAATTAGTTGTTTTTTTTTTTTTTTTTTTTTTTTTTTTTTTTTTTTCAATACTGAGCAGTTTGAGGACATCCTGATAAAAGCAGCAATAAATGTAAGATTCAAGTTTGAACAAACGAAAAACATAACTAAATTGCATGTCAAAGTCAAAATTTACCTTAAGGTGTCAAACATTGGCCCCTCCACCCTACGCCCAATTTCATGTTAGAATGCATTACTTTGTTTTTGCATGTGTGCTCATCGTGAAATCGAAGTGATGTGTTTTTTAACACAGGAGCCTCATGTTCCATCATTGGAAATCCCATCCACTTCGGCCGTAAACTTGCTATCAGCGTCTTGGGCGTTTAGGACTACTTGGCCCCTGCGCGTTACAACCTGTTATTAAAGGCTCTCGCCTCCGCTCTTCCATTTGCCTCGTCCCATATTTAATTATCGGCGTAAATATCGTGTTCAAAGGGGACCACCTTCATGAAAGCGCGCATTGAAGCCGTATATTCGTAAATCAGAAGCCCTAATTGGAAATCCATTTAAAGGTTTTGTAGTGAACAGCGATGTTTTTGAACAAAACACGTGTTTGTTTTTTTGAAGCTACTGCAAGCCCGATAAACCAGATGTTGCATGATTCTATTGCCAACGTAGTGATTTAACAAAATTACTCTTCCAGTTGCTACTGTATAGGTGTTTACTCAGACAAAACATGAATGCAAAAAGGCTACTAGGGAAACCTTAATCACTAAGAGCCTGTTTATAAATTACCTACATTAACTGCAGGATAGCTGTACTGAGTATGGCCCATATTCTCGTGACGTCACGCCTGGAGTAGGTTCGCGTTTCAGCCAAAGTCGGCCATGAGACCGCCCTACGCCAATCATCAAATCAAATCAAATAAACTTTATTGTACGAAGAAATATTATTTCCATTATGTACAACCAATAACAACAATAATTACTGCCGGTCGAGATCTAATAGAAGAGAAAAAATTAATTAAAAAAAAAAAAAATAAAAAATAATGTACAAGTAAATGCAGAGTAAAATGAAACTATCAAAAAATTAAGCAGGGGGCAGAGGAAGGCTTACTATAAGGTGGATAAAAATTTCTTGCAAGAGTTCCTAAATTTGTTTATATCAGAGAGAGAGCGAATGCAGACAGGCAGAGAGTTCCACAGTCTCGCACCCACGACGCCAAACGATTAGCCAAAAGCTCTGGTAGCATGGCCTGGGATACGAATGGCCCCTGATCTTTGGGAAAGAGAACAAACAAACATGCCTCTAAGGTAGCCAGGCAACGCACCACTCATAATTTTATGTACAGTTAGTAACTGCCGCAATTTAAAGTAATTAAACAAGTCCAAACCTAAAAATTTGTGCTTGTGCTCAGAGATATGGTCCCTAAACTTTAATTCAAAAGCGTATCGAACACACGAATTGAAGGCAACCTCCAGTTTTCGCCTTGAGACACTGTCAAGTTTAACGGTATAAACAGAGGTAAAGGCGTTTTGTAATAGACGATGCACTGGGTCTTCCTAGGATTCAAAAGGATTCCATTCAACCTAGCCCACCCACCAACGAGGCCCAAATCAGTGTTGATATTACTAACAGCGTTCACCACCTCCGTCACGGGTCGTGAAAGATAAATTTGAAGGTCATCTGCAAAAAGGTGGTATTTGCTAGATCTCAGCACTTGTGGTACGTCATTAATGAAGAGGGAAAAGAGTAATGGTCCAAGAACCGTACCCTGAAATACCCCACAAGATAGAACATAGGCAGGAGAAATGTCACGATCAGATGCTACTCAACCAACCTATTTCTCACAAGAAGTTTGCCGTCTCACGTCAACATAATTCGTGGTTATAAGGCCATTTTTCAACAGTTTAGTTTTGAAAAAGTATAATATTGTAGCAATACGGTTTCAATTCGACTAAATGTTATCATAATCGTATCTGCCAGCCTAATAATTGATTGTAGATTGCTGTCACCGATACCAATCTAAAGTGAACCAGTTTTTATTTGGACTAGGAGCCTACTAACTATTGTAGTTGATCAGTGTCAGAAAACTAATGAACTTCATTCGTTTAGGCTTTGAGAATAACTATTAACCTGAAAAATAGTAAAGAAAAGATTATTGAAAATTCCTCAGGTGTCTGTAGTGCTGTGTAGGTACCTAGCCATTGCTCAGGTACCTTCATCAGCGTTTTATTATAAAGTTCGTAGTACTATGCTTAACTGAGGAAGCTTTACTTGTTATATTGAATGAATAAAAGGAGAGATTTGATAGTTTGTCAAAGTAAACAAGGCAGGTTGTTGCTACACCAAGAAACGAAACTACTTCGGTAAGTACTTACGTCCTACCAGATTTGCTGTTGGTTTAAAGTGTCTAAACAAAGTAGGTGGGTCGTTGCTTTGCCGACGAATACAACCGCTGATTAGCAAGTTTGTCAAATATCGAATCAGGGAATATGCAACATGAATTAAAAACCAGCTGCAAGGAAAAAACCTTGAAATACATTCTCCTGAAAGTAAGATTTCATAAAGACTGCATTGGCAGTGCAGTGTAATTACGCGAGTTTTGCAGTTACTCAAATTTTAGGGACTAAAAAGGCAATTAGGTACCTACTTTAGTTTTTATCAATAAAGTACATGAACAAGTAATAATATACGGAAAGTAAGTAGGTATACCTTCCCTCTACGAACTCACCTTTCCAAATGAGATAATTACTATTCGCTCTCATAGCACATCCCTTCACATGACCACTTCACAGTACTCTAAAGATGTTTAGTTTCAATTGATTCAAAGAACAGTTCTAAAACTAGATAGGTAATCCACAACATCTTCGCGGCTGATGTCTGGAACATCTAGAACACTTGTATGTCAACTAACTCCCCAACACACATTTCATATGGATCTCTACCCCACAGATTGAATCTTGCGTTCGTAGCGTTTGAGGTCATCACCTGATAATAACTTGATGAACTAGGTAAGACTGTGTGATGCAGTTGTCCAAATGTGGCTACAAATGGCGCATTTTCGCATAGTTTACTCGTCACCATGACAACAAGGTGAAATAACTTCGACTTCGCCTTGCCTCGATGTAAGGATGCGCTAGTGTTCAAGTCTCGAGAATATCACCCATAGGGCTGTACTCCAGATAAAGAACGTGAGTCGTCGTAGGCGACAAAATGAGCGCGATTTACACATGGAGCTACCACAGAGTAGAGCAGGAGCTACATTATCTTCATGGGTCGACAACGGTACCCATCATGCTATCATGCTCGACAAATAAGAAACCACCACATTTTTGCTATTTGTTTCATTTATAGAGAGAGTAATACATACATGAATTGCGATATTGCAACCAGAATTATTATGAATGAATTATTGTGATCAGTAAGCAGAGGACTTAATTTCATCTTCTATCTGTGTTAGAATGTAAAGAACGGTATCTTTGTTCAACCGAAACCTCAATAAAAATACGCACTCGTCCCATATTAGTAGGTGATCTACACGGGGTCTTACTTGGTATATACGGTCTTATTTTCCATTTAACGAATTATGCTACGATTGAATCTTCGCCGTTGCTGCTATTTGAAGACAAAGCCCCTAATATATCCATTGGAAGGTACAGAAATAAAGACAACGAAAATTGATTCAAATAAGATTTTTGTAAATAAATAAACTTGTTTGAGGTTAGAAAGCTCTAGATATATCATTAACCTCCAGTTATAATTGTTATCCAGCCATCCAGGGACCAGATAAATTAAAACGCCTGATAGGTTGAACTAGGGATGGATAAACACCCCCTATTCTTTTATCCGGAGGATAACGCTATCCCTAAGATAAATCTCCCTTATCCATTGGATAAATGTGATTGATAAGGATCCTCCTAATAAGGATAAGGTGATGGGTAAAGTGGCCCTAATAAGGATAATGACAAGAGTCCACTCACACAATTCCAGGTGTAAGCGAATCCGAACAACTTATAACAACTTAACAAAGGACTTACGATGAATGCTATACTATTGCTTTCGATTTGTATGCCAAAATATCCTCCCTAAGTTTTGCGTGCGGAGAGGGAAAATATGTAGCGACAGGAGACATATCGTTAGTGATATGAAAAAACGCTGCAAATCATTACACAAAGGTTTATTATTTCTGTATCATACAGACCTTCTACGTAGAAAACTGACCGTAATTATTTAGCCTCACTTATAGTATATTTACTAGGTATCGAAACTCGGGGCTTCCGATATTTGGTTCACTTGTTCACTGCATCACAGCTCCAGGACCCCATAGTTTTACGCTTTATAGTAAAGTTGAGGACAAAAAAAAATAAGGCCACCCGAAGGAAGCGAAGCTTAATATCATGAAGCGTAGAATAGAATTATGAGTATTTTCATACTCATAAACAATCTCTTCTAACTGGAATTAATTTCATCACACTCTCTCTCTCGCCTTCCCTCCCCTCCCTTCTTTCTCCCCTCCCCTCTCACTCCCACCGCCTCCCCCACACTCCCTCGCCCTCCCTTCCCTCTCACTCCATCTCCCCTTCCCTCTCACCACTATCTTCCCTCCGCCTCCCCCATACTCCCTCGCCCACCCTTCCCTCTCACTCCCTCCGCCTCGCCCTCCCTCTCACTCTCTCCCGCCCACCCTTCCCATCCACAAGGCGTGCGCGCGTTCGTCAGTCTAACAGTGACACTTTTTCACACTTTTTCGCCCGTTTTTGGCCCATAGCATCTATGCGAGTAAAGCGATCGGGATGGTTAAACGTTAGGACCAACTAGACCCCAAATGGAGTCTATGTGCGAAAGAACGGGGTTTTTAAGTCAATTCTTAGGCCTTTTAAGGCCCGGACGGCGAACGGCGGACGGACATTTCAAATTTGGATTCTACACACCTTGGAACGTAAAGTGACCAAGTTTGAGGGGGGGTTATAAAACTTTTTTGCTACACGATCACATAGGCTAATTATTGAAAATAATAAACCAAAAGGGCCAATTCCACGTTTTTCGGAAAATGACTTTTTTTCACCAAAGATCATGTTTCGGCAAAGTCCTAGCGATTGTATTTTCAAGGTAAACCAAACTTGGTTTTGGGCGACCAAGAAAGCGAAAAAAAAAGGTCTTGGGGTCTTGGGACTTGGTCTTGGGCGATCTTTGGTGAAAAAAAGTCATTTTCCGAAAAACGTGGAATTCGCCCTTTTGGTTTATTATTTCCAATAATAAGCCTATGTGATCGTGTAGCAAAAAAATTTTATAACCCCCCCTCAAACTTTGTCACTTTACGTTTCAAGGTGCGTAGAATCCAAATTTGAAATGTCCGTCCGCCGTCCGCCGTTCGCCGTTCGCCGTCCGCCGTCCGCCGTCCGCCGTTCGCCGTCCGGGCCATAAAAGGCCTAAGAATTGACTTAAAAAACCTGTTCTTTCGCACACAGACTCCATTTGGGGTCTAGTTGGTCCTAACGTTTAACCATCCCGATCGCTTTACTCGCATAGATGCTATGGGCCAAAAACGGGCGAAAAAAGTGTATTTTTCGACGCGCGCACGCCTGGCACGCTTGGCAGGGGGTCACGGTGGGTGGAGAGGGGGGGGGGAGGTGAGCCGGGGGGGGGGGGGGGGGTGGAGTGAGAGGAGGCGCCGGCGCCGCGGCACCTTGTGGTGGGTACGGCGCCGGCGTTCCTTCGAGGCATGAATATTTTTTTTTTTCAAGGTCATATTTGTGTGTTAATACCAAAGCTTTTCCTACGCATATTTAATAACATATCCTCTCGACTTTTCGTACGTACTTAGATAATGATATTATTAAGGCAATAACTATTTGAATAGATAGGAGCTAAAATCGAGAAATATAAACATGCGTATATAATTATAGAAGTATAGGTTGTGGCAACTCGAAGTAGGACACGCCGAGGAGTCTGGACGGGCCTTATGACGTACGCTAGCCAACTAAAACTACGATCATACTCAATTGAAAAAATAATAAACCTTTGTGAAATAATTTGCAGCGTTTTGTATATTTCAAGTTGTATAGAAATTGGAGATTTATGAGTGAAAAGAAAATGTTAGCTATTAATTTTATGAAAAAAAAAAAAGTATTCTAAATGATACTCTTCTATTCAAGAAGAGATTTTGGATTTTAGGCTATTTTTTGCAATTTTATAGATTTTTTAAAACAATATTTAATGAAGTTCAAGTTTTTAGCATAATTTCGGACATAAATTTTTGAATGTTCTATTTCATAGTTGACAAACTTTATTTGACCAATCTTATGCTAAAAAATATCAATTTAACAATCCTTAGCCATTTTCAGCGATTTCGTCAGCACATTTTTTGAAATTTGACCAATTAGATGATATCAATATACATGTATCACTTTTATGTGTTGGAAAGATGTCTTGGTAATAAATTGTTTTGTTTATAAACTATATTAAAAAGCGTAAAATTGTGAGATTCCGCTGCTGTAATGGATTGAACCCATTTGTGAGGTCCGAAGCTCCGAGTTCCGATACTAAATATACTATAAGCGGCGTTTAATAATTATGGACCACAGATCTACGTAGAAGGGCTGTCTAATACATAAATAATTAACCTTTGTGTAATAATTTGCAGCGTTTTTCATATCACCAACGATATGGCAACAGAAGGAATAGCCTCCATAATATATCTAGAATGAAATAAGATCAAGAAATCATTAGACGTATCAACAAATTAAGAGACATGGAGTAGTCCAAGAGGACTGAAAGAGATCAGGGAGGAATCAAGCTACTTAGGTCGGAGATTCTTGTCTTTGGACGAAACACTTAGTTGGTCAGTTCCACGGAAGATTGACATCTGAATGTGGAAGTTATGAGAGGTCTAATAATACTCCTTTTCTGTAACGGTACTATCACCAGTTTCCGTTGAATCCGAAATTCTTAAAGCGAACTAGTGTCCCATTTTCTGATTATATCGAGGAGCTATGTAGAAATGGTCTGTTTGCGGACGAAGTCCATACAATTAATTCGCCCGTTAAACTCCTTGCTCAAATAGCTTCCACCGTTTCGTCAGAGCAGCCAAGTCTTATAAGAAGATCTCAGAGTTGAAAGTGACACGAGTGATGCAACAGATAATGAATAGTTGGCTGGAAATGGTCTGGAAAAAGGACTAAGGGCATATCGAGCCCACTCGTGCGGTGAAGACAGGATTTCGCCTAAAGATACGATACGAGCGATTTCAGAAAGGGAAAGGGGGCAACTTTTAATAACGAGTTGAACTTTCAATTCAATATTGTGGCCAACCCTCACGGTTATAATGTGTTATCACTTGTCATGTTAACTTTTACGCAAGTCTAAACATTGCATGTACGGGTTGAAACAATTTAGGATTCTGGTGCATTTTAGCATGAATATGCTTTAGCCGTGACCTAACTACCGAAAAATGTCCGACGAGAGTGCAACGAAAGTAGCGCCAATAATTGTGACGATTTCCGCTTACAACCGAGTCGTTGCTAGGGATATGATACTTCGTCGTTTTTCATCCCACAAAATTCGTTGACCATTCGTTCGAAAGCTCTCGATTTATCCAACCATACTATATTAACTACTGCGAAGTGCGTGGCCAACAAGCTGAGTTATGAGCATGGTTATATGAATAATTGTTTACACACAGGTGATCATTCTCAATTATTGATAATGTGAACATGATTGCAACCGCTTGTTAATTTCTGATGATTTCATTGAGCTGGTGTTTCGATTATGTGATTCATAGCAGGTGATCCGAATATTGCGAGAACGGTTAGATTTGTGAAGCGGTGGTTAAATTATTTTAATAGGTAATTTCTATACTTTACACTATGGGAAGCTGTAATTTCGTATGTAGCCTCTTTAGCCTCTTTCTATAATAAAGTGAATGTTTACTCGCGAGTTTCTATTAGGAGATCATCATCTCACAAGAGCTCAATCGTCGTGATCATTTCTTTAATAAAGTGAATGTTTACTCGCGAGTTTCTATTAGGAGATCATCATCTCACAAGAGCTCAATGGTTGTGATCATTTCTATAATAAAGTGAGAGCGAGGAGCTAAAACATGATTCCATGTTTTAGGATTGATGGCAGAATGATAAACAGAGTTCAGAGGCCGATGGGGGGTCGGGTTTAGAGAATCGACGAGGAGTGAGTCGTGTACGGCTAAAGCATATTCATGTTTTTTAATTTTAGCCGTCAGGCTCAAAGGAACTGTGGCTTTTTTGTACTAAAAAATCAGGAGTGTTACCCATCCTTGGTCACACTCCTGAGAGGTAACACTCATGAGAATTTCGAGTAAAAGTGGCTAACAGGATGGCTGTCACACAGGATGATGAAGTGGCAAAACTCGGGGATGGCTACTGTTTGAAACCTGTAACCAAGCAGTAAGGTTGTTCATATTGAATTATTTTGTTTAAGCACTAACAACACTCGTAACTAGTGTAACACTCATGATTGAAAATAAAAATACCCATCATGTTTTTAGGCTTCTTTCACTGTGTGAAAACTGCTGCAACTCCAAGCCCTCCACTACAGTCTCACATCTTCAACTGGGCAATATAACCTTCACATCTGACTGTTTCCCGCTATTTTCCATCGGCCTTCTTGGTCGCAAAAATGATAACACTCCTGAGGTCTTATTGGGAAGAGATATGGGGGACTGACTGAAAAACTAGTTTTTCACGGGTTGGGAAAAATCTGAAAAAAGTAAATCCTTACTCTATATAAAAAGGAACCAACCTACTGCAGCCTGGTTACCCTGGCCAGTTCTTGATTGTCATTGTTTTGTAACTACCTAACTTCTACTTACTTGTTAGGTAAGAGGGGACGGTAAAACTCATGAGTTTCCTGGATTTCAGGTTTCATTCGCCATCACTGTGTATTGGTTAAAGGGGATTTTGGGCAGTCAAATTATTTCTTCGTTGATCTCCCAACTTGTACTACCCTTTTTTCCTCCAAAATCGCTAGTTTTGGTCAAGAATTGTGAGAATTCGTTGTCGGGGACATGAAAGCGGCAAATGAAATGAGAATGACCCATCTGCGAATACACATGTAACTTTCCATGACGATACCTGTAATACTATAATAAATTTTTTTTAGTTACTATTTCAAGGTGTCATGACATGCGCATTGTAATATTCGTGATTTTCAAAAAATGTGGCTGATTTGTAGGATTCATCCTAACTTGAATTATGCTGATACCTTATAATGGATTCTAAAACTTAACGATCTACCATCGAGGGTATTCGGGTACAAGTCTCAGGATGTCATCCTACTAATTTTGTTGAAATAGGTAACCTATGCACCTGCCGAACCTGAAATTGGTTGTTATAGTCGGAGCTCCGATACTGATAGGTCGATTTTGATGAAATTGGTAGGGATTGTGCCACATTACAGAGAAAATAGACACAGACAGAAATGGCTGTCTTTGCTTTGCCGTGTATTAGCAGGTATCCATATCTTCAATAATGAAACGTAATTTATGCAACATTTCTTCTATATGTGTTTAATCAGTTTCCTCGATCAATTCACTAGTTGAAGGTGATGTGATCCAAAACGATACCTCGAGATTGTTAGAGGAAGGTTCCCATTCGCTATCGTGACCTTCAGCAAAACTCACGATCACCACACTAGCAGATCCTTGAACAATTTTTGATTTTTTGGTACTCGAGATATGCGTTTTTTGAGAAGGACTTTTCCTCTTCATACTGTCAAGGTTCTTTCCAAAATTACTCACTGTATTCGAATGTACGTCGAATCCTTCTTCCAAGTTCCCTGAATCCATCATTTCAGCACAGGTCAGCTCCTGCTTGTTCAGTTTCTTTAGCCTATCATCTGAAAGAGACAACACATGAATAAAAATACTAGTTTCTAAAACAACACAAATCCGACAAAAGTACAGGAATCTGGACCCTCGAGCCAGTTTTTCAGTTCATTTATATTTAGTGTTAATTTTGTCAACCCTAAGTATGAATAATAAAAATCAATTTTCTGAAGAAAAAAGCTACAAGTCGTAGAAAGAAACCGATGAATATCGTATCAGACGATGCTGCATCACTCTGTTGAATAACTCAAAGAGTACAATTGAGACATTCCTTAGCAAATTAAAAAAAAAGAAAAAAAAGCTATTTCGATGGCTACGAAATATAATAGGTACAGGAAGGGCGAGGCACATGTTTATAATGTAGGTATGTACATCTTGATCGTTGATCATGTTCAAGTTTCCTAATGAGATTCTCCTAACCCAAGGCGAATTTCAATGTTGCCTCAACAACTACCTACCCTTCCAAGTTTCCTTCCTTCTTCCTCTACATCTATCTTTAGTGAAAAAATTAAACCACAGATAAAGTTGTTGCTAATTTGATACTTCTTCAATTATGAAAGAATTCATTACAAGTTAGGTTAGTTATGACTCGGGCTTAATTATGAAGATTTGGAGTAGTGTAGTCAAGTTAGTAAGGCTTTTGAATAATTTTATTCAATCGAACGACGATTCCCTATTCGTACAATACGACTTAATAGTTAGCTTCTGGTCTGCTTGTGCTAGAAAAACATCTTTTCGTACAACGACTCAGCTGAACGACTCAGATGAAAAACTGCAAAAACTCTCTAAAGAGTGATAAATATACCTCACTCTAAGGGGATTATTATAACCAGAATTACGATTTGGGATTCCATAAGAACACAGAATGCAATATTATGGACCAGCTTATCGCACCTTGGGAGTGATACTGGTATAAGTCCAAAAACATGAATCCTGGGAAATCGCATTTAAAGATTTTTTATGACTTTGTTGGCGTACTACAGACACACCATTCATATTTTCTCCGTTCTTTTTAGTCTGTGTCACGCATATACCATCTACCTACACTGCTCTACTTCGAATTAGCTTCTCCACCTTTCTGTTTTCGATTAACATAGCTAATCAAGATATTAACATGTTAGTACAAGATATTAATCCAATAATGCGGTGTTATAAATGGTTAGTAAACAATATTGACATTTTATGTCTTTACTATGGCACATAACTCAAAAAGTGTGACGTTAGGTGTGACGAAGAAAGCGTTATGAAAATTTTTGATGATTTCCGCTTACAACCGAGTCGTTGCTAGGGAAATGGTACTTCGTCGTTTTTCATCCCACAAAATTCGTTGACCATTCGTTCGAAAGCTCTCGATTTATCCAACCATATTATATTAACTACTACGAATTGCGTGGCCAACAAGCTGAGTTATGACATGGTTATTTGAATGATTGTTTACACTCAGGTGATCATTCTCAATAATTGTGAACATGATTGCAACCGCTTGTTAATTTCTGATGATTTCATTGAGCTGGTGTTTCGATTATTTATTTGATTCATAGCAGGTGATCCGAATATTTCGAGAACGGTTTGATTTGTGAAGCGTTGGTTAAATCATTTTAATAGGTAATTTCTATGCTTTACACTCTAGGAAGCTGTAATTTCATATGTTGCCTCTTTAGGACATTTACTCGACGATTCTCAGGGTCCGGATAAGATAAGTGGCTCTTAAAGCTAATTTCTATGCTTTACACTCTAGGAAGCTGTAATTTTGTATGTAGCCTCTTAAGGACATTTACTTGATGATGCCCAGGGTCCAGATCAGACAAGTGGCTCTTAAAGCTAATTTCTATGCTTTACACTCTAGGAAGCTGTAATTTCGTATGTAGCCTCTTTAGGATATTTACTTGACGATGCCCAGTGTCCGGATCAGCTGATTGGCTCTTAGAGCTTGCATACGAGTCTGCAACTAAAGACATAAAATCTCCCAACGTGTTGCAGAATCGTATGCAAGCGTTTCTGATGATGATCAAAATAGTTAAGGAAAAAACACAGATTGCAATATTATGGACCAGCTTATCGCACCTTGGGAGTGATACTGGTATAAGTCCAAAAACATGAATTCTGGGAAATCGCATTTGAAGATTTTTTATGACTTTGTTGGCGTACTACAGACACACCATTCATATTTTCTCCGTTCTTTTTGGTCTGTGTCATGCATATACCATCTACTTATACTGCCCTACTTCGAATTAGCTTCTCCACCTTTCTGTTTTCGATTAACATAATTATAATTATAAAAATCTTATGATGTACCTCTTTCATCCCGAAAAAACGCTGCAAATTATTTCACAAAGGTTTATTATTTTTTCAATTGAGTATGATCGTAGTTTTAGTTGGCTAGCGTACGTCATAAGGCCCGTCCAGACTCCTCGGCGTGTCCTACTTCGAGTTGCCACAACCTATACTTCTATAATTATATACGCATATTTATATTTCTCGATTTGAGCTCCTATCTATTCAAATAGTTATTGCCTTAATAATATCATTATCTAAGTACGTACGAAAAGTCGAGAGGATATGTTATTAAATATGCGTAGGAAAAGCTTTGGTATTAACACACAAATATGACCTTGAAAAAACATATTCATGCCTCGAAGGAACGCCGGCGCCGTACCCACCACAAGGTGCCGCGGCGCCGGCGCCTCCTCTCACTCCACCCCCACCCCACCCCCACCACCCACCGTGACCCCCTGCCAAGCGTGCCAGGCGTGCGCGCGTCGAAAAAGACACTTTTTCGCCCGTTTTTGGCCCATAGTATCTATGCGAGTAAAGCGATCGGGATGGTTAAACGTTAGGACCAACTAGACCCCAAATGGAGTCTATGTGCGAAAGAACGGGTTTTTTAAGTCAATTCTTAGGCCTTCGCCCGGACGGCGAACGGCGAACGGTGGACGGACATTTCAAATTTGGATCCTACGCACCTTGAAACGTAAAGTGACAAAGTTTGAGGGGGGGTTATAAAAATTGTTTGCTACACGATCACATAGGCTTATTATTGGAAATAATAAACCAAAATGAACTTTATTTTGATGTAAAAAAAATAAAAAATAAATAAATAATAATATAAACAATTTTTCAATATCAGAACGTACTTGAACGAAACGACTTTATTTTTGAGAAAAGGACGGTATTCGTCATATTGGTCAAGAGTTAGGTTATTCTCAGTCTTCTTGAAGAGTTAAGATTGAACATGGCTAACCAACTGAAAATACTAACTGAAAATACCATTCACAAAACTGAAATCTATAAAATATGTTGTAAAACAGTTTTAATTATCATTAAATTCTAAACAACTAAATTGAAAGTAATGCAAGCCCTAAATGGCTTTCGAGTCCGACAAGAAGTTTCGAAGTTTTGTAAAATAACGAAATTAACGTGAAAATGAAAATAAATACCTAAATAATGTTGATAGTGATTGGATCCATCATCAGTACTGACTGTACGTAGTTTGAACTAGGAAGGCTGACTGATGGAAACCTCTTATTTAAAAGTTAGTCTAAATCATCACAGTCGTCAGGATCAAATCAAATCAGAATCAAATAAAAGTTAGTCTAAATCATCACAATCGTTAAGATCAAAGTTAGTCTAAATCATCACAATCGTGATGATCATCACATCACGTCACATATTATGTTTAGACAGATAGCATCCGAAGTAGAACTCCCAACTAATTATACGTACCTTTTGACAACCCGCAACATAAACATATACAAAGCAATGTATGAATATGTAGAAAACTGTGATGTTTACATTTGATTAATTTACAAATTATAATACAGTATCTTATGGCAGTATAACATGATGTTGATGCTAGATTGAAAAATATATATATATATATATAAATAAAATTAAAAAAAAAAAAAAAAAAAAAAAAAATCCTTCGTTCAAAGGAGAGATTGGAAGTCGTGAGTGTTGGGGCAGGAAGCTGATCTTGGGAGCCGCCACCGCGAGCCGACCGGCCTTGACCGCCAAACCAACTCCTGACATTGACCGCCTCTTCCTGAGGTGAACGACCGACTTTCTACCGCACAGTTTTTTCATAAAAAACCCTCCAAATTCTTACACAGTAGCAGAGACGTAGCTAAGTTATTTGGACCGTCTTTTGCTATTATCAGCCAAAAGGTAAAAAGCTGATTCCGAGAAAAAGGCAAAAAACTCTGCAAGCCACCTAACAGTCGTAATTTGATTCATATTGATTTGCTATTCCTTTTGATATATCCATTTTTATATGTTTTATTAGTTTATAGAAGAAAGAGGAAAGAGGAGAAACACTGAGGAAATGGCAGGCTAGATTATTTTATTTTATTTTATATGCATTTTATTCAGAAAAAAGATATACAAACAAGGTATTACAGATTTGTACAAAAAATGCTACAATTCCCAATAAGAAGGATCTTGTGCAGGGAATTGGAGCGTCTGTTCATTATTTAGCTCTCCTGTTAGTGATTATTTAAATAATTAATTACAATACAGGATTTTCACCATCAAGGTCTAAAGATAAAGTATGTATGTATATAGCTCTATTCTCCATTGGTTTACATAAATAATAGAAAGTTCAAAATTTGAGGAGCAAATAATAATGTCTGTCAATAATAATTGAAATAACATAAATGATTAGGAAAATGAGACAGTTAAGCCATATAGTGGTTCTTCAGATCTACTTTGAATTTACTAAGCGATACTCAGGTTGTAATAATTTCGCAAGGTAGGTTGTTGAAAAGGATGATCCCTCAATATAGATGAGAACGTTGTGCAGCGGAAGTATTAAATCTAGGTATAATTAGAGTAATCTTGTTCGAACTTCTTGCGCCAATATTACTTACTATTTCAAATCCACCTATTAGAAATCGCTTGTAAGTACAAATTATAGTAGATTTATCTATTAGTCTAAATAAGTCTAGAACTTGGGATTCTTTAAATAAATCCCTTGTCCCAAACCTAAAGGTTTTTTTTTTAATAGGACCTGGATCAGGGCTTTTTGGATCGTAAACGAAGGCTGAAGCTTAGTTTTGAAAGCTGAACCCCAGGCTGGCATGGCATAAATCAGTCGCGACTGGCATATTGCGTGGTCAAATTGTTTCTTTATTTTCAGGGTCATAAAGTTACAAACTTCTCGACACATTGGTAGCAACCTTCTTATTTTTGTAGATAAATCTTTTATGTGTTCATCCCACCCAAGGCACTGATCTATTTTTACCCCTAAGTATCACATTGGGTGCCCATGCCCAATCGTCGGATAACTGAAGTTGCCCACTAGATACTAACCTCAACAACACATTGTGACTCACACTGTGCGTCGTGGGCATCCCTGAACAGGTTTTCAGTTTTTCTGGTTCTACAATGCCCATGACGCACAGTATGCGTCAATTTAGAAATAAGTAGAGAAAGTACTAAATTTCATAGTTATTTGAATATTTATTCATATTTATGTAAAAAGGTAGTTTCAAAAATACAGGAAAAAAGATAGTAAAAATATTAAAACATATTTTCATTAATAGACAAGTTGTCTATCTGTACCCGATTCTTTAGGGAATAAGGGCGGAATAACACGTTATTATTCGAACCAATTGAACTTCGTACCATTGCTACTTCTCTGTACCAGAAATTGCCCCAACTACATTGCATTCTTTGAAAAAAACCTACCTGCCATGCCCTTCGTTGTAAAATCTCATTGAAATACGTAAAATATTTGACTCACACTGTCACACCTCTCATGACGCACGCGTGTAACTCATGGGCACCCAACGCGGTATTGTCTTACGTGTACCTGTTTTATGGTCGGACAGCTGCAGTTTATTTCGCACATCTTAGATTGATGACATGTAATTGGGCCTAAATCAGGAATCATTGAGGATTTCCATGCGAACATTATATAGTTTGTTTTATTAAAGTAAAGTTGTTGAATATGTTTGGAGTATCCTAACTTAAATCACAGGCTAATTGAAAATTTTCAAATCTAACCGATGAAGGGGGTGTTTTAGGGAAAAGGGGGAGGGGGTATCTTTGTCATCACTGAACGAACTGGGGGTTTGATTGTCGAATATGTTTGGATTACTCTAATTCAAGTCAAAGACTACTTTTTTCAAATTTTTGAAATCTGAGCGTTTTGAACTGAACTTCACTGAACCAACTGGAGATCTGAGTGGGCGAATCAGAATTAGGTACTTTAACTTAGGTCACAGGCTACTTGATAATGTTCAAGTCAACCTGTGCAACGCACGGGTGAACCAGCTAGTACCTATTGAAAGTGGAGTCGCAGATAATTTGTCGCGGAGTTTGTCAAGATAATGAATTGATACACTGGGTGGACTGAGCCCGAGCTCGAATGAGATCCTGCCCTAGTTTGCATCCCGGCTTGAGACAAACCTCCGCCCGGACCCCGCCCTTTTGCGGGATATTCCCTCGTAATGGTTTTGTATGCATTTCACAACTCCTCTTCGCGATGCGTATAAATTCTCTTATCCTTCGCTCTTCTGAAGGGACCGTCCTGTGATATAACAATGTAAGCCGATAGCGGTTGGCCCCCCTGCAGAGGGGACAGATGCACATATTAGCTTCTTACACGCCATAAAGTACCATACAACTCGATTTTGCTTCCTAACTACCGTAGGTAGGAAAGCTTTGTGTTCGTGATTGAAGTCGAAAAAGTGTTTGTCCTCCAAAGTCGAAGTTTCCACTTGCTTTTTGCGTTACAGAGCTTGTTGATCAATTTTGGTTCCGTGTCAGTCGGTCTATCTGTCTGTCTAATGTCTGTCTGTCTGTCTGTTTACGGTAAAACCTGGTCACGCCCAAAACTATACTAACCAACGGGTAAAAATGTTGCGTGGAGGAACTGTTACAGAATATTGAAAATCAGGGTTTTTGGGTTGTTTTGCCCGGCAGCTCCACCAGAAACCTCGTGTTCTCCCAACATAACGCTCTCGTGAGCGTCCTGTGCGCAAGGACTATAAACGCCACTCTCAACTTGGCAGACCTTTTAGCATAGAACATGTCTTAGCCTAGAGCTAACTGCCCTAAAACGTTACGCGGAAGGGTCACGAGACTTGGACTACTAGCGAAAAACGTTACGCGGATGTGTCACGAAATTTTAGCATGGAACATACTTTAGCCTTGGACTAACAAGCGAAAAACGTTATGCAGATGTGTAGTTTTGACATGGATATGTCTTTTGGCTGGGGGTCAAGGAATTTTTCGCAAAACTTTTTTTTCTCCACACAAAATGCAACTCTCCGGCACTTTAGATTATTATTAACTCGAAAAGTGAAGGCTAGGTAGAAATCAATGAGGTACTACCGCAATGAAGTGCCTTATTCCGCCTTCCTCAACAACCGACTTAGACTTCTGTTTTAGCATGGAACGAAAGTAGCGCGGGAGTTTTTACTTTCCCAACATCCCAACAGAGTGTAAAGTAATGTCCACAACTTTGACATATCCATGATCTATTGTTTGTCCCCTCAAGGGAGACATTTATATATATGGTTTATGCGAAGTGAATGTTTGTGCGGCAATAATCTAGGATTTCTTTTGATTTTCACGTACAACCAAGCCGTTGCTGGGGAAATGAAACTTCTTTAGTTTTCACCGGAGAAAAATCGTTCTCCAATCGTTGGAAAGCTCTCGATTTATCACGCATTTCTTTCGTAATTGTTATTGTATTTATGTCGTAGTTTTATATTTATTTATGTTATCAATGGATATAGTAAACAATGCCGCTTTCTTGGTTATAATAATTGTAGACACGCACCATAACAGAATATTACCCACCTTGGTACTCCGTTCAAATTTCGATTAGTAAGACATTTATGCCGTAGTTTTAAATTCATTTACATTTATGAATTTGCGGGAAGAAAGCATGTCCCATTTTAGCCGAAGGCTCGAAGCGGAAAGCAACCGGGGGGTCCAGATGGCGAAGCCCCCTGGCGGGGTCAAGTGAAATATTTTTGTCGTAGTTTTAAATGTACTTACAAGATATTAATCCAATAATGCGGTGTTATAAATGGTTAGTAAACAATATTGACATTTTATGTCTTTACTATGGCACATAACTCAAAAAGTGTGACGTTAGGTGTGACGAAGAAAGCGTTATGAAAATTTTTGATGATTTCCGCTTACAACCGAGTCGTTGCTAGGGAAATGGTACCTACTTCGTCGTTTTTCATCCCACAAAATTCGTTGACCATTCGTTCGAAAGCTCTCGATTTATCCAACCATATTATATTAACTACTACGAATTGCGTGGCCAACAAGCTGAGTTATGACATGGTTATTTGAATGATTGTTTACACTCAGGTGATCATTCTCAATAATTGTGAACATGATTGCAACCGCTTGTTAATTTCTGATGATTTCATTGAGCTGGTGTTTCGATTATTTATTTGATTCATAGCAGGTGATCCGAATATTTTGAGAACGGTTTGATTTTGACATTTCATGTCTTTGCTATGGCACACAACCAAATTTTCGTTATGTTACGTTACGTTACGTTACTCAATGATTTCTGATGATTTCCGCCTACAACCGAGTCGTTGCTACGGAAATGGTACTTCGTCATTTTTCATCCCACAAAATTCGTTGACCATTCGTTCGAAAGCTCTCGATTTATCCAACCATACTATATTAACTACTGCGAAGTGCGTGGCCAACAAGCTGAGTTATGAGCATGATTATATGAATAATTGTTTACACACAGGTGATCATTTTCAATTATTGATACTGTGAACATGATTGCAACTGCTTGTTAATATCTGATGATTTCATTGAGCTGGTGTTTCGATGATTTGATTCATAGCAGGTGATCCGAATATTGCGAGAACGGTTTGATTTGTGAAGTGGTGATTAAATCATTTTGATAGATAATTTCTATACTTTACACTCTAGGAAGCTGTAATTTCGTAGCCTCTTTAGGACATTTACTTGACGATGCCCAGGGTCCGGATCAGCTGAGTGGCTCTTAGAGCTTGCATACGAGTCTGCAACATTTCCTTCATAATATCCGTTTTTTCAACACTTCCAGTTCAGCCTTTGCTCAATTCAGACCTGTTTATCTTTTTCAATATCGTATCCTATAACATCCGCTTTAATCCTATAACATCATTTAACAATTATCCAGTTCGATTTTGGTACCGAATTTTGAATCGTTGGTTAAATCATTTTAATAGGTAATTTCTATGCTTTACACTCTAGGAAGCTGTAATTTCATATGTTGCCTCTTTAGGACATTTACTCGACGATTCTCAGGGTCCGGATAAGATAAGTGGCTCTTAAAGCTAATTTCTATGCTTTACACTCTAGGAAGCTGTAATTTTGTATGTAGCCTCTTTAGGACATTTACTTGATGATGCCCAGGGTCCAGATCAGACAAGTGGCTCTTAAAGCTAATTTCTATGCTTTACACTCTAGGAAGCTGTAATTTCGTATGTAGCCTCTTTAGGATATTTACTTGACGATGCCCATGGTCCGGATCAGCTGAGTGGCTCTTAGAGCTTGCATACGAGTCTGCAACTATAGACATAAAATGTCCCAACGTGTTGCAGAATCGTATGCAAGCGTTTCTGATGATGATCAAAATAGTTAAGGAATTTAGTCAGGTGTGTGTCGTTTCTGTTCGGTGTGCCTTACAACAGATTGCCATGAAGAAAATTGTTTCTCTGAAGTAGGTACACGTCTATCTAGCTGTATACATTTCTTTTATTGTGCCGCTTGTAAGCCTTGTTTTGTTGTCACTTGGTAGAGGTGGTAATCTTTATTATAGTTGTGCCGCTTGGTGGCAGGCTAATTAGTTTGGCAACATCATAACTATGAGAAAACAAAATAAAATATTCCCGAATTAGCGGGAAGAAAGCATGTTCCATGTTTTGCTGAAGGTACAAAGCGGAAAGCAACCAGGGGTTCTAGGGGGGGCAAAGGGCCGATTTTCCATAGAAATAGGTTTCCACAACTTCGTCGCTACACCTTGAGCAACACAAAAAGGAACGCAAACACAAACGATATCCTGAATGAAACTGAGTAACACCCGGTCCGAAACTCCAAACAATATAATAATTATCGAGTTCGGGGAATCAAACGAAAACTCAAGACGAAATTAACAAAAAAGTTGATCCGACTTGTTTTTTCAATTACCGAACGAAAGCCCCTTAATTATCGTGGGGTCGGGGCGGCCGTAATAATCTGAGAATGTGGCGTGGATATATGAGAACGGGATGACCTCAGCTCCCGCCGTATTTCACTGGATGTCGGGCGAATTTCGTCCCAGATCAGAGTCGAGATGGGACCGCGGAGCAGGTGGTGGCTGCAAATGCAGCTCGCTGATCTTGCAGCGGAATTATCTGTTTCGGCAACGACGCGAACCCGTATGCGATTGTTTGGAAATCCTGTTATATAATTTTGAGGTCTTGCGAAAAAGTCAACTCTTGTCGCTATGGGATGCGTATTTTGGGAAACAGTAGCATCTTAGTGAAGAGTAACTCCCATAGTTTTCATAGTAGGAAAATCGTTCGCCACTTTTTGGAATGCTACATTTCATGACCTCTAAGCCATTGTAGTGTCAAGGAATGCTGATTTATTACTCTAAGTTAAAAACTAATAATGTTTTGTAACCATAATGGAATAATCTTGTGAAAAGAAGGTACTACAAGGTTTGTATACAATTGAGTAGTAGGTACCAACTGGTAAGTAGTAGGTACTAGACATATCCATGATCTTTTGTTTTTCCCATCAAGAGAGAAATTAAAATGCTTGATTTACACTTTACAAATAGAATTTCACCACACCTCAACCAGAAGGTTTTTGACATGGATATGTCTTTTGGCTGGGGGTCAAGGAATTTTTTGCGACACTTTTTTTTCCCGACCGACACTTTTTTTCCCGACCGGCACATTTTCTATTGATTTTCACGTACAACCAAGGCGTTACTAGGGATAGTAACTCACATAGTTTTCATAGTAGGAAAATCGTTCGCCACTTTTTGGAGTGCTCTCATTTTACCACGACATTTCATGACCTCTAAGCCATTGAAGTGTCAAGGAAATCTGATTTATTACTCTAAGTTAAAAACTAATATTATTTTGTAACCATAATGGAATAATCTTGTGAAAAGAAGGCACTACATGGTTGGTATACAATTGAGTAGTAGGTACCAACTGGTAAGCAGTAGGTACTAGACATATCCATGATCTGTTGTTTCTCCCGTCAAGGGAGAAATTAAAATGCTTGATTCTTTCTATGATTTCACAAAGTTTCGTATGGCTGCGAAGTCAATGCATCCGACCCGCCTGGTCGGGACCAGGAAACTTTGAACAATCATTTCAATCAATCAGTTTGCTTCAGTTCGCGAAATGATATATGTCTAAACTTTGCACAGTCTTGGAAAGTTTTGATTCTGAGAGAAACATTTATATGGACGCCAAACAAGTGTTCTATAAAACCGAATCTCCAAATTGCGTGATGCGTTTAAGAAAAGTCAGAAGATTTTGGTTCAGCGTCAGTTTTTAACTATATTTTTCTATATCCAACATTCAGTCAATTCGTAATTATTTCTATATTTAAAAAAAAAAATCAACTTCGCAGGTTTAGTTAAGAATTTCGCAATATGTTCTATTTAGCCCTGGACTATTCTCGAGTGGATATATATTTGTATGTAGTTTATTTAGTTGATTTCCATTCCTGAAATTTTGACATGGATATGTCTTTTGGCTGGGGTTCAAGGAATTTTTCGCGACACTTTCTTTTCCCGACCGACACTTTTTTTTCCCGACCGGCACTTTTCTATTGATTTTTACGTACAACTAATGCGTTACTAGCGAAATGTAACTCCCTTAGCTAGGAGTAGCTCCGCTACTTTTTGGAATGCTATAATTTTATCATGACATCTCATGATCCCTAAGCCATTGTTGGGTCAAGTAAAGCTGATTTATTACGCTAAGTTATAAATTTTCTCCACACAAAATCCAACGCTCCGGCACTTTAGATTATTATTAACTCGAAAAGTGAAGGCTAGGTAGAATTTCTATTGATTTTTCACGTACAACCAATGAGTTACTAGGGAAGAGTAACTCCCATAGTTTTCATAGTAAGAAAATCGTTCGCCACTTTATGGAATGCTCTAATTTTATCACAACATCTCATGACTTCTAAGCCATTGTAGTGTCAAGGAATGGTGATTTACTACTCTAAGTTATAAACTAAAATTGTTTTGTAACCATAATGGAATAATATTGTGAAAAGAAGGCACTACATGGTTGGTATACAATTGAGTAGTAGGTACCTACTGATAAGCAGTAGGTACTAGACATATCCATGATCTTTTGTTTTTCCCATCAAGGGAGAAATTATAATTTTTAAAATGCCCTTTTAAGGCAATATCTTCTATGACGGTTATACCTACCATATCATGATTCAACTCATTTATTTATTGAGTAATGTTCTTAACGCTTTTTTCGTTTATGTGCCAAAGTAAAGACATGAAATTAATGTCAAAATAATTTTTCTCCTCAAAATTTGTTGGTCTACGTTTCAAGATAACATATGTTTAAAAAAATTTTCAGACTAAACAGCACATTTCCAGGAAATACCATAAAATCCTGATGAAAATTAAGTAGTGGTTGTTACAAGGACTTCGCGACAGCTGCTGATGATACGATTGTGTTTAATTGAAATGTTATGAATAAACAAACTTGCTCAACTAACCCTTGAATGTACGAGATGGGAATCCTCGGCCGTGAGAAAATAATGACGATGGATTTCCCGTTGAACGTGCGCTGAGTAGTCTTGTTTGTGAGCGATGAAACGGTTAGGAGGCCATCTACAGCCTAACGTGCTATTGGAGCAGTTTTTTTGCTAGGATGTAGGTCTAACTGTAAAACTATAATCAAGTATAACCTTAAATTAAGGTTATATTTGAATATAGGTTTACGGTCGCGAGAAATAACGATCAGAGTCACTTCTTCACAAATCTACAAAATTCAAATTTTAAACTTTCAAGTTTAATCTTTTTGGTTCATGGTAAATAATTATCAACTCCAAATAGTCATTTCATTGGAAAAACACATTTTAGTGAAAAGAAACAATAATCAAAATGTTTTAAAAATATGAAGAGAAGGGGAATAACGGATTTTTTCAAGAAAACTGCTGGACCTTGATCTTTCTTTTACGTTAAACTTCATCAACAAATAAGGTTTTATAGGACTCGGATCCTATTTTGCCGTCATGCACTCTGTGCGATTCATAGACGTGATTTGAGGGCGTCCCTGAGGGTGCACTGAGTGTGCCTCCCAAATGCACACTCAACGGGATTCATAAACAAAATACACTGCCAAGGAAATGGCACATGAGCTTCCTCGTGACCTTCACAGTACGTCACCATTAAATTCCAGAAAACTAGAAACGACCGGTTCTGGCATCAGGGAATTAATAAGGTGGGGAATTGGAAGCTGGTAGACTCGAATACCGGAAAAAAGCGACCAGCGAAATAAGCGACCATCTCGGAATGTGTGAAATAAACGGCCAAACTATCCTGAGTCTCACCCACTCCCTCGTTCGAGGTCATTCAACCATGACATGCGCGAAATAAGCGGCCAAAATACCCTTACCTCTTCCCTATTAAGGGTTTGACAACACTGTTTATGCATTGAGGCGTAGTACTTACCTACATTTCAAATTGCATGTTTCTAGTTTATCAGAAAGTGGAATAATACAAAACAGTAACTTCCTAGGCAATTATCGTCTAATGTTAAGGGAGAAAATTTGTGTAAGTTTCCGGGTAAGATTGACTAAACAAGGATACATTAAAAAGCTAGACATAATGTTTTCAAGAATATCTTCATAGGGTTTTTATACTGCATTATATTTGCTAAAGGAAACAGCTAATTTCTCAAGTTAAAAACAAAACAGCTGATCTTTTATTATCTTTAAATTAGACTGCACGTGCACGGTTCTGTTCTACAGTTCGCTTTTCAGGTACTCTTCCTACTGTTTGCCGTTTATCATGAAAACTGTATGAGATACAAAAAAACTGTAAATTACAAACTTGTAGGAAAATAAATTCTAAACTAACATTTTTCATCAAAACGTAATTCAGACCAACCGTTTAGCCTGTATATTTATCGAAAGCCAAGGTTATGTAGTATTATTTTCATTTAAACTTTCCATAGTGTTTACGCATTTTACATGAAAACCGTAGGAGACACAAAGAAATGATTAATTGTAAAGTTGTAGGAAATTAAATGTTTTATTTAATTTTATTGTCAAATTTAAGATGGAACCCACATTTTTGCGTCTATAAATAACGAAACTTTGAGTAGTAGGTACAGACCGTTTTCTTTTAAATACGCCATGTTGAATTTGTTTTGCATTTTAAACAAAACCCAACAAAGATATGAAAATTTAAAAGCTATTGTTTGGGCCAGTGGGGTGACTAGTATATTCCACTAAAGAACAGAATTGATGATAGGTGTGGATATATGCACCAATTACCGGGAGCCTAAGTTGATGATGAGATCAATAAGTAAGTACCTACCTAATGGATAGTGATAAATAATCTTCTCGAAGGACCACTCCCAATTTGGGAGAAAATTAATGTGTCTATAGGTATGTAAGCAATGAAATTCAAGAGATACGTTTGGAAACACCGTACACCACGGCTTCCACAAGTTATATTTGTATCAAGTAATGCTCTTTCAATGCCTACCTAGTGAGTGGCCACCCAGATTGATATGCAGTATGTACCTACTGTGATATAGCATACAAGAAGGATTTGGTCTTATAGCTATGTGATCAGCAAAGTCTTTGAATAGGTAGGTAGATATGATGACGTGGTAGGTAGAGATGTGGTAAGAACGGGTGGATCCACAAAGCAGTAGTTGATATAGCACTGGCGGCAATAATATGCGATTACTTAGTTTAGCTATCAAGTTTACCTCTGTCCATCAAGTACTCTAGAGATATACTTGATATTGTGTGGTGCCTTCCTCCCCAAGGTGCCGGCGAGGGTGCACGTGGCGCAGAACCCAAAGAACGGACACCTCCCGGTGCCAGCAGCTCCTTCAGAAAATGCGATCGCTCTTTCCAATAAATTCCACGAGTCCTCAGATCGTGAGAAACTCGGATCCAACTAATATGCAGCGTCACAAGGGAACTAGGTTCTGATATACTTGAAACTGTATAAACCACAAGAGGTAAAATGAAAAGAAAAGGGGGCGAGACGGTGTACGGGTTGATAGCATGAACAATGAATAAGTGAGAATAATGAATTTTCCAGGTGAACGGCTGACGGCAAGATGGCTGGCGAGTGACGTCACAGGGCCGGAGCACTAAATCACACTCACTGCACTTAATTTGCTTAACAACAAAAAGATAACATGTCCTAATAACTAGGTAATTTTAACAAATATAAAGAGCCGATTAGCAATAAATAGATAGATAGAAAAATGCAATAAATAACAAAAAACCACATACAGAAGGAATAGCGCTGCGCCGATCCAACACGGATCAAACGACACAACACCCAGCGCACGCCGCGGACAGAAAAATAATGATGTTTGAATGAGAAGATAATGATAAGAATAATTTAGCGGTGTTTAGTGATAAGAGTATTGTGGTTTGTGAAAATAGTGCTATGGAGTGAAAAGTGGAAAATCTCAGGTGAGTCGAAAATACAAGAGCGGCGTAAACATACTCCCCCCTATTTTCGACTGAGGCTGACCAGAAAGAATTTATGAGTGATTAGAATGATCATTAATTGGCAAAGGAATCAAATTTACAGTGGAACGCTTAAAAATGCCTTTGGAAGTTCGAAGAGTTACAACACGAACAGTGTTGTCCTTGCCAGGGTGGACCTCCAGGATGCGGGCCATGGGCCAGTGTGCAGGTGATGTTTGAACATCCTTGAGAAAAACTAGATCACCAACGCGAAGGTTGGAAGTGCGATGGTTCCACTTGTTGCGGGCTTGCAGTGAAGAGAGATATTCAGTTCGCCACCGCTGCCAAAAATACTGGACCCTTTCTCGTATGAGCTGCCAACGATTAAGATGGCTTGATGAGATGTCCTGCAGATTAGGTTCTGGCAGTGCGTTGATTGGTTGGCCGATGGTAAAGTGTCCGGGCGTGAGTACCTCTGCATCCTCTGGGCAATCTGAGAGTGGTTGGATGGGTCGCGAATTCAGAATCCCCTCTATTTTAACAAATAGGGTGTGGAGTTCATTCTCAGTAAAAGGTCGATCCCCAAGGGTTTTGTGCAAGAGCGACTTTGCGGACTTCACAGCTGATTCCCAGCTCCCACCGAAATGTGGAGATCCAGGAGGGTTAAAGCTCCACTCAACGGATAAATGGGAGGTATGATCCATGATAGAAGCTTGATTATGGTGGTCATTAATAAATTCTGCGGTCTCTTTGAGATATCTAGCCGCTCCAACGAAATTAGTCCCACAGTCTGAGTGCATCCTAGCAGGAATACCACGCCTTGCAATAAACCTGTCAAACACATCGAGGAAAGCTTCCACCGATAATGATGTACACAGTTCAAGATGGACAGCACGGGACGCCATACAGATGAACACACAAAGATAGCTCTTGTGAGTCTTAGCATTACGACGTGATGAGTCGCGGCAGATGAAAGGACCAGCGAAATCAACTCCACAATGCAAAAAGGGACGAACTCCTGTAACCCGAGACAAAGGTAAATCACCCATAACTGGTTGAGCGAATGCTTTACTATATCTGGTACAAGTCACACATCTCATTTTATGTAACCTTACCAAATTCCTTGCGCGTGGGATCCAATATTGTTGCCTAATGAAGGCAAGTAAGGCAGTAGGTCCAGGATGATGGTTTTTCCTGTGCAGATGGTCAATCACAAGGTTCGTGAAGTGGGAACGGTCCGGTAGTAAGATGGGGTGTCTCTGAGCAATAGGCAAAGGTGCGTTAGATAACCTTCCTCCAACTCTAACAATCCCTTCATGATCAATGAAAATAGACAATCGACGCAACTCAAGAGGTAAGGGTTGATCAGTTCTCCTAAATGCTTCAGGAAAGTGTTGGCGTTGAAGAAGCTTCAATATGTTAGTTTGAGCAAGGTTAAGCTCAACAGATGTGAGTGCTCCTGCTTTGCGTTTCCTTCTCCTTCTCTTGGGAATACGAGCATTAGAGATGAACCTGCGAACATAGCCCATGACTCTAACAAGGCGTAGGAAGGACGAGCAACGATTAACGTAATTCAGGATGTGATTAGTGTCCTGAATGGTTGTTAGCGTGTTATGAATCACCGACTTCAACTCTGGGAGATCAACATTCTGAACAGACTGCGTGATTGGCCACTGGTCAAGAGATTGGGAGCACCATGAAGGGCCAGACCACCAAAGCTCATGGTGAAGTAGAACAGTAAGCAACACTCCGCGTGATCCAATGTCGGCTGGATTTTCCACTCCACTGATGTGGTACCAATCACCAACATGAGTAACACTTAGTATTTGTTGTGTTCGATTAGATACAAACGTCTTTAGTTGGTGGGCAGGAGTCTTTAACCACGCCAAGACAATGGTGGAGTCGGTGAAGCAGAAGGTTGATGTTATATTGAGGTTGTTGATGAGTGGTGAAAGTGATTGAATTAATTGAGAGAGCAACAATGCTCCACACAATTCCAACCGTGGAACTGTCAATGATTTGAGTGGTGCAAGACGTGTTTTGGCTTTGAGTAATGACATGGTTGCAGTATTTCCCTGAGTTCCATGGAGATATGCCATTGCACAGTATCCCTTTTCAGAAGCGTCTGAAAAACATACAAGACGATATATGGAGTCAGTTTTTACCAAAAGTCGAGGTATAGCAATGTGGGATAGATTACAGAAGTCACTGAGAAATTTATCCCAGGAAACCTTCACATGATCAGGAACAACATCATCCCAAGCAATTCCACTTTTCCAAGTCTCTTGGAGGATACATTTTGCAAAGAACACAACTGGGGCTAGATAACCAAGGGGGTCATAGAGTCGAGCTATGACCGACAAGACATTACGTTTGGTATAGCCGTTGTCTGGTTGCTGAACACTATATTTGAAAATATCTGCATGTGGGTCCCATGTCATTCCCAAAATTTTGATAATGTGATCGGAGTCATCATTGCAAAGCTCAACTGGTTGTTGTTCAGCTGGGTCATCCAGGAGCGGAGGATGGTTTAAGCTCCACTTGCTCAGTTCAAAACCACCTTTAGCAAGAAGTTCAATGACCTGTTCTTTAAGCACCTTCAGATCAGAGGATGTATCACAACCAGTTGCCAAATCATCGATATAGATACAATCAGAAATAGCTCGGGCAGCATCAGGATAATTATCACCCTCATCAAGGACCAATTGTTTGAGGACTCTCTGGGCTTGGTATGGAGAACTCCGGAGCCCATAGGTCACAGTGTTCAAGGTGTAATATGAAACAGCATCATCAGGATTAAATCGCCATGCTATTTGTTGATAGTTTCGATCATCAGGATTGATAAGGATTTGACGAAACATTTTCACAATGTCACATGTGAAAACAAAAGGAAATCTGCGAAAATTCAGAACAATTGTACCAATGTCTGCTTGTAACTTTGGACCAGTGTGAAGGTAATCGTTGAGTGACCCTGTTGAGGTGCGGAAGCTCGCATCAAAAACTACCCGCAGTTTTCCCTTACGTTCTCCATCCAACTTGTAGATAGGATGATGTGGAATTAGGTATGATGGAGGCGAGGTAGCGAGAGACATGTGATTCAAATTGAGGTACTCAGACATAAAGGCATGATAATCAATGCGTAACTGGTCATTTTTAGCGAGTTTAGATTCAAGAGCATAGAATCTATTAAGAGCAACTTTGATGTTTGGTTGAATTGGTGGTGAGGGTGAATTGAATGGTAGAGAAACAACGTACCTCCCCCCATTAATTCGAGTGTGTGTGCGAACAAAGTGATCTTCACACTGTTGATTGTCATCAGACATGTAAGTATTGGTAGAAGACTGTTCCTCAATTTCCCAGAACTTCTCAAATTGGAATGATGGATCGGATAGAGATAAGAGCGACACTGAGTGATTTGAAGCAGAGTCACACATGTAACGACCCATGACAGTAAACCCAAATACAGTGTCAATAAGATGAGGTCCATTTGCATGGATAGTGATAGGAGCGCTAGTAACAACATTACTAAATAAGTCTGCACCGATGAGGAAAGAGATTGGGGCAGGTTTGGTGAAATCAGGATCACTGAGATGATAGGTTAGATAGTCCTGCCACATAGATGAATCCAGACTAGATTGCGGTAAAGGTGGTGTGATGGACGGCACAACAAGTGCTTCCGTGTTAAGGATGGAGGTAGATTTTGGTTGAAACGAGACATGAAGACGCCCAGCGATGTGTTGGAGTGGGGCCCCATTGACTCCAGTAACATTGCCTTGAAAAGGCCTGGTAGCTTTACCAAGTTTGCGAGCACACTTCTCCGTGATAAATGAGAAATGGCTACCTGGATCAAGTATTCCTCTAAATTCGTGGGGACGACCACCAGAATCGAGGATTGAAGCCCTAACAGTTCCCAAAAGTACACCACTAACAGATGAGGTACTAGTTCCTGAAAATCCAGGTGAAGGTAGAGAAGAGGTCATATCTGTAGAGGGACTTGGGTGTTGAGGTGAGGTGAGAGATAAAGAAGGTTTTGATCCCAGATGTAGATCACTATGGTGCCTTGCTTTGCAGTGCCTACAGGACCATTTTGACTTGCATTCCTTGGTTCTATGGAATGGATGAAGGCAATTCCTACACCCTGACCACTGTTTTAATGAGTCAAGTCGTTGTGCAGGAGTAGAGGACTTGAAGGTAGGGCATTCAACAAGAATGTGGGTGTTTTTACATAAAGGACATACTATAGGTGATGATTCTGGACGAGACGATTTATCAGATAACGATTTTGATGCATGAGCAAGAAGAGAGTGGCTAGGTTGCTGCTTGGGTGCAAAAGAGTTAGGTTTTTTAGGAACTTTGTTGTGCTGAGGCACCTGGTCCAACCTTGTGACAGGTTCAGTAGTTAAGCGTAATACCTGGAACCTATTTTGTACAAACTCTTTCAAGGTGGTGAAGCTGGGGTAATCAGTCCCTATAATAGATATTTCAAATGCTTGCCGCGTCACAGGATCAAGACTACGGAGCGCTAATTCACAAAGGAGATAGTCCCCAAATTGAGGGATGTCAAGAGCCTTCAGTGATACTATACTCTCAGATACATTAGACAAATACGCCTGGAGTGATTCGGCAGTAGGTTTACCCCCACTATACCTATATGCAAGCAGCTTCTCTATGTATGATGAAGCCAATTTTCTTTTATTATCATACACCAATAAGATAGTGTCCCATGCTTGATTGAAGTTTGCCTCCATAACAGGAATCGCTCCAAGGCAGGTCCCTCCAAGTAGGAAAGTAGGAAGTGAAAACGTTCAGCATCTGTCAATGCAGGGTCATTCTTGACCAATGCACAAAATAATTGTTTAAATGTGGGCCAGTCAGCGAAATCCCCCTTAAAATGTTTGATAGTGATCTTTGGCAATATAGTTCTACTAGATGCAGTACAAGTGGAAACTCTAGACTGATTATGTGTAGAGTTTGCAGAAGGGGAAGAGAATACATTAACCCGTTTTTGAATTTCCTCATGGTAACCTACAGCTTCGTAATAATAGTGTCGGATCTCAGCATGATAAGTCTCATCACTCGGAGCAGGAAACGCAGGAGTCATCTCATGACTCTCAGAATAATCCAAAGCAGCCAACCACGCAGATTCAAACCTTTCCAGAAGGCGGTCAATAGTACGGATCATTCCTGAAAAGACTATCCTATCATCTGCAGAATTCAATGCTACAATCCCTTTGTTCCTGATAACCTTGATTTCTAGGCCCAATGTCTCAAACGCTCGCCTTAGCTTGGCGAATCCCCGTACAGCAACAAGGGGTTCCGGATCAGAAGGCATTTTTAAGGTTATAAATAGTTAGGCAAAAGTTACAAGAGAAAATATGAGAAATAGCAAAAATAAATTATTGATGGTCAATAACGAAGCACATAGCACATTAATATCAAGGTAGCACAAATGATAATATGAATAATCACCTAGAAAAGGGAACAATACACGAAAAAAATATATATATAATATAAGACACTAATTTCAAATGCAAAGAATGAAACAAGAAATATATAGGTATAAGCTTGGTTCACATGGAACAGTAGAACTGTAAGATGATTGATAGGTACTTAATTTAAGAGGTCGCTGGAAACTATCCGGCTCGCTAGGAACAATGTTTGGGCCAGTGGGGTGACTAGTATATTCCACTAAAGAACAGAATTGATGATAGGTGTGGATATATGCACCAATTACCGGGAGCCTAAGTTGATGATGAGATCAATAAGTAAGTACCTACCTAATGGATAGTGATAAATAATCTTCTCGAAGGACCACTCCCAATTTGGGAGAAAATTAATGTGTCTATAGGTATGTAAGCAATGAAATTCAAGAGATACGTTTGGAAACACCGTACACCACGGCTTCCACAAGTTATATTTGTATCAAGTAATGCTCTTTCAATGCCTACCTAGTGAGTGGCCACCCAGATTGGTATGCAGTATGTACCTACTGTGATATAGCATACAAGAAGGATTTGGTCTTATAGCTATGTGATCAGCAAAGTCTTTGAATAGGTAGGTAGATATGATGACGTGGTAGGTAGAGATGTGGTAAGAACGGGTGGATCCACAAAGCAGTAGTTGATATAGCACTGGCGGCAATAATATGCGATTACTTAGTTTAGCTATCAAGTTTACCTCTGTCCATCAAGTACTCTAGAGATATACTTGATATTGTGTGGTGCCTTCCTCCCCAAGGTGCCGGCGAGGGTGCACGTGGCGCAGAACCCAAAGAACGGACACCTCCCGGTGCCAGCAGCTCCTTCAGAAAATGCGATCGCTCTTTCCAATAAATTCCACGAGTCCTCAGATCGTGAGAAACTCGGATCCAACTAATATGCAGCGTCACAAGGGAACTAGGTTCTGATATACTTGAAACTGTATAAACCACAAGAGGTAAAATGAAAAGAAAAGGGGGCGAGACGGTGTACGGGTTGATAGCATGAACAATGAATAAGTGAGAATAATGAATTTTCCAGGTGAACGGCTGACGGCAAGATGGCTGGCGAGTGACGTCACAGGGCCGGAGCACTAAATCACACTCACTGCACTTAATTTGCTTAACAACAAAAAGATAACATGTCCTAATAACTAGGTAATTTTAACAAATATAAAGAGCCGATTAGCAATAAATAGATAGATAGAAAAATGCAATAAATAACAAAAAAACCACATACAGAAGGAATAGCGCTGCGCCGATCCAACACGGATCAAACGACACAACACCCAGCGCACGCCGCGGACAGAAAAATAATGATGTTTGAATGAGAAGATAATGATAAGAATAATTTAGCGGTGTTTAGTGATAAGAGTATTGTGGTTTGTGAAAATAGTGCTATGGAGTGAAAAGTGGAAAATCTCAGGTGAGTCGAAAATACAAGAGCGGCGTAAACACTATTACTTTGTAGAAAATGTTATTGTCAATAAAAACGCTATTTTATAGCTGATTTTAAACACGCCTAAATGATAGAAATGTCCTACCTCTTTAGCGCAGGTAAAATTCCGTGATGGTCGCTTATTTCGCTTATCACTAACTTCACTGAAGTGTTAACCACACAGGTGCAGATACAATTTCGTGATGGTCGCTTATTTCGCTGGCCGCTTATTTCGCTGGTCGCTTTTTTCCCGACACCGGTAGACTCTTTTAAGAGGCGAGAGTTTCAGGCGAAAAGATCCGTACATACCCATAATTTACTTTATTGCAATAAAGCCCCAGTATACGAAAAAGAGAGGCCTGAATCAGTGACCGAGTGCATTGTTTTTATTGATAAGTTTCTAACCTGTGAGTATGATGCTACTAATCCAAACATGTCCTTCCAACGTCATAGGCACACAAAAACATGTAATAAGGGGAGGAAGAATAAGAAATGTGATACGGGACCTCAAGAAACCTTGCCCGCATCATCCTGAAAATCTGACCGAAATCCGTTCACAATTGCCTGAGTTATGACCGAAACAAGAAAATTTTGTTTGCGCCTACGCAGAGGCTACCGTTGATTCGATATTGACGGAACTGATAGGGGACCATGTAGAGCTATACCCGCACGATCCCTAAAAATTTGAAGAAAATCGCATCAAAGTTGTGGTGCGGGTTAAGCTCTAGATGGTCCTCTATCAACTTCATCATGATCGAATTAACGGTAGCTTCTACGCAGGCGCTAACGTGAATTCCTTGTGACGGTCATAACTCGGTCAATGTTGAACGGATTTCGGTCAGATTTTCAGGGATGATGTGGGTAAGGTCCCTTGAGGTCCCATAAGACAATCATCATAATTGCATTAGCGGTACGCTTTGCGCATGCGTGAACGAAATATTCTTGTTACGGTCCTTGCAACAGCCGTAATTTCCACAATTTTGATGCGATTTTCTTCAAATTTTTAGGGATCGTGCGGGTATAGCTCTACATGGTCCATATAAAGCAACAAATTTTCAGGGGTGTTAAAAAAATTTTTTTTGATCGATAACAAAGGACCATTTCTGAAAATAATAAACCAAAAATGTTAAACTCTGAGATTTGTTTCAGAAAGCCTCTAAACGGATTTCAATTAAGAATTTCTTCAAAAATGTTGATTTTAAAATTTCTGGAGCCATTGCAATAGTTTCATTTTCTACGATTATTCGCTAAAATAAAATATGTAGATTAATAAATTGATTTGAGATAGTGAATGATTAAAAATAATAATGAAAGCTAGCTTGATTCATGCTCTAGCTCGGAGCCCCATTCCATAGTTCACTGGCGGGTACCCAACAACAGTCTTCTCCGTCGAAGGCAGCTTGCAATCCTTTGTGTTTTCTGACCATCCCCTCGGGCGGTTTCCCACAAAGCCTCATTACCCAGAGCCAGAAGGACGTCGAATCTGAAGCTCGTACTTTCACGGTTTTCAAGAATGCGAGCTCAAGCTGTAACGATAGACGGGATATCAGCCCCGAATCAATATCGAGTGACAGATCTGTTACGGGCTTTAAGCTAAAAATCGGTAAACAACCCCGGGCTTTAGCGTCTAAGGACGTTCGTTGAACAATAAAAACGGAGAAAGGATAACCGAGCGAAAGGTTTTTCAAACGAAATAACGGTAACGAGGTTTTCCAGCGATTAATGGACTCAACGTGAGTCAACAAAAATAGTGTTCCTATAACACAACATTCTAGTATTACACTTTAATATAATAAATCTTCGATGTACGTACTGAACTAAAGTGTAAACTGCTCTTTGGGGTCAAGCCCACCCCACGACGTCTTTCTAAGGACGCCCTATGAATAATAAGGTGAAGAAATGAATATTCGGCTTCCTTGAAAATGCATAAAAATCTCACTTACGGGGAGATCTTTCAGGTTTTGGATACGTCGCCAAGGAGACAATTTGATAGCACAAAGACGGAATTCCCTTTGATATTTGAATAAAAATAGAAAAAATCGTTGGATAAGTACAATTTAAATTATATTAAACAGTATTGGACTATAGAAATTAGGTTTACGAGCCACTCAGCTGATCCCTAACTAATTCTGGGGCATGTATAACTCCAATGGAGGTTACATACTAAATGATAGCTTCACACGATAAATAGCGAAGAAATCAGCGTCAGGACCCACTTGGGTGATGCCGACCCTATCAGCTGATCAGGAAAGACCTAATCATTTCAATCGTCTCTTAGTGTCCCGGAGAGTCCCCCTATCTAATTTCAACTTCCTAGGAAGATCAGGAAAGAATGTAGTTTTCTCAGCCGATTAGAAATGAGCCAATAATTGCAATAGTTTCTTAATGTCCCAGGGAGTCTCCCTATCAAACCTCACCTTTCCAGAATGAACAAGAGAGAATTTAGCTCACTCAGCTGATTAGGAATGAACTTATCATTTTTATCGTCTCTTAATGTCTCAAGGATTCTCCCTATCAAATTAAAACTTCATAGGATGAACAAGAGTGAATTCAGCTTACTCGGGTGATAAGGAAAGAGCCAATCATTTAGATCGTCTCTTAATATCCAAGGGAGGTCTCCCTATCAAATTTCAACTTCTATAGATGGATAGGAGAGCATTTAGCTCACTCATATGATTAGGAATGATCCAATAATTTCAATCGTCTCTTAGAGTTCCAGAGAGTATCCCTATCAAATTTCAACTCCTCTATGGGTAACAGGAAACAATTTAGCTCACTCAGCTGCTTAGGAAAGAGCGAATGATTGCAATCGTCTCTTAGCGTCCCAGAGAGTCTACTTATCGAATCTTGACTTCTTTGGATGAACAGGAGACAATTTAGCTCACTTAGCTGCGTAGGAATGAGCCAATCATTTCAATCGTCTCTCAATTTAAGCTACAGAGATTGAATACGATAGAAATCATCAGCTTTTGGAGACCATCAGCTTAAGGAGCCCATCAGCCCAGTCTATGCATCATCCAGTACGTACTGCTTACAAGTACCTTCTACTCAATAGTCTACCTACCATGTACCTAGTGTCTTCTTTTCACATTACTTGTTCATTATGGTTACTTAGCAATATTAGTTTACAACTTAGCGTAATTCATCAACTTTCCTTGACACTATAATGGCTTAGGGATCATGAAATGTGATAAAATGTGAGCATGACAAAAAGTGGTGAACGATTTTCCTGCCATAAAAACTAAGAGAGTTACAATTTGCTAGTAACGCATTGGTTGCATGTGAAAATTACTAGAAATAGAAATATAATCTCAATATCATTACTTACATTGAAATAGATTTAAGACAAATAGGCTGTACTCTAATCGTTAAATTCGTTTTACTTACGTCCCTCTGAAGCTAGGTCATATTAGCAAGGTTTTCCGTACTATAGAAGGGACGCCCTTGAAATTTATCCAGGTATGTGGGGACAACCGAAGTATGAGGAAAAATACGAGGAAAAAGGTTCGAGTCATGCAGTATGATCGTGTGAGCGAATTTCCGTAAGGTATCATATTTTATTAGGTATGTTAAAATTGTTTCGGAATTTGAGCTTCTTGAGTGCAAAGAAAATGTTAACTATTATTTGTATGGCAAAAAACGTATTCTAAATAGTAATCTGATATTCAAAAAGAGCATTTGGATTTTTTTTTTTTTTTTTTATCGATCGTACTTATAAGTAGGATCTACATTTTTCCCCGTAATTTTGTACATAAATTTTCTAATATTCTATTTTATATATGATAAACTTTATTTGAGCAATATTCTGCTAAAAGTTATGGATTTAACAGTTTTTAGCCATTTTGAGCCAATTATAGTGATTTTTTCAGCACACTTTTCGAAATTCGACCAATTTAATGAGCTCAAAAAGTGCTGACAAACAAACTCATACTTCCGTTTGGAAAGATGATTTTTTGTTTGGCGCAAGAACGGAATTTTCATCTCAATCCTAAGGAGAGTTATCGTCTGGAATGACACATACATATATCATGTAGACTCGTGATCACGGCAAGTCTATATATATATATATATATATATATATATATATATATATATATATATATATATATATATATATATATATATATATATATATATATACTTATATCCGAATTTATGCACACTCGAGAACAACTAACTAGATAGTGAAAAGATGGAACATGATGAAATTTACGTTTGCGCATGCGCAGAATCAAGTATTGATTTGTCAACAATGAAACTGATAGGGAACCATCTCGTGCATTCTCTGACAATTTCATCGAAATCGGATGAAAACAGACGAAATTAAGGTCGTTACAAGGATTTCACATAAGCGCATGTGCAGTAGCTAATAATGATACAATCATATTGAAACTGATATGGGATGATCAAATCGCCATCCCCCAGCTATCTTACGAATTTGAGCGAGATCGGACGACTAGGCCGTGAAAAAATGGAGCATAATGGAATTTACGTTTGCGCATGCGCTGAGTGGAGTATCAGTTTCCCAACAATTTAACTGATAAGGGACCGTCTACACCCTAGCACGCACATTCCCTAAAAATTTCATCCAGATCGGATGAAAACTGTTGAAAATAAGATTATTACAAGGATTTCTTGTTGGCGCATGCGCAGTAGTTATTAATGATACAATCATGTTGAAATTGATATAAGACGATTAAATTGTCATCCCTATTATCCAAATTTGAGCGAGATCGAACAACTAGGAAGTGAGAAAATGATGCTGGGTAGAATTTACGTTTGCGCATGCGCAGAGTGAGGTATTGAGTAAAGAACGATTAAACTAATAGGAGACCATCTGCACCTTCTCTGAAAATTTCATCGAAATTGGATGAAAACTGTGTAAAATAAGCTTGGTACAAGGATTTGCGGACACACGACAGACACACACACACAGACAGACAGGGAACCAAAGTGGTTCAAAATGTTCTAAAACGTAAAATGCTTGTAGAAATTTTGATTTTGGAGACCAAAAATTTTTTTTCTCCCGAATGTGAAAACAATGTTTACCTATAAATCGTCTCAGAAGCAAGATGTGCTCAAAAAATCACTAAAAATGACTAAAGTGTCGCGAAAAATTCCTTGACCCCCAGCCAAAAGACATATCCATGTCAAAATATTTTGGCTGGGGGTCAAGGAATTTTTCGCGACACTTTTTTTTCCCGACCGACACTTTTTTTCCCGACCGGCACATTTTTATTCTATTTGTAAAGTGTAAATCAAGCATTTTAATTTCTCCCTTGATGGGAAAAACAAAAGATCATGGATATGTCTAGTACCTACTGCTTACCAGTTGGTACCTACTACTCAATTGTATACCAACCATGTAGTGCCTTCTTTTCACAAGATTATTCCATTATGGTTACAAAACAATATTAGTTTTTAACTTAGAGTAATAAATCAGCATTCCTTGACACTACAATGGCTGAGAGGTCATGAAATGTCGTGGTAAAATGAGAGCATTCCAAAAAGTGGCGAACGATTTTCCTACTATGAAAACTATGGGAGTTACTCTTCCCTAGTAACGCCTTGGTTGTACGTGAAAATCAATAGAAAATGTGCCGGTCGGGAAAAAAGTGTCGGTCGGGAAAAAAAGTGTCGGTCGGGGAAAAAAAGTGTCGGGAAAAATTCCTTGACCCCCAGCCAAAAGACATATCCATGTCAAAACGTCTAAAAATCTTTAAACTTATATTTTTATCAAAATTTTAGCCAAAAGAAGTTCATCGACAATGAACTAGAACATTAAAAAATGTATTCAGGAAATATGGTGAAGAAGGTACTTACATTTCATTAATAATTGCTGAAAAATCGAGTCTGCCAAGTTGGGTGGGCAGTATAGGTTCCTCACATATTGTAACAGAAATGTATAGAATTAGTTGAGGAACAAAGTACGAGTCGAAATGATTAATAAGTCGACGTTATAAGAAATAATGTTTGCGCATGCGCATAGACTACTATTAATCCAATGGCAATAAAATTAAAGAAACTACTAGGAGCTAGAAAAATCATTTAAATCGGTCCATTTGACTCAGGGTTTTTGTCTGTGTTGATCAATTTTAGTTTTGCGCATGTGCTATAGTTATTACTTCACCTATCGCGATCTACAGGGAATTGTTCTGGAAAACATACTCATTTGCTCCCCGAGTTTGAACGAAATCGGACCAATAGATATTGAGTAATCGACGTTATGAGAAATTCACGTTAGCGCATGTGCACAGGCTGCAGTTGATTCAACGGTATTGAAAATTATAGGGGACCATCTAGGGGCTAACCCTGAAATCTTCATCGGAATCTGACTGAAACTTGGTATAGTTTTGGGCGTGACAAGGATTTTCCACAGACAAATAGACACACAGACAAACAGACATTAGGCAGACAGACACGGAACTAAAATTGATCAACAAGCTCTGAAACGCTTTAAAGCAAGTGGAAATTTTGATTCTTGAGGACAAAAATTTTGTCGACTTCAATCACGAATCAATCACGACTTCAATTCCTACCTTCGGTAGTTAGGAAGCAAAAACTGAAAAATTGGTTAACACCCAAAATTTGTTGTGAATCGTAGAATATGATTTAGAACGAAATAATTTGCCGCAAAATTTATAGTTAAAAATTTCTATGCATTCAAAGTGCTCAAATTTTAATGAAATAGCAAACTATAGTACCTACGATAATCTACGAAAATTCGCTCATACGATCATGCTGCATGACTGAAACTTTTCATATACATATATATATACAGGGTGATTCCCTCGCAGATGCAAAAAAAAAAAAAATGTGGGTGAAACTACATCAAAAATGGAGTAAAATGCCGCCAACCGCATATTTTTATCTCAATCCGTAGTCGAGATATGATTTTTTAAAGTTTTTTTTCAGGAAGTGTTTTTTTTTTTTTTCATTTTAAACTCGGATTTCTCCATTTTGCCTCATTTAATTTTAACTGTTAACCTCATTTTCGGTATCAGCATTAAATTTCCTATAAGAATAGTGTACTTGGGTTCTTAAAAAGTACCATCCGAAGACCCTCACATCAGCTCAAACATTGACGATTTTGAAAAAATAATATTTCTGAAAATCTTTAAAACTTTACTACTCTTTTAAAAAGAATCCTGGAAACTGGCAAATCTCATGAAAACTGCTTCATCTAATATGCTTTCCAACGGTATTATCAATTTTACTTTCATTTTGTTATTTAGGGGAGAAAATAATGTTTTAATGTTAAAAAATGTGGGTTTTTCAATGAAATCGTTGGTTTTCTCGAAAGATGACCCTCCATTAACCAACGAGTATGGGGTCGGTTTCTACGTATTTTTTCTCGCTGGATCGAATTGAAACTCTTGCAGATCTCTCAACTACGTTATAACCGAGTTTTACACTTTAATTCACTAGTTTTACCCCATAACTCACATACATTTAATCGTAACAAACAAACTAAACATTTGCGGCTTTAAGTGTAAAACTCGGTTATAACGGAGAGATCTAGAAATGTTACCACTCGATACAGCGTGAAAAATTGCATAGAAACCGACCCCATACTCGTAGGTTCATGGGGGTCATCTTTCGAGAAAACCAACAATTTCATTGAAAAACCCACATTTTTTAACATTAAAACATAATTTTCTCCACTAAATAACAAAATAAAAGTAAACTTGATTATACCGTTGGAAAGAGTATTAGGCGAAGCAGTTTTCATGAGATTTGCCAGTTTCCAGGATTCGTTTTGGAAGAGTAGTACAGTTTTAAAGATTTTCAGAAATATTCTTTTTTCAAAATCGTCAATGTTTACGCTGATGTGAGGGCCTTTGGATGGTACTTTTTAAGAACCCAAGTACACTATTCTTATAGGAAATTTAATGCTGATACCGAAAATGAGATTGAAAGTTAAAATTAAATGAGGCAAAATGGAGGAATCCGAGTTTAAAATGAAAAAACACGGTATTCCTGAAAAAATCTTTAAAAAATCATATCTCGAGTACGGATTGAGATAAAAATATGCGGTTGGCGGCATTTTACTCCATTTTCGATGTAGTTTCACTCAAATTTTTTTTTGCATCTGCGAGGGAATCACCCTCTACATATGTATGTATATCATTCCAGACGATTACTCTCCTTGAGATTGAGATAAATATCCCATTCTTGCGCCGAAAAAATCAAGCTTTCTAAACCAAAGGATGGGTTTGTTGGCCAGTACTTTTTGAGCTCATTAAATTGGTAAAATTTCAAAAAATGTGCTTAAAAAAATAACTAAAAATGGGTGTAAACGGTTAAAAATTGTTAACTTTATATTTCTCAGCAGAATTTTAGTTTAGTCCAAAAAAGTTTATTAACAATAATATGTTTATTAACAACCCCTTCAGTTTAAGTAAGAAAAGTAAAAATAATAGTTAACACTTTCTTTGCACTCAAAAAGCTTAAATTTCAAAAAATGAAACGTAATACAATACGATAACTTACGAATATTCGCTCATACAATTGAAATTGATTGAAATAGATTTGGTACAAATCGGCTGGGCTCCAATCGTTGAATTTGCTTTAAGGACGTCCCTCTGAAACTAGGTAATATTTTTTTTTTTTTTTTTTTTTTTTTTTTGAAAAAAAAACGCATTTATTTAGATAGGTATTGCAATACAAAAAAGTTACACAAATCAATAAATGCTACTCCCCACTATACAATAGTGGCCTTTTTCTCAGGCAGTTTCGCACGACTGCGTCATGTCAGTAGGTACCTATGATACCTATACCTATGATCGTGATATGGTGTATTACATATTTTAATAATTAAATTACTATTAAATTATTAAATTACATTGTTATTGAACGGTTTATGGGGTTATATATATTTTTTAAATATTAACCATACGAGAAATTTACAGTTTTCGTAATTTAAGCTGAAAAATCACGTATTTTTATTAATGAGAAGGGCCGGAAAAAAAAGTGTTACCAGCATTTATTGAGTGAGTGAAATATTTAGAAAGGTGAGGTATTAGAGTGCATTCTCCATCAGTTTCATCGCCGACTTCCGCCGACTCTTTTCACAGTTCATTTTAGAGTAAACAAACAATTATTGTTAGCTTGTGAAAAACTAAACACTCTTGGGACTGGTAAAGTCTACGACCTTTTGTCACACTGGCATTCATCTTATCCTATTCGATGATCAGTTATATATCGGTAAACCGAAGTTAAACACTCATTCATTCGTTCCCAGTTAGTTCATTAATATGTTGGAAATAACTATTCCTTACAGTGTTCTGTGCGAAATGTTATTTACTCCTAACAGGACACTGGAAGAGAGTTTGCGGGACCGTTACCCCGAAATGGAGAATACCATCTTACTCCAGGTAATTTCGGAGATAAAGGGAAGATTGCTATGTAAGTAATTTTAATAAAAAAAATGAGGGATGTGACTCATAACAAAGCCACATTCTTATCCAAGAATAGTGACTGATTGAAGGGAACATTTGTTATCCATACTGATTTCTCACATTCCTGCAGTGGATCTAATAAAGTTGGGAGGCCCTCAAATCATAGTTTTCGTTTTTTTTCTTTCATATTTTAATGTTATTTTACCACGCACCATTTGTTATACTATTGAAAAAATACAGCAATATGAAAGGATGTGTTCCCGTTTCAACTTTTCTCTCATTTACCCTTCTCAATTTCTAAGACTGCAACAACAATAATTAAATAAATAAACTAATATTAATTGATGATTACTGTATCAAGTTTTCGAAACTGGAAAAACGGAATGAGTGACTTACAAGTAATACTTTGATTATTTCACTTATTCAGTTCAGCACGGTCGCTGAAATTCCCACAAAACTGAGATATATCTTGAAAACGACTGAGCACATTGTTCTGAAACTAGTCTTATTCGATTCAAAAAATGAAAAAACCATGGGAATGCATTTCAATTTTGACAGATTACCTTGAAATCAGGTTTTTGAACAAAATATGCCATTTCAGCCCACTGTGCGTCGTAGACTTGTGCTGTGGGGAGGAGTAATACATAATCAGCACACTCATTCAATACCTTATTCAATAATAATCATCTTGTAAGTAAATATAGGTAAATTAGAATCAATAGGTACATATACGTCGGGTAAATCAGAATACACAGGAATTATTCAGTTATTTACCATCTTAAAGTTTTAATATTATCTAATGGATCTCAGATTGCCTCATTATTACATGTTTTTTCAGTTCTTTTTTGAACTTTTCAATTTTAGAAATAGAGCGGAGCTCATGGGGTAGGGCATTGAACAGTTTTACTCCCCGGTAATCATACGCCCGTTGGCCATGGTGAGTCCTAAGGAAAGGTAGCTTCGAAAGAAATTGCCCACAAGTTCTTGTTTTTCCCTCATCTAAAAATTTCAGGTGGTTGCTATGTAAATCCTTATATATTTTAATTATAGTTATCTTGTAAATTAGCTCTCCCAATTTGAGTACCGCGAACTCTTTAGAGAGAGCTTCTGTCGAATATCTTGTCCTTATTCTAAGTAAGACTTTGATTAAGAGCTTCTGAGTCAGGAATAACGAATCAAGAAGGGACGCGCTGAATCCTCCCCAACCAGATGCACCATAGATCACGAGCGACTGAATGAGCGCATAGTACGAGTATACCATTCTACGTCTATCAATATCTAAAAAGTTCCTCAGCTCCCAACACACATCGATCATCTTTCTCATCGAGGATGTCACTTTTTTCAGGTGTTTGTCCCATCTTAGGTTCTGATCAACTTCCACGCCTAGGTAGTTATCGAACAGAAGCAACTTTTTGTATTACTTCACAGCAGCACTGAAGGTTATCTGTACATTCCGGTACATGGCATTTTAATATATTAGCTAGGTAATATTAGCAAGGCTTCGCATTTATAGGAGGGACGCCCTATTGAAATTGATGACCGTGACGCATTTTTATGGGTTGTATTCGTGTAATCGCCGACAGACGAATACGATTACACGAATACGAATATAATCGCAGTTGACTCAGAATCAACGAATAATTATCGCGATTACGATCGTGTTCGTATTCGACGATGAGATTATGCCCAACACTGACCCCAGATGATAAAAGCTCAAGCACCTTATCCCAATTGACTTATTGTTTATGATCTTTCTGGTAGCTTGCATTAAGATGGTTATTAGATGTTTACCTTATCACAACTGACGTGGGTGTACGGGGTTGACCGCGGATGAGCTGAGCCCGCGGTCCTGCGTCCAACTACCTCCACCAACCGAGGAGGGGCGATCGCGTCCCGGCTTCGTCGTAAAAGCAGAAGAAATAACGCCGATTTGTAAATACTAAATTTTTACGTAACGTTTTTAAGGGTAACAAAGACCGGTCGAAACAGCGGGAGGGTCGAAAGAGCGAGGAAATGTCAGTGCGAGGGCTCGCGAGGGCTCAGGTGGGGGAGCGGACGCCTTTCCCGTATATAACATCTCCGCTACCCCTAGCTGGACATCACTCGATCCACCATGAACCCTCTGGTAAGAACCCCAAGACCAACACATATTATCTACCTTTACTACGTTCTTCTAGTATAAACACCATAACAACCCCTTAATTAAATTGACAACTCATTAGCGATCCTTCGTAGAAAATGAAGCTATTGCAATGGTTCCAAAAATTTAAAAATCAAAATTATTGAAATCTTTCTTCATTGGTAACCGTTTTAAGTCATTCTGAAACGAATCCTAGAGTTCAACGCTAATACATATTTATTGTATATGTGCCTGTTTGTCAGTGTCCTTCTAGACGATAACACTCCTTAGGATAGAGATAAAAATTCCGTTCTTGCGCCTAAAAATCAAGTCTTTTAAACGAAAGAATGAGTTCGTTAGCCACCAATATTTGAGTTGAGCACATTAAATTAGTCAAATTTAGAAAAATGTGCTTAAAAAATCACTAAAAATCGGTATAAACTGTTAAAAATTGTTAAATTTATATTTCTAAGCAGAATTTTAATTTAGTCCAAAATTTTTTATTAATAATTAACTAGAACATTGAAAAATGCATGGAGAAATGTATGCTGAAAAACTTACTTGAATTTAATTAATGTTTGCCGAAATATAGATAAAAGATGCTAAAAATCCAATATCTTTTTTCAATCGCAGAATATTATTTAGAACGAGTTTTTTTGCCATGAAATTGGGTAGTCAAAAATCTTTTTTTTTCACTGAAATTCATTAATTTTTAAAATAATGTAACATAATATAGTACGATAATTAACGAAAATTCGCTCATTTGATCATGCTGCATGACTGGAACTTCAATTTTACCTGTAAACTCACATCATTCCTAAATAGATACATATTTGCAGTTTTACCAAAGTCATGATTAAATTCCACATTTCGTTTCATTCATTACGATACTCTCCAGTCGTGGAATAGCACATTTTTCAATGTCTCGAATAATTACTAATGGCTCAACCAGAGATTTTGTGATATTACCAAATATAATGTAAGCCTTTGAGCTCTTCAATTTTATTTAAATTGTTCAGTATAACAATTTTAATTAATATTGACCCTAATTGGGCTTCACTTGCAACAATATGAACTCCCAGTAAAAAAAAATCATCTTTCTAAACTTTAGGACTTACTATGAAATTGATTACAAAGTTTTGGATTTCACTGTAGATATTCAGTTCAACTCTATATCTGTATTTTGTCTTAGCACAGAATGTGTTTTAGCCTCGGCATCTCCATCCGAAAACGAAACGTTTATGTGTAACGAAAATGTGTTGAGTTTTTTCGTTATTAACATCACAAACCCATTTTCTCAAAAATGAAATTGACTTGAATTTCTTATATTGAAACATTTAATCATTATTAAAACAAATTCTGGGAGAAGGCATTAACTAGGGGGACTTCATAACGGGCTTCCTAAAAGTTTGCGTGATAAAAAAATACTGGTTGCATTTGGTTGTCTGCACTCGATCTTCAACAAAATCTTTAACCAAAGGCTGTGCTCCATCCTCTAACCCCAAGCTCGTGAACATAATATCAAATCTCAGAAATAAATCTTATATCAAATAAATCCTAATCTCTTTCAATTTCAAAACTAATTCAAATTTGATGCCTCATTAGAAGTAGACAACAGTAAGATGCACACGCTTCCTAACCAGTAAGGTTTTTTCCCCCATTCCAATGTTGGGGTTTTTTGTCCGATTGATGTCGCAAATCTCGATGTTCAATTTATTCTTATGGATGATCCGTATGATTTTGACCATTACAAATTACATTAAATAAATAATCTTTTCTTGTTTCAGAAATCTTTGTTACTTGTGGGGCTTATTGCTGCGGCTTTTGCTGGTGAGGCAAAGAAAACCGAAAAGAGAGGAATCTATCATGGTGAGAGCTTGGGGATCAGCAGCTTGGGCTCTGGTCTTAGTCTTGGATCAGGCCATGGTCTGAGCTCTGGAATTTCTCTTGGGTCCAGCTACGGATCTGGACTTTCTGGAATCAGTTATGGACACGGAGGTGGACTTTCTGGAATCAGTTATGGACACGGAGGTGGACTTTCTGGAATCAGTTATGGACACGGAGGTGGACTTTCTGGAATCAGTTATGGACACGGAGGTGGTCTCTCTGGCATCAGTTTGGGCAGCCACGGGATTTCTGGTCTTGGCTCAGGGATTGGCCTTGGATCTGGACTAAGCTCGGGGCTTTACAGTGGTGGAGTTTCATACGGGTCTGGTGCCATTGGTGGAATCGGTAGTGGACTTGGCGGAATCGGAGGTGGACTTGGCGGAATCGGAGGTGGTATCAGTGGGTATCAGTGGTGGAATCGGTAATGGACAAGTGATTTCGAAACATGTGACCATCACCAACCGTGTTGCTGTTCCTGTACCTCAGCCCTACCCTGTCCAGGTCGAAAGGCAGGTCCCCTACCCAGTCAGTGTACCCGTCAAAGTTCCAGTCGACAGGCCCTACCCCGTCCACGTTCCTCACCCAGTCCCTGTCCCAGTTGAGAGACCCTACCCAGTTCCCGTTGAGAAACCAGTTGCAGTCCCAGTTCCTCACCCAGTCCCTGTTCCTCACCCCAGGCCTTACCCAGTCCCCGTTCCCAGGCCTTATCCCGTGCCTGTGGTCAAGAATGTCCCCGTTCCCGTTCCTCACCCAGTGGTTATCCATAAGCCAGTTCCTGTACAAGTAGCTTCTCAAGGCCTTTCTCTCGGATCTTCCTATGGCAGCGGCCTCTCTGGCATCTCTCTTGGAGGCTCAGGTCTTTCGTCTGGCATCTCTCTTGGACACGGTGGAATCAGCAGCGGCCTCTCATCCTACGGTGGTGGCATCTCATCCATCAGCAGCGGACTCTCCTCATCCTACGGCCACGGAGGTCTCTCTTCAGGCCTGTCCTCTATCTCCCTAGGACACGGAAGTGGACTTTCTTCAGGACTCTCCTCCCTTTCTCTTGGACACGGGAGTGGACTCTCCTCATCCTACGGCCACGGAGGTCTCTCTTCTGGACTGTCCTCCATCTCTCTCGGACACGGCAGCCTGTCGTCTGGCATCTCTTCCCTTAGCCACGGATCCTCTTATGGTGGCAGCTCTATTGGCTCACACGGATGGTAACTCACTCACCCAAAAATAAGGTAAATGATCAGTTTCAATACATAACCGTACAGTATAGATTACTATTACGTACATATTGATAAACAATAATATCAAAATGTGAGTCTCAATAATATCAAAAAGTTCCGCCATGCAACATGATCCTATGAGCGAATTTTTGTAGACTATCATACTTTATTACGTTACAGTGTTTTGAAATTTGAGCACTTTGCGAGCAAAGAACTAGTTAATTCGGTACCAATTTTATGGCAACAAAAGTCGTTCTAAATAATATTCTGCGATTCAAAAAAGATTTGTAAAATTTTAGCTATTTTAGGCATTTTTAATTGATTTTTAAGCAAATATTGATAAAATTATGTAAATGTTTCCGCATAATTTTCGCTTAAATTTTATACTGGTCTAGTTCATTGTTGATACACTTTTTCCGACTAAAATTTTGCCAAAAAAAAAAAAAAAAAAGTATTCAACGATTTTCAGCCGTTTTTTGCTATTTTTAGTGATTTTGTATTCAAGTAGATACATTTTTTGAGATTTGACCAATTTAATTTGTTCAAAAAGTCTTGGACAACGAACTTATCATTTCAGTTGAGAAGCTTGATTTTTTGGTGCAAGAACGGAATTTTTATCTCTACCCTAAGAAAAGTTAAGTTATCGTCTGGAATGACATATATATATATATATATATATATATATGAAAAAGCATTAAACTATATAGGATTCGTTTCAGACTGCGTAAAAACGGATTCTAATGGAGAAATCTTTTGAAAATTGTGGTTGTAAAATTTTTAGGCGAACAGGCGTCCTTACATTATTAACGTATTCAATAAGTTTTGTTTTCTTTCGAAGTACTTGGTAAAGCCCCTTTCTTCTGCTATTGCCACATCAGAATTTAAGCCCCTTGTTATCTTATAAATTCTTAAACTAATTACTAGATTCGTATCCAATAAACAATTTTTGGTGTTCATCGGCATTTGCGAAATATTCATCTTTTGTATTTCTGATCGATGTTTTTAATTCTTTTTCAGGGTTAAATAAAAGAAGTCTGGTCTCATAAAACGCAGGTCATCATCATCGTCATTTTGTATATACCATTTTGTGATACGATTTTTATACTTGTTATTAAAGTTTGTTAATTTTTAAAAAGTTGTCTGTGATTTACTTTTAAATGTTCCTATAGGACATGTATTTTATAATGGTGTAGTTTCGATAACTTATGGTTATTTATATAGCTTGTGGTAAGGTCTGGAATAAGTGACGGATTTCATCAGTTTGATACAATGCTGAATAGTAGGTGCCCGGATGTCGATAGTATCAGGAATTGAGCGTGTAGATCGAGATCGCATCAGTTAACTTTAGTAATAAAGTAAAAGCATACCTTGCTTTTGATGGCTTTTTGTCGTAGATAAATTTGATAAACAGATTTGAAAGCTAGAAATAAATAGTGTTATCGAGTATCGACGAACACGAAGAAATGAGGCTCGAACTGAGAGGAAATACAATGGCCAAGTATTCAAGGCTGCACGTAGATCAAATAATAGAGAGTTTTAGCTCTTCCCGTACGATTTTCCCCCTGTTAACGCATAGATCAGCGTCTAGAGCAAGCAACTGCAGATGCGAGCTCATCGCGTATTTCTACACGTATTTACACGAATAACCAAACATTATCGTCACGCTAAAGTCTCTTCAGTATTTCAATGTCAATGATTCTCTTGAATTCGAGATTGATTATTGATTAGAAGGAGATTGAATTCATTTTACATTTACACTGCTTTATCTGCTATCTTCACAGGCATAGAATGGAGCTAGGTTCAAATAAACAGAACTACGACCTATGAAAAATAAAAGTTCCAGTCATGCAGCATAATCGTATGAGCGAATTTTCATAAATGGTCGTATTACATTTATGTTAAAATCTGTTGAAATTTGAGAACTTTGGGGACAAATAAAATTTTTTTATACATTTTACAGCAAACTAACATTTTGTCAGTAATATTCCAATGAACAAACGATGTTGTGGATTTTTACAATTTTTTCAAGTGTTCCTATCGATTTTTAGCTTATTTTAATGAAATTTAAGTACATTTTTCAGTACAATTTTGTGCTTAAATTTTTAAATGTCCTAGTTCATGTTCGATTAATTTTTTTCGAGTAACATTCTGCTAAAAAATAGAAATTTGTTAATTTTTAGCGGTTTTTTGCCTTTTTTAACTCTTTCTATTAACTTCGATTCTCTTCTTGCTTGCTTGCTTGCTTTCTTTCTTTCTTTCTTTCTTGAGACAAAATTTCAGATCAATTTTTAACCCACTTTCCGATATCAAATCGATCTGAAATTTTGCACACGAGTTCATGCTGGCGTACATTTTAATCTATCAAATTTTCGCGAAGAAAAAGTTAGTTATACTATAAATTTTCGAAAATTTGAAATTTACTATGGGACACCTTACAAGTGTTGTGTATTGTAGGGAGGAGGAGGAGGGAGGAGAAGGAGGGAGGAAGAGGAGGAGGGAGGAGGAGGAGGAGGAGGGGGAGGAGGAGTGAGGGAGGAGGAGGAGGAGGGGGAGGAGGAGTGAGGGAGGAGGAGGAGGAGGGGGAGGAGGAGGAGGGAGGAGGAGGGAGGGAGGAGGAGGAAGGAGGGAGGAGGAGAAGGAGGGAGGAGGAGGAGGAGGGAGGAGAAGGATACTATTGAACGTCTGCATAAAATGACAACGAATCCAGGGTCAATAAAATATTAAATGATTTTCCTTGTCAATTTAATTTAAGTTATTATCAATGTGATTTTGAAACAATGTGATTTTGTTTCAATTTACTGTTGCCAAGAAACTACCAAATATTGAAACAACAATAAAATTAACTGAGAACATGAGAAAAAGAAAGAGTTACATTAAAAACTTGTTTTTATGGGTTCATTTTTTTAGTGATTTTTTAAGTACATTTTTTGAAATTTGACCAATTTAATGTGCTCAGAAAGTGATGCCCAACGAACTCATCCTTTCTTTTGAAATGCTTGATTTTTTGGCGAAAGAACGAAGTTTTTATCTCAATTCTATCGAGAGTTATCGTCTGGAATGACACATACATATATATACTTATATATACATATATATAGGTATATATATACATATAAAAAAGCGTTAAAATCCAGGAATCATTTCAGAATGCCTCAAAACAGATTTCGATGAAGAAAATTTTTGAAAATTTTTATTTTAAAATTTTTGGAGCCATTGCAATAGCTTTATTTCTTAAGAAAATTCGCTAAAAAGTGTTCACCAACGCCCATATCGAGATATCAACGAGTTCAACGAGTTGAATACATCGGTTCTCGTATGATCGCCGAAGTTAACACTTAATCCATGTGTATCAAATTGATTCAAATCAAGTTTTCACCCACGCTCCGCGCATATCAATCTGATACAATCTTAGTTCACGCCAGGAGGCCATTGTATCACAACGATACAAGAGTTTGGGGAAGGTTTGAAACTTCTCGAATCATCCTGATACAAGGTTTGCATTGATTTCAATGGAGTTCTGACCTTGTCTGTCTTCACACTGTCACTTAGCGTAGTTGGCTCGAGCAAAAATTCGCAACAACAACCACAATACAATAATTACGACAACAACAACAATCTGCTAAGGAACAAGGCTTATCAACCGCAGTAAAGATGCAGTAAATGCGCATGTGCAATACTAGCTTTTCCGCCATCTATCAGTCATTTTTACCTAAAAACAATATTCACCACAGCAAATCTTTTTAGCTGCTAATTTTAACCTTTGAATTTTTGTCAATTTGTGATTTTTCGCTATCAGACTGTTTTTTTTTTTTGTTTTTTTTTTACGTTTGTTGTGGTTATCAGACTGAGTTGAGAATATTATTTTGTCTGTAAAACTATTGAAAGAGAAACATTTTTAGATTTTTCAATGTTCTTCATTTCTGAGGCTGTTTTAAATACTTGTGAAGCCACTGGGGGTAAATTTAGCAGTAAGATTAGTGATGTTTTTTGCCAGTTCCTAATTTTGCAATGCACTGATGAATGAAGAGTTGTTCTATTTTTTCATTTCTCCCGGGAAATTGGCGCCGGACCAGGGAAAAAAACATGAATTCACAGCTGGAGGCCACGTGTACAAATTTGATACAACCACCATTTTGGCTGATTTACTTATTGATGATGGCAGAAAAATTAATAAAAATGTAATAGAGGGTCATACAAATGTAAACAAATGGAAAAAACGGATTGGCCCAGGGGTGTGACCCACCCCAAATTGGCGTGGCCTGAGGGGAAACTCTTCCGTTTTCGGCCTGGCGCTTTAAGTGTTAAGCATCGTCGGGCTTGGTTAGTACTTGGATGGGTGACCGTCCTGGAGCGCTGCGATTACGGCATCTTTTATATTTTTTGTCTCATCATTCAATTTTTCATTTATCTACATCAAGTTTACTTAATCAGGCCTCGTGGAATGGTTTGTTTTGAGTGCCTTCCCGTATAGACCTGTGCATCGCAGGTTGCTTTCCCACGAAGTCAGCGGAGACCAATACCATGAATGTCTAGATATTTTTGTCGTTAACTACATAATTGGTATTTTATAAAATTTCTCGGAATATTTCACTAGTTATTATTGTCTTATTTTATTCATTTATTTATTTTATCCGGCAATTGACAGAGAACAGAAAATTAACAAAAAACTTCTTATCCAAAGTAAAAAATAAATGTGAGAAAAATCGAAAATTAATTTAGGAAATAATGGAACAAAAATGACACCCAATCACATACTTGGTTAAAGTACGAATTTAAGTTGGAAAATAAAATGAATAAAGACTAATTAAATTGTTAGGGATAGATTATCTGTCATGCCCACTAGAGAATAGATTCATGAATCCTGTGCTCCCCGATGGAGTTCATCGCGACCTCATGAATTCCCATACAGTATAGCTAACACAATGATATACACAAATGAATGTATGATACTACGTGAAAACACATCAATTAGGCACATTAAACTGCATTTTTTATGATGTAGAAAGACAACGTATTACCTTCTGTTTAAAAGCCTTCAAGTTTTGAAAGTCATCTAAATTGATATTATTCTCATTTAAGGATAAAGCAGGATAAGGAGGATAAAGCACTATTGTAAGAATTGCGTTCAAATAGTTGAGTGTTACAATTCGGCAATCTGACGTTGGTCACAAAGATAGTCTCGTATTGGGCGGCAAAGACCGGTCATTTGCATCGATACCAGTCTTGAAGATGTGAATACATGATTCTAAAAGGAAAAGTTTTCTGAGCCTCATAACAGAAAGAAAAAAACTATCCAACTTTGAACACAATTAAAACGCTTGCATACGAGTCTGCAACATATTGGGACATTTTATTTCTTTAGTTGCAGACTCATGTTTTGCAGACTCGTATGCAAGCTTTAAGAGCCACTCAGCTGATCCGGACCCTGGGCATCGTCATGTAAATGTCCTAAAGAGGCTACATACGAAATTACAGCTTCCTAGAGTGTTAATCAAAGGAATTAGCTTTAAGAGCCACTCATCTGATCCGGACCCTAGGCATCGTCAAGCAAATGTCCTAAAGAGGCTACGTGCGAAATTACAGCTTCCTAGAGTGAAAAATATAGAAATTACCTATTAAAATGATTTAACCACCGCTTCACAAATCAAACCGTTCTTACAATATTCGGATCACCTGCTATGAATCACATAATCGAAACACCAGCTCAAAATCTGGAAAAGGTTGTATTTGATTTGGAAATTCTATATATACAGGGTGTTGAGAAATAACATGACAATACTTTAAGGTCTCATTGGACATTTAAAGGGTGATGACGAATATACCACATATATCAGGGGCCTCTTAATGAGCTTTAACCAAGTTTTCTGCAAAATACCTCTATTTTCAACGTATTTCGAGTATTATTTGGCAAAGAATACAAAACATAACAATCAAAACAAAAATCACCTCGAATTAAACATAGTAGGACAATAAGTTCTGCATACCATGAGACGTTGCATGGCGTTGGAGAGGAGTGGTGCCAGCACTTTCCAGGCCGCCTCTTTACCGTCCTCGTAGGGATTTCGGGAGAGGACACTGCGGAAAATAATGTCGTTTCCCACGCAAAATCGAAAAACCGTCCTTTTTTTCTTCTTTCTTCCTTAAAAAAATTAAATTAAATTAAATTTAAAAAAAAATCGTATGAGCGAATTTTCTTAAATTATAATATATATATTTGTTAAATTGATTGAAAATTTTAGCAGTTTGAGAGCAAAGAAAATGTTAACCATTATTTTTCGGGTAAAAAACGTATTCTAAATAGTAATCAGCTACTCAAAAAGAGCTTTGAGATTTTACGCTTTTTAAAAAGTTTTTATCAATTTTATAGTCAATTATATTGAAATTTAAGTACATTATTCAGCATACTAGGTACATACATTTTTTAATGTTCTATTCTATATTTGATAAACATTATTTGAGGAATATTCTGCTAAAAATTATGAATTTAACAATTTTATATCGTTTTCAGCCATTTTTAGTGATTTTGTCAGCACATTTCTTGAAATTTGACCAATTTAATGGGTGCGAAAAGTGCGGGCCAACGAACTCGTCCTTTCGTATGGAAAACTTGATTTTTTGGAGCGAGAACGGAATTTCGATTTTAGCGAATTTTTTTGGAAAATGAAGCTATTGCAATGGCTCGGAAAATTTTAAAATAAAAATTTTTGAATAATTTCTTCATCGAAATCCATTTTGAGGACTCCGATGAAGAAATTTTCTATTTTAAAATTTCTATTTTAAAATTTTCCGTGTGTGTGTGTGTGTGTATTTATGTGTCATTCCTGTCGATAACTCTTCTTAGGATTGAGATAAATATTCCGTTCTTGCGGCAAAAAATCAAGCTTTCCAATAGAAAGGATCAGTTCGTTGGCCAGCACTTTTTGAGCACATTAAATTGGTCTAATTTCAAAAATTGTCCTAAATAAATCACTAAAAATGGCTAAAAATCGTCAAAATTGGATTTTTTGTAGAATATTGCTCAAATAAAGTTTATCAACTATAAAATAGAACATTCAAGTCAAATTGGACCATTAGCTTTCAATGTGTTCAGGATTATCCAACCTGCGATCGCTGATTTTCATAGGGAAACCTGCAGGACTTAACCCGCATAATCTCTGAATATTTCATCGAAGTCGGAAAAAATTGTGGGAGTGACCTACGCGCGTGTGTTTGGTAGTGATCAGCGGACACACAGACAAGTAAACAGGCCGACAGAGAACCAAAATTTATTATGTTCAAGAACGTATAGAATGTAAAATGCAAGCGGAAAATTTGATTGTAGAGCAAAAACAGAATATATTTACTTTTCAAAGTGGACACAATGCTTCCATACCTTAAGTAAGTAAATCCGGAAAGAAAATGAAGCATTCAAAACGGTGTGTTCACACTCAACTTATTTTCACTTTATTACTCACTTTTTCTTCACATTTCTTAGCCCCAATTTCTCATTGCAAACTCACTTAACATTTTTAACTTGAAATTTGAAAAATACGGACTCTAACTACATTACGGACACCCTCAACACATTGAAAATACGGATATGGACGTATAAATACGGACACATGTAAAAAAAATTGATGAAGTCACACTTACCTCGGACGATCCTTGTGTATTTTCCGACACTTTGCTGATATTTCACTTCTACGCGGATTTTTCACTTTTATCTGGCAACAACCTACCTCAAAATTCACTTCAGAAATCAACTTTTACAGCACAACACTACTAATCACTTTCAAAATCTTGAATAAGTACTAACAAACAACAAACTCGCAAAGCTGCTGTACAGTTTTGATGTGAAATGAGGTTATCCTAAACGAAGGTAATTCAGCTGAGTCGGGAAACGAATCGGAAACCTCGTTGCCCTTGACGACCCGAAAGGCGATACGAGTCACCTGACTCCAGTCGGGTTCCGAATTGGCGAGTCGTCGCCCGACTCGGACGCGCATGCGTACTTCCAATTATCCACTCGTGGTGACGACTTGGGCTCCCATTCGGGCAACGAATAGACGATCGAATACGACATAAGAACTCCCTATTAACAAGCGGTTGCAGTCATGTTCACAATATCAATTATTGAAAATGATCACCTTTGTGTAAACAATTACCTATACATATAACCATGCTCATAACTCTGCTTGTTGGTTACGCACTTCGCAGTACCTAGTTAACATAATATGGTTGGATAAATCGAGAGCTTTCGAACGAATGGTAAACGAATTTTGTGGGATGAACAACGACGAAGTAGGTACCATTTCCCTAGCAACGACTTCGTTGTAAGCGGAAAAAATCAGAAAACCACCCGCAACGCTTTTTGTTAACGCTCTTTTCGTTTATGTGCCAAAGTAAAGACATCAAATGTCAAAACTTTTCGAACAACAGCGCCGTTGGGTACCTGTACGGTTTGTTCAGAATAATTCTAAGAAGAGAATTCTGAAGTTCTAGTACACTCTGCAAATGACCTTTACAAGTACTACCCCATATTAACAATCCATAATTTACAAGTGGGAAAGCCAAATCAAAGTAAATACACCTCATTAACTTCTTCAAAAAAAAAAACGGACGGTAGACCTACGGTTCTGCAGTCAAATCATTTAATAATAATTAATTTTACACATTATTAGTTCATTATGGTTACTTAGCAATATTAGTTTATAACTGAGCGTAATAAATCAGCTTTCCTTGACACTACAGAGGCTTAGGGATTATGAGATGCTGTGATAAAATGAGAGCATTCCAAAAACGCTGCAAATTATTACACAAAGGTTTATTATTTATGTATTAGACAGCCCTTCTACGTAGATCTCTGGTCCATAATTATTAAACGCCGCTTATAGTATATTTAGTATCGGAACTCGGAGCTTCGGACCTCACAAATGGGTTCAATCCATTACAGCAGCGGAATCTCACAATTTTACGCTGTTTAATATAGTTGATAAACAAAACAATTTATTACCAAGTCATCTTTCCAACACATAAAAGTGTTACCTATGTGCATATTGATACCATCTAATTGGTCAAATTTCAAAAAATGTGCTGACAAAATCACTGAAAATGGCTAAGAATTGTTAAATTGATATTTTTTTAGCATAAGATTGGTCAAATAGAGAAAGAAAACAATAAATAGAACAATAGAAAACAACATTCAAAAATTTATGTACGAAATTATGCTAAAAACTTGAACTTCATTAAATTTTGTTTTAAAAAATTTATAAAATTGCAAAAAATAGCCTAAAATCCAAAATCTTTTTTTGAATAGAAGAGTATCATTTAGAATACTTTTTTTTTCATAAAATTAATAGCTAACATTTTCTTTTCACTCATAAATCTCCAATTTCTATACAACTTGAAATATACAAAAAAAAGACACTTTTTCACCTATTTTTGGCTCATAGCACCCATGAGAGTGGAGCGATCGAGCTGGCGAGAAGTTAGGACCAACTAGACCCCAAGTGGAGTCTATGTGCGAAAGAACAGATTTTTTAAGTTAATTCTAAGGCCTTTTATGGCCCGGACGGCGGATGGCGGACGGCGAACGGCGGACGGACAATTCAAATTTGGATTCTACGCACCCTGAAACGTAAAGTGACAAAGTTTGAGGGGTGGTTATAAAAATTTTTTGCTATACGATCACATAGGCTTATTATTGGAAATAATAAACCAAAATTGGCTAACGATTTTCCTGCTATGAAAACTAAGGGAGTTACACTTCCCTAGTAACGCATTGGTTGTACGTGAAAATCAATAGAAAACCCCACCGTGACGTGATGCTCGTGACGTGACGAAAACAAATGGAAACGTCCTGTAATCATTATTAAATGATAAAAACCTCGAATAAATTTAAAAATATATAGCAATTTTCTCAGTTTTTTTTTATCAACAGAGTCAATATGTAATTTGAATTTGAGATGCTCGTCAAAAATAATGCCCAAATACCTACAATAGTTACTAAAAGGAAGAGAAGTACACTCACAATCAGCTGCCTGGGAACATTCGTACTCATGAAACTTGAATTTTAGGTTATATTTATCGCTGTATTAGTCTAATAAATTCAACTTAAAGTGTTAATTAATCAATAAAACAAGAAAAAACAAAAACAAAACAAAAAAGTTCCCTACTGAGTACCTACATATGGCGGCGCCTTTTGTGTGCGAAAATATCGAAGATGTCTACCATCAAATCGTTTTTATTTCAGTATATTATTTGGAATAAGTCATAGAAAAATTAAAGTATGGAAGCAATAGAGTTATTGGTACCTAATGAGTTTGGGCATCCAGTAAAAATGAAGGTTGAGTGCCAAATTCTGTCTCATTCACTCATTCCAAAAATGTTAACTTAATTATTGTTATGATATCGTTGGAACATCGTAATTATGTAGCTCAGTAACATGGATGATGCCTTGGTGAATAGTCAAAGAGACTAATTTTCACGATTCAATAGCAACATTTAAGAAAAATTTAAAAGAAAAAATTGTTGAGCTAACAAGTCAATTTTGTGATGATCTCCATATATGAAAAATGATAAAGCAATGTTCAATTTACGTTGAGATATACACCTATTTCTATTCAAATTCCTTCTGCTAGTGATATTTGCTTTTATATTTTAATTTTCGTGAAGACTGACAGCGAGTTGTGAATGTATTTTATTCTATAATTCTGTATAATTGTAAGAGAGGGCCTTTTGGCCCTAAATTGTACAGATAAATAATAAAAACAGTCTCTCTCTCTGTCTCTCTCTCTCTCTCTCTCTCTCTCTCTCTCTCTCTCTCTCTCTCTCTCTCTCTCTCTCTCTCTCTCTCTCTCTCTCTCTCTCTCTCTCTCTCTCTCTCTCTCTCTCTCTCTCTCTCTCTCTCTCTCTCTCTCTCTCTCTCTCTCTCTCTCTCTCTCTCTCTCTCTCTCTCTCTCTCTCTCTCTCTCTCTCTCTCTCTCTCTCTCTCTCTCTCTCTCTCTCACTCTCTCTCTCTCTCTCTCTCACTCTCTCTCTCTCTCTCTCTCTCTCTCTCTCTCTCTCTCTCTCTCTCTCTCTGAAGAAAATAATAAATACAGTACGGAAACGGCTCTAGTTGGGGTGTTCGATGACATTAGGCGAAATATGGACGAAGGGAAAATCACAATTTTAATTATGGTTGACTTCTCCCGGGCGTACGACCTGGTGCAGCATGAACTCTTTTTGGCCATACTGCGTTCTGTCGGTCTCTCGGAGAGATTAGTTTCCTGATTCCGGTCATATCTTACTGGGAGATGCCAGAGTGTCCGTACCCCTGACGGGAAATCATCAAAATGGCTAGAAGTGGGAGTAGGAACTTCACACGGAAGCGTTTTATCATCCCTCATTTTTTCTTTAGCAATAAACCCCATGCCTCTTGTTTTTGAAAAATGTTCATATATGCTGTATGCCGATGACTTACAAGTTTATCGTGCTTGTACAATGAATGAAATAGAACGTACAATAGAAGAAATAAACTGCGAAATGATGAAAATGGTAGACTGGTGTAATAAACATGGCATGAAAGTGAATGAATTGAAATGTAAAGCATTGGTAATTGGTTATTCAAGACTATTGAAGAGTATAAACTTAAATTGTATATCTAAAGTAAAAATTAATGAAGTAAATTTAGATTATGTAAAGATAACTAAAAATTTGGGTGTAATTATGACTAGTGACTTGTCCTGGTCACCTCATGTCTCATCTATTAGTAATAATGAGTACAATAGTTTATATCAATTGATAAGAATCGCGATAGATTTCCCATTCCTATCAAGATGGCAACTAGTAAATGCGTTAGTGATGCACAATTTTGACAACGCAACAACAGCTTTTTGTGACATTAATAGTGAGCAAATTTCAGTTTTACAAAGAGCAGAATGCAGTTATTCGTTTTGTCTTTCGGTTGAAGTTAGACCAACATGTCACTCCTTTTTATCTAAAACTAAATTGGTTAAAAATACCTGAACGAATAAAACTTGCTAACGCTGTATTACTATTTAAAATCCTAAAATTTTCATATCCGTCCTACTTAGCAAAATTTTACAATATCATGGGAAGTGTACACTTACATAGCACTCGTAATGCCAATCAATTATTTCAAATGCCCCTACATCGCACAAGTATATTTAATAAATCTTTTATCGGTAGTAGCATAAGAATCTATAATGAAAATCCTCAACTCTTTGACCTAAACCTGTCAGTAAAAGCTTTCGAAAATAGTTTCCACACACATTTATTCAGTAAATATAGTGCACAATCAACAACCTAAGAAAATGAAGAATATTTCTATGTTTATTGATATAGAATGAGAATGAATGTTTAGGATGATCTCGTTTCCCTGTCTATATTACTATGTATAAGTATGAATTATGTTATAAAATTTATTTAAGTTTAGAAGTTCTTTGATTTGTTGAAGTTTAGAATTTTATGTTTTATAATTTATTTAAGTTGTGAACAAATGAGTGAGGCTCACAGTGATATTTTCTGTTTAATAATTGATACTTTTTAATTTCATTTGTAATTAAGTACTAACTGTTTTGAGGTTTAATTTTTTGTAACGGCTCTTCCAGGGTCATAGGAAGAGAGGGCTTTATAGCCCTATATTTTACCCTGGTGAATAAATAAAATCAAAATCAAATCAAATCTCTCTGTCTCGTCTGAATCAACGTTTGAACTTTAAATCGACGTTTCACAGAAACGATGTAAATCGATGTTTACTGATAACAGTGTAACCACTGATTACGTTGGTGAAACCCGTATGTTTTAAATGAACGTACAAAACTCTGGTTCCGCAAAACAATGATCTACTTTACCCATGGTTAGAGATTGTCGGTGAAACCGGCCCTATAAGTCATGCTGTTTAGCTTATTAGCGTCGTGTATTGTCTGTCAGCCCAGTCGAAGTATGTGGTGTATAGTGTACATAATTATATGTTAGGGCCGCAGCCTGGATTCTCATACCTTCATGTTCATTTCCAAACTATTCCTTTCTCCGCAAATTAGTTCCTTAGTGATCAATCGAAACGTTCCCCAGTTCGGTTCGGGAGGAACAGCGGGGGGTCGAAAGAGGGCGAAGAGCGACGAAATGTCAGTGCGAGGGCTCAGGTGGGGGAGCGGACGCCTTTCCCGTATATAACATCTCCGCAACCCCTAGCTGGACATCACTCGATCCACCATGAACCCTCTGGTAAGAACCCCAAGACCAACACATATTATCTACCTTTACTACGTTCTTCTAGTATAAACATCGCAACAACCCCTTAATTAATTTGACAACTCATTAGCGAACTTTCGTAGAAAAATAAAGCTATTGCAAATAATGTTCCAAAAATTTAAAAATCAAATTTTTTGAAAATTTTCTTCATTGAAATCCAATTTGAGTCATTCTGAAACGAATCCTAGAATTCAACGCTTTTACATATATATATATTATATATATATATATATATATATATATGTACTATTTATATATATAGTACTACTATAGTACTATAGTATAGTAGTATATGTATATGTTTTACATATATATATATTATATATGTGCCTGTTTGTCAGTGTCCTTCCAGTCGATAACACTCCTCAAGATACTGATAAAAATTCCGTTCTTGCGCCAAAAAATCGAGCCTTCCAATGAAAGCATTATTTGAGCACATCAAATTGGTAAAATTTCAAAAAATGTGCTTACAAAATTACTAAAAAAGAGTATAAACGATTAAAAATTGTTAAACTTATATTTCGTAGCAGAATTTTAGTTTAGTCCAAAAAAGTTCATTAACAATGAACTAGAACATTGAAAAAATTATGTAGAAATGGATAATAAATTCCATTGTGCTCCATTTAATCACGCCCTAGACGTCCGATCTCGCTCAAATTTGGATGATAGTTGGGGAATGACGATTTGATCATCCCATATCAATTCCAACATGGTTGTATCATTAATAGCTACTGCGCATGCGCCTATGTGAAATCCTTGAAACGACCTTAATTTCCACTGTTTTCATCCGATTTCGATGAAATTGTCAGAGAGTCAGGTTAGGTTGTAGATAGTCCCCTATAATTTTCATTGTTGCCAAATCAATTCTTCATTATGCTTCATTTTTTCACACTCTAGTCGTTCGATTTCGCTTAAATTTGGATGACAGTTGGAAGAAGATGACTTGATTACCTCATATCAATTTCATCACGATTGTATCATTTATAGCTACTGCACATCCGATTTTGACGAAATTGTCAGCGAGAGCGCTGTTTAGGTTGTACTCGTAGATGGTCCCGTACCTATTCCATTGTTTTCAACTCATCAGTTCATTCTGCGCTTGCACAAACGTAAATTACATTGAGGATCATTTTTGGTTTATTATTTCCAATAATGAGCCTATATGATCGTATAGCAGAAAATATTTATAACCCCCCCTCAAACTTTGTCACTTTACGTTTCAAGGTGCGTAGAGTCCAAATTTGAAATGTCCGTCCGCCGTCCGGGCCATAAAAGGCCTTAGAATTGACTTAAAAAATCTGTTCTTTCGCACATAGACTCCAAATGGGGTCTAGTTGGTCCTAACTTCTCGCCAGCTATGGGTGCTATGAGCCAAAAATAGGTGAAAAAGTGTCTTTTTTTTTTTTGTATATTTCAAGTTGTATAGAAATTGGAGATTTATGAGTGAAAAGAAAATGTTAGCTATTAATTTTATGAAAAAAAAGTATTCTAAATGATACTCTTTTTTCAAAAAGAGATTTTGGATTTTAGGCTATTTTTTGCAATTTTATAGATTTTTTAAAACAAAATTTAATGAAGTTCAAGTTTTTAGCATAATTTCGTACATAAATTGTTGAATGCTCTATTTCATAGTTGATATACTTTATTCGACCAATCTTATGCTAAAAATATCAATTTAACGATTCTTAGCCATTTTCAGTGATTTTGTCAGCACATTTTTTGAAATTTGACCAATTAGATGATATCAATATACAGTATAGGTAACACTTTTATGTGTTGGAAAGATGACTTGGTAATAAATTGTTATGTTTATCAACTATATTAAAAAGCGTAAAATTGTGAGATTCCGCTGCTGTAATGGATTGAACCCATTGTGAGGTCCGAAGCTCCGAGTTCCGATACTAAATATAGTATACGCGGCGTTTAATAATTATGGACCAGAGATCTACGTAGAAGGGCTGTCTAATACATAAATAATAAACCTTTGTGTAATAATTTGCAGCGTTTTTCGTTTCTTAATTGACCAATTATGATATGCTACTTCTTGATTTACTCTCTTCCGCTATGGAATTTTTCAAGATCGTTTGAAACTTTTCAATGATCTATACATTCATGATATGTTAATGAGGAAACTATGTGCCACACCCAACTTGGCAGATGTTTTTCTAGATGCCTTTACACTTCCTAATAAATACATATTACAAATAATTATGATCTAGATACGCCAAAACGGCATGAGTTGATATTTTTCATGAATGCACGACTGATTTTTTTCGGAGTCAAATTTTAATATTAATATGCCTTAAATCTTACATAAAGCAACGGACGTGAAAAAGATACTTTAACTATTTTTAAGTTGAAGAAGATTCCATCCTAAGAATTTTGACACCGTCTACACTCTCCTACTATGAGTAGTTAGTTCCCTTCGCATGATTTTTCCAAGTTTCGCACACTGGCGACTTCACAGAACCCCTCCCGGCTAGGTGGGATCCCCCTGCCCGGACCAAGACGTCACCAGTAGAGTAAACTTTGAAAATTCATAGAAAGAAAACGACTCTTTGTAGGAGAGTATGAATTGTGTCAAATTTCTTTGAATTAAAATATTTTCATATAAAAATATGAAATAAATTCGTGGGTAACGCTCATTAGCCGGGTATGTTGGACTCTACCTAGTTCGATCGTAGGAGAGTCCGAGGGATTTTCTATCCCCGAATCCAACCATAGATTTTAATCTATTCATCCAACTTATCTATTCTACGATAAAGATAATGATAATTATTCTTAATTACTCTACAGTAGTATTATGTTAGCAACCTCGATGAATAAATTCTAGTTTCATTAATACTAAGTTACGCGAAAATCATTGTATCATGATACAGTTGATGATTTTCTGATAAAATGCATACTTCTTGATCGAGTTCATAAACTTCGAAATACTACTTTTTGTTTGTTGATGATACGTATGGATTTATTAATTACCAAAACCAATCAAAAATTCATTTCATTAATTACCAAAATCTGAACTCTTGGAACTGATAAAGTTCGTTATCTTTTTGTTTCAGAAATCTTTGTTACTTGTGGGGCTTATAGCTGCGGCTTTTGCTGGCGAGGCAAAGAAAACCGAGAAGAGAGGAATCTATCATGGTGAGAGCCTCGGGATCAGCAGCTTGGGCTCTGGTCTTAGTCTTGGATCAGGCCACGGTCTGAGCTCTGGAATTTCTCTCGGGTCCAGCTACGGATCTGGACTTTCTGGCATCAGCCTCGGACACGGAGGTGGACTTTCTGGAATCAGTTATGGACACGGAGGTGGTCTCTCTGGCATCAGTTTGGGCAGCCATGGGATTTCTGGTCTTGGGTCAGGAATTGGCCTTGGGTCTGGACTAAGCTCGGGACTTTACAGTGGTGGAATTTCATACGGATCTGGTGCCATTGGTGGAATCGGTAGTGGAATAGGAGGTGGACTTGGCGGAATCGGTGGTGGTATCAGTGGAATCAGTGGTGGAATCGGTAATGGACAAGTGATTTCCAAGCATGTGACCATCACCAACCGTTATGCTGTTCCTGTACCTCAGCCCTACCCTGTCCAGGTCGAAAGGCAGGTCCCATACCCAGTCAGTGTACCCGTCAAAGTTCCAGTCGACAGGCCCTACCCCGTCCATGTTCCTCACCCAGTTCCAGTCCCAGTTGAGAGACCCTACCCAGTTCCCGTTGAGAAACCAGTTGCAGTCCCAGTGCCCCACCCAGTCCCTGTTCCTCACCCCAGGCCTTACCCAGTCCCCGTTCCCAGGCCTTATCCCGTGCCTGTGGTCAACAATGTCCCCGTTCCCGTCCCTCAACCTGTGGTTATCCACAAGCCAGTTCCAGTTCAAGTTGCTTCCCAAGGCATTTCTCTCGGCTCCTCCTACGGCAGTGGGCTTTCTGGGATCTCTCTTGGAGGTTCTGGCCTTTCGTCTGGCCTCTCTCTTGGACACGGTGGAATCAGCAGTGGACTTTCATCCTACGGTGGTGGCATCTCATCCATCAGCAGCGGACTCTCCTCTTCCTACGGCCACGGAGGACTCTCTTCAGGCCTGTCCTCTATCTCTCTTGGACATGGTAGTGGACTTTCTTCAGGACTGTCCTCCATTTCTCTAGGACACGGTAGTGGACTTTCTTCAGGGCTATCCTCAAGCACGCTTGGACATGGAAGTGGACTGTCTTCTTCTTATGGCCACGGAGGTCTCTCTTCTGGACTGTCCTCCATCTCTCTCGGACACGGCAGCCTTTCCTCTGGCATCTCTTCCCTTAGCCACGGATCCTCTTATGGAAGCAGCTCCATTGGCTCCCACGGATGGTAACTCAGTTACCCACATAAGGGAAAAGGTCAGTTTCCACAAATAAACATGTATTATAATTTATCACGTACATCCAATTTATTAATGGAAGTAAATATTTATGATCATGTGGTTTCAATCGTAATGAAATAGTGACTTCAACAATTGGGAAAATTAATTATTAAGAGTCCAATAAGAATCGTCTTATAATCTGAACCATTGTGTGCCACAACTTTGTTGAAATCCTTTTTTCAAATTACTTCAGTCATTCACATTCAGCAAAATCAAAGAATTTTTAGTTTCATCAGATCTCTTCAGAAAAAATTGATCAATTATGGCAATATTTACCTGTTTCCTTTCTTTAACCTTTGCCACTTTAAAAAGTGGGGATCTCTTAACTCAACCAGTTTCTTATGGATACACATTACCACTTCTGATAATTTTCATCCAATGTGCTAATTATAACATTTTTTTTCTTTTTCAGAGTTATGAAAACAAGTCTGATCACATGAAACGCTGGTCATCATCATCGTCATTTGTACATATCATTTAGCGAAACGATTTTTTATACTTGTTATTAAAGTTTGTTAATTTTTAAAGGTTGTTGTTGATGTTATTTTACTTAAAGGTTACTTTAAATCCACTATCCTATTTACTTAGCTTCCATTGGGCGAGCAAACCCAATCACAAGTGAGAACGAATGAGACATTCACCGTTCACAAACAGAATAGAAAACTAACTACCAAATTGATAGTAATAAAATTTAGTTTTAAATTGTGTTTTTATTTAGAATAGAATAATTCTAGAAATATCTAGGCGTTACAAAATGAAACCCCCGCTTGAGCTTTGCTCCTATTGCGGGTAGGGAGTTTCAATTCAACTAATCACATTTCTTAAAAAATATATCTAACCTTCTTCAAATAAAAACAAAACAAAAAATTAAAAAATGAAAAGATAACAAAAATTAAGAACTGCATGTATTGAGGTCATAAATTTATACAAATGAATCAATAGAAGAAAACAAAGTGATATTTCGTCATGTCTTAGAGTAACTATACATTAACACACATAATTTTGAGAAAATCGGCAATAAATGATCAAATTTAACGGTGTACCGCCTCCATTTAATTATTTAATTATTACAATTTAATTATTACATTAACATTTAATTTAATACACATTTTATATTGGTGACCTGTGAAAGGGTGGGAGAAAGAGTGTTCAGAATTTTTGGGATCAGGTGATAAAGAATTTTTTGTCCCAGTGAATTATTCTTTCGGGACTGTTATATTTGGCAAACAAACCAAAATTAGAGATCATAACGCTAGACTTTGAACTGTAGAATGCTGGATTTTCAGAAAAATTCCTCTGAAGTGGGTTGACGGTGAGGCATGGTACGAACGATAGATTTATGAGCTATAGCTAGGGTTAACACACCAATTGTTGACACTTATCCAAATAATGACACTTCAATTTCAAATCAAAGAAATAAGTAAATAAGACACTGTAGATTATCAAAATCGACGTCATTTGGAAGACAAGAAAGTAATTGTTAAGGTTGATCGATTCCGCTGGTTATGAAGAACATACCTAACAAATCCTCTGGGTGATGTGATATCCATGACAACCGTAACCTGTCACTTCAGTGACATCGTCACAGCTCTGCACCTTAGGGAGGTGAGTCTACAAATTTGGATGTTTAGGGTCAAGTATATGAGTAAAAATTACAATTTAAATTCTGATGATCTACTAATAATATGATAAAGAAGGTGTAACCATGAAAACCCTAAAATTAAAAAAAAAGAAGAAAATAAAAGGTTTTGTTTGATGTCAACATTAGGTTCCATAAAACGTGTGTGTCCTAATGTTGAAACCTTTGTCTATATTTGGAGAAACTTCTAATTTCATTGTAAAGTTTATATTTGGATTTAAATCAGCAGGGTGAATACATAATATAGATAGAAAGAGACTATTTCTAAGCAACCCAAGATAATCCGTACTTTATTGTATCGCTCCATTTTCTAATGGTGGCCTACTAAGCCTAATCTATTTTAAGATATTCTTTGAGAATATATTTCTACATGCTCACAAGTTTTTTTTTTTTTTTTTTTTTTGTATATTTACCACAATAACAACTTCAGGTAAACGAAGCATAATATTTAACATAAGTGTCAACATTGGGAACTGAAAATGTCAACATTTGGAATTTCTGAAGGTATGTGTGTCAACATTTGGTTAAAAGAAGCAGAATTTCAAAAAAGTGCTTTGAGATAATCAGCAAAGTTATTTGGAGGTATTGAATACATGCAAACTATCCTCAACGAACTCACAATTTATAATACCTACTTGTAAGTTCCATTTTCTTGAACCCGTGGGCAGTGTTGGGCATAATCTTATCGTTGAATACGAATACAATTGTAATCGCGATAATTATTCGTTGTTTCTGAGTCAGCTACAAATTATTCGTATTCGTATAATCGTATTCGACTGTCGGCGATTACACGAATACAACCCATAAAAATGCGTCCCAGTCATCAATTTCAATAGGGCGTCCCTCCTATAATATGCGGTCTTGCTAATATTACTTAGCTTCAGAGGGACGTCCTTAAACCGAATTCAGCGATTGGAGCCCAGCCTATTTGTCTCAAATCTATTTCAATAGGACATCCCTCTGAAGCTAGGTAATATTAGCAAGGCTTCGCATATTATAGGAGGGACGCCGTATTGAAAATGTTGACCGTGAAGCATTTTTATGGGTTGTATTCGTGTAATTGCCGACAGACGAATACTATTACACGAATACGAATATATTCGCAGTTGAATCAGAATCAATGAATAATTATCGCGATTGCATCGTATTCGTATTCGACTATAAGATTATGCCCAACACTGCCCGTGGGTAAAACACAGAATCTAAGAGAGATGTCCCCCAATAGTGTCAACAATAAATTGGTGCTTTTACCCTAGTGAGCTGCGATCCCTCTTACTTCCTCCATTCAATTTAAACATAAATCAAGTCGTGAGACATGAATCCAAATAATAGAAGTAGGTAGAAAAAATTGACTAATTAGGAACAAATGAATGTTTCAAGCTTTACAGATTGGTGGACTCGACAATAGTTATATGAATGTTTAACAGGTCATATCCTAAAGCTTCGTTCTCAGTGTGCGTTCTGCGAGTCCGTAACGGTTCTGGGCAAGCGCAGTCGAGTTTTGTCGGTCGCAGTGCCAGAACGCCCAGTTCCGGAACGCGAAGAACTTCGAGTACTGCGTTCGCAGTGTTTTGCGAACCCAGTTCCAAATGGTTCTGACAGTCTCCGTTTTTTTTTTTCGGCACTGTCAGAACTCGAACGCAAGGACGTAGTTAACGCATGCGCATTTCACAATTTTTCGGATCTCGTGGAGTGAAGAACTTCTCATCTTCTTCATCGAAATCATACTTAATCATACTTTAGTCTCTATACGTTAGAAGAAGTACCTATCGATAGAAATGTCAACTAGCTCTCAAGTTCAGAAAGCGATAGTTTCTACGATGGTGTTTGGTTTGTAAATGATGAGGACGAGATTGAAGTTATAGTTGGATCACGTCTACATCCACGAAACTCAAATTTTTTCGAGTATACTCCACAGTCATCATGGATTTAAAAAATTGGCTGTGGGGTAATAGTTTGTTAAGTAATGTTTACGGGCAGAATAAGTAATATATTCACGGGAACTAAAAATATTCTGAAAAGGAGCGCCAAAAGGTAACACTAGTTGAGTGAGGTTACAAACAACAACACAGGTTATTCGACAACCAAGATCTGAAATCGTTCGCAGTGCAGAATGGTTCCACAAGTTCCGGAACACCCCGGGATTTCCCGTCCCAGTTTTGATGAGTTTGAGAACTGTCAGAACGCGCACTGAGAACGAAGCTTAAAAATTAATTTGAGATGAGTTGTTTGCAACGTTGGCAAGGAATTTGTATAAATTAGGAACTCATTTCATCTTCTAATATTGTGGTCTGGAGGATCGCAATCCCACTATGAACTTCTTCCGATAGTTGAAGAATTCACTTATAATCATAAAGGTTTTTTTAAAGCGAATTTCCGTAAAAAATGAAGCTATTGCATGTAATTTGGCCTTGACCGTTAGATAGATAAATGGTAAGTATAAAACGTAAAAGGTGAGTAGAAATTTTGATTTTGGGATAATTTTTATTTTCATCTCGAGAAAGTTAAAATAATGCTTCCGCTACCCACGTATACGTAAAGTCAAAAGAGATAAAAAATGAGCACCGTATTTCAATTAGAAAAAACAACTCGTAAACGAGTTCAACTATCCGCTTTACAAGCAGATACCATGTTACATGGATATGTCCGTTATGATTGGGGATTTCATAACGGTTGTACACGAGAGTTGTAAACAAATCCTTTAACTTTAAACAAATCCCTGGGCCGTATGGCCGCATCCCGACTAATTTTATTCCAACAAAACAACGGTTTACTTATAGAAATGTTGAAAATAACTGTGGAGAGAAGCCACTACAATGAGTTGTTGTTAACAGTCGACTGTTGTCAGGAGGATGAAAATGTTTCCTATGGAGTGGAGTAAATTATGCTATTGCTTTACGTTAAGAATATTGTAACCGGCTTATTAAAATTGTTTATAGTCCAATCAACTTAGTTTAGGAATGTAGCCAGGTACGTAAGGAGGGGGAAATTGGTAGCTTGAGATGTGAACATTTATCACATAAATCAAGCGCTTTCCAACGAGTGGCGAACGATTTGTTTGCGATGAAAACTGCGGAAATTCCAGTCCCCTAGCAACGGCTGGGTTGTACGTGAAAAACACTGAAATTGTGACACAAATTTTGCATCACGGAAATTTTTGGTTGACCCCCCAGAGCAAAGACATATCCATGTCAAAACGCACTGGTTTATCGTAGATACTAGCTGTGCCCACCTCGCTTCGCTTGTTCGTCCAAGAAGAAGAAGAAGAATAAGAAAACATGCTTCATTATACGTCATACATTTATCAAAATATCGCAGCGGTTCTCAATATTTATAACAAATGACAATAATTTATTATTACACTTCTCCTAATTTTATTTTATAGTCATAATTAAGGCTGGGATCGATATGCTCGATAAAATTTCCAGATATGCTCGAAAACCATGTGTTTTATGTTCGATATATATGTCCAAAAAACCCATTATATGCTCGATAGATGTGCTCCAAAAACCCATTAAATGCGGTTAAATATGCAGAATATGCTCGAAAAACATCGTTAAAAACTATAGAAAGGAAAGTGAAACGAACAAACCAATAACTTATCTTTATATTAGAGCTTTATTTTATAATTTTATGTGATACACTGCGATATACTCGCACACAATTTTCAAGCATTATATATCAGAAGTTTTCTTATAAAAGATACAGCTTAAAAGTTAATTTACAAAATGATCATATTATAATGAAGTAGATTTACATTGGTGTGTAAAATTAGAATTTTTTCTATGTTTTCAGTTGTAAATGATTTTCTTAAATCAGTCAATAAACGTTTCAATGACGAGAGGGATCTTTCGATCTTGACTGACACGAGAGGTAAATACTTCAATGATGCTGCTTCTTGTGCAGAGTAGTTCAGAAAATCCTCTGACGATGCCATGCAGCATCCTCTCCAAGTACAACGCTCCTCTCCAACCAGTGACGGATTAATAGAAATTCGTGGGTGGGGGCGGTCCTCTACCAGCAGTACCCCCCCCCAGTCCCCCCCCCCCCCCCCCCCCCCCCGAGAAATTGTTTGAAAAAAGACCTTGAAAAACTGGCAGTTTTAGATGTTATAGACTTACACTTTATATCAGGTACCTATGTAAAAATTAACATGAAAAACAATTCTTATTTGCACAAAGTTTAGGTTGGTTACCAAACGCCCCAAAAATAAATAAATAAACAAAAAATAAAATGACTACAGGTAAGTAATTTTTTTGGCAAAATCATATCGAAAAAGGCAGGGAATGAAACATGAAACGCTGGAGAACTTTAGTCCTCGTGATCTTATATTTTTATAAACTATACAATTTACCTATATTGTAAACAAAGGATTAAATAATTTTTCAATTTACTTTAGAAGTAAACAACCATTCAATAAAGACTCGCGATGAAATTAAACGAACAAAGTACATTTTTGAGTAAAGATGAAAATACAAATAGGTAATATATTACATTGTTAAACATTTTTTGGCTATTACTGGTAAATGTGAAACAGTGAATAATTCACTTCAACCGAAAAACACTGGTTGCAATCAGTTAAGAAAATACGATTCGTTCCTTTCTTCGTCGAAACAGTAGGTAGGTTGATTATGTATTATGGCTATTGATTATGTATTGTTACCGTTACCAAAAGCGGTAAACGAGAGACAAATACAGTAGGTTCCTACCGTAACTTGTTAAATAAACTGATGAACACAAACTTATCCCTATTAACTAAAATTGTATCCCTTACCTGCTGCCTTATGTTTTTTAAAGAAGAAAGATGTTATCTTCCATGCTCGTTTCTTGACGGAGCTAAACTCAAACACTAAAAAAAAACTTTAGTTCGCATTTAACATGAAGTTTGGTTTCTACTGCTCATCTACTCAAAAAGGGCGAAGATGGACGACAGCAAGACACGGACTCAACACCACCGTTGCCAACCTGCTTTGATGATTTTTCCCTCAAGCACTTCTGAAAATCTCAGAGTTTACCGACGAAAATTCTGACACAACCCACGTAAATCTCCGATTGATACCTCGTGGCACCTACGCAGTTTGTGGGCCAACTAAAATTCAAACGAACAAATTAGAAAATTGGCCGTGACAGATTAGTAAAACCGGTACCTATCATACCAGTTTCCCCACAGTATAAAGTTCCTTAATCTATAATCGTATTTTTGTCAATCTACAAGCGCGACGGCGTGATTCTATTCCGACGTTCTGTCCCAAGAATTTTTTTCTTCAGCCTCTCGGGGGGGGGGGGGGGGGGGGGGGGGGGGACCGCCCCCCTTTAATCCTTCCCTGTCTCCAACCGGGATTTCGAGCCATCTTTCACCTCTTTTTGGAAAAAGCCACCTAAACAAAAGTGGTTCCCAAAATAGGCACACCGCTAAAATACCTTACAACCCCATTTCAAAGTGAAAGGATGCTTGGGGCTTTGTGAGCTTATCTGACGAGTCGCACTCTAATCCGGCAGAAGCTTAGGGTGTGTGAATCACCTCACTAAAGGTTAACAACCTCCGGTTCTATTACTCTCACCAGATACAATTTTAATAATTATTATTCCTTTTTTTTTTCGAAACTTATGGATGGTCAGGGCCCAAATCCCGGAGGGGAATTCGAAAAAATACAAACTATTTAGACGAAAACCACAAGAATATGCATTTATATGTTTCTATTCTGAAAACCGCGGTTTTATGCATTTATATGCTCGATAAATTTAAATTATGTTGGTCCCAGAGAGGTGAAAATACCACCAAAAGGCTTCTTTCAGTGTGTACTATTCAGGAAAAAAATATGCAAATATGCTCGAATCCCAGCCCTAGTCATAATATTATCATATTACTCTTCATTCATGGAACATCAATATTTTACTGTTATCAACAATAAAATAATAAATAAAATGTACAATTTTGTTATAGTGCGCTATAGACATTGAACCAAAGGGGACGAATAGGTTCTTCTGTTGATACATCCTGTAAATAAATAATTTATTTTATTCCTGTCATTATTGACAATAATTTATTGGCCTTAATAACATGATTCAAGTAATAATGTTAAAAAACTTGGCCCTTCGGGCCTCGAAAGGGGCTTCGCTCCCTGGACCCCCCCCCCCCCCCCCCCCCACGGTTGCTTTTGAGCCTTCGGTTAAAATGCTAAAACATGGAACATATTCCCCGCTAATTCGTAAATTTAAATAAATTTAAAACTACGACATAAATGTTTTACTAATCGAAATTAGAACACAGTACCTAGGGAGGTACTTTTCTGTTATGGTGCGTCTACAATTACTATGACCAAGATTAAATTCTCAACCAAGTGACAACAAAACAAGCGGCATTGTTTACTATATTCATTACATAAATCTTTATATATAATTCCGAATGGTCTTTAGTGTTAGACTGCTCATTTGAATCAGCACGGCCCCAAATTTGTTGCAAAAGTGTCGCCGTTCGTCTCTATACCCGCCTTGATCGTGTTCTAGGCGGTCCTTATCAACGAGAGTTGTTTATTAAGCTGAGGCGGTAACAACAGTTGCCATCAATTCACGGTCAGTAAGAAACGTAGTGTAGTTACTAACATCTAGGAGAGTTATTTCTGAGACTTTATCTTCATATATAATTCCGATTTTAGTTTAAGACTGCTCATTCGAATCAGCACGGCCCCAAGTTTGTTGCAAAAGTGTCGGTAAGTAAGAAACGTAGTGATGGGGTCTTTTCTGATCAGCTGAGTGAGTTAAATTCTTTCCTGTTCACTGTAGGAAGTTGAAATTTGATAGGAAGACTCTCTGGGACATTAAGAGACGAGTGAAGTGATGGGGTCTTTTCTGATCAGCTGAGTGGCGAGGACCACCTCAACTGGTGGTATTTATTTTATTACATTACTTACATTTTGATCGTTATTTCTTCTTTTTTAATCATTTATTACCATCGCCTTAGCTTTGCACCACGTCACATAACGCCGCAAATAGATAGGACTGATATCGTTACTATAATGTGCTGGGTTCCTGTTAGTTACTACTGTTATACGGACTAGATTAGGGCTTTCCAAGCCCTAACAGGCCTCTAGTAAATATAAAACTACGACATGAATAGAAGAACAAGTACGAAAGAAATGCGTGATAAATCCAGAGCTTTCCAACGAGTGGAGAACGATTTTTGCCCGGTGAAAACTAAAGGTTTCTTTTCCCCAGCAACGGCTTAGTACGTGAAAATCATAAGAAATACCCCTTATACCTACATATATGCTCATCCAACTTGGATGCCATTTTTTCTGTTGGAAATTACTTACAAATTCCTCAGGAACGGCTTGGTTGTACGTGAAAATCAGAAGAAAGTGTGATGAAGAAACAAACGGAAATCAACAGAAACGCTTGCATACGAGTCTGCAACACGTTGGGACATTTTATGTTTTTAGATGCTGACTCGTATGCAAGCTCTAAGAGCCACTCAGCTGATCCGGACCCTGGGCATCGTCAAGTAAATGAAATCATCAGAAATTAACAAGCGGTGGCAATCATGTTCACAATATCAATTATTGAGAATGATCACCTGAGTGTACACAATTATTCAAATAACCATGCTCAATGGTCAATTCGCCATGAATGGTCAACGAATTTTGTGGGATGAAAAACGACGAGGAACCATTTCCATAGCAACGACTCGGTTGTAAGCGGAAATCATCAAAAAACCAACCGTAACCCTTTTTTTTTACGCTTTTTTCGTTTATGTGCCAAACTAACATAAAATGTCAATATCCAAGTAGCGTTTTTCGCTAGTTACTCCAAGTTTCGTGACACTTCCGCGTAACGTTTTCGAGCAGTTAGCTCAAAGCTAAAGCATGTTCCATTAGGGTGGTTAAAAAAAAAAAGGTTCTGGGATTTCTAGTCCCCATTGTTTTTTTGCTTCCTCGGTATGTCAGGATGACCCTCCTAAATTTTTAGCAAAAAATATTAATCCTAACGACTTTACCTGGGCCGATTTTGTCCAGTTATCGACCGCTATCGTAAACCAACCTCTAAATTGGTGCCGAGGTGATGATTTGAAGGACGGATTTCAATTTGTTTGGGTCAATTTATGGGTTTTTGCATGCGCTGAACACGATGAACTCATTTATTTTACGCTCCGTCCACTAGTTATCCGGTAAACTGGCAGAGGGCGCTGCTTGAAGATGAGTAAAATTCGAAAATTTCACCGAAAATGATGTTGCCTGGTTAAGAATTGTACTAGAAACATGCTATTATGGTGGGATAATATGCTTTGGCATGTTCTGAACATGATTCCGTTTTTTACTATACTTTTCCGCCGATGATTGCTTCGTTTATCGGCCATAAACCTCAAATTAATTGTAGGGTAATAGACAAATTCACCCTAATTTCACCGGAAATTATGTCGCGTTGATAATTTAAGGTCCCGAAATACCTTGTGCCGATAAAATTTGGTATTTTCCAGGATACTCGGTACAAAGCCGTTGGTAATTTGGCAAGGACTTGAACCGGCATTGTACTTATTCGCTTAACGACCCGATACCATTGTACAAGCTTTTACACCTGACCGATACCGCTGACAATAGCTAACCCTACGCTCAAACGATCCAATCACAGTTCAGACCAATATGTCCCAATATGTCCATACTGCCAGGATCGGCCCAGGTAAAGTGGTTAGGATTAATATTTTTTGCTAAAAATTAAGGAGGGTCATCCTGACATACCGAGGAAGCAAAAAAACAATGGGGACAAGAAATCCCAGAACTTTTTTTTTTGAACCACCCTAATGTTCCATGCTAAAAGTAAAGGTACCACTACTCACTCAAAATCGTTCGGTTGACTGCTTATTGAAATATTACAACCCTTGTGGATGATTCTGTACCAGAAAATCCGAGGTATCAACCTTATCCTCATCTCAGTATGAGAGAGGCTAGAATAAAAAGATAAAATCAAAAAATTAAACATCAGTGGCTAACGCAAGGAGGGGAGGGTATAGATTCCCCCCCCCCCCCCCCCCAAATTATAAAATATTATTTTTTTAATTAAAAGTTAAATGTTGTACACCAGTTAAATGTTATAATAATAAGGCATTCAAGTGTGACATAAATCTATTATACTTCCAATTGTTGTTCATTGTAACACATTTCCCCAGTAAGTATTTCCTGGAGGCTAGCCAGATTGTCGTGGGCGTCGAAAGGTTTGAAAATTAAATAGTTGTTCGGTCTGTAGATATCTTGATACTGTTGTAGAGTGCAATATATCTTCCGTAATTATTAGTATTTTCAACTTATCAGAGCGAAAACTTCGAGTATCGTGTTCACACATATAATGCAATTTTATTAACAACAACTTGGTAACTATAACTGGACAAACGTATTATGAAGGGTTATAAAATAATTAATAGGACTTGATGTATACTTCCAATAGATACATCAAAGTTATTTCATGAAATACAAACGGATGAGATGATACTCATAACTGCGACGTAGATTAGGTTAATGATTAAATTTTGGGCCCATTATGATGTTTGGGCTCCTCTTATGAATGAACTAAACCACTCCGCATCGCGTTGAAGTATGTGTTCTGACGAGGCCTTCCAGCTTGCAGTATAGGCACGAACCCGCAAGACACAACAGTTATGCTGTTTAACTGTATAGCGCCGTGTATTCTGCCTTATTTATTAAAATCAAAACTTTAATATATTTTAATTTAATGTATCATAATTTTCCATCTTCCAACGATGCCACTACGGGGGCGGAGGATGGTATAGTAGTAGTAGGTTTTCGTGGACACCCAAGATGATACCAGCGGTTAATATGATTGACCATAAGGTACAAGCTAATTTTCTTTCTACTCTACATCTACACCATTGTTTATCTCAAGTTAGTGTGTGAGTTACCGATATCCTAGAGATGGCATCATGAAATGCGTTTCTCCACTCCAAGATAATCCTGACCCCTGGGTTTGTAACCATGTTAGCTCCCAAATTTTATTCCCTACTTTATCCAGGTATTAAGTGCTAACTCCAAAAGCTACCGCAGTTGTTGCAATAAAACGTACGCCATATTGTTTTATCACTACAAAACCTTGGTTAGAGAGATTTCTGTGTTTGATTATAGTCCTTGTGTTTATTCTTGATTGCTCATTTTGCGCGTTTATTAAAATGGCATGTTTATTTCAATTCAACATCGGTGATAACGACGATTGTTTGATTGGGAAGATTCGTTGTAAACTAGTGGGTTGTGTGACCAGAAGCCCCACGCAACTTTTTGTGGGAACATAATAAACATTCATGCATTCGCAGGTTAAAAAATTTAAGTTAGGAGTACAAAACCAATGTTCCGGAATTCGTATCACATCATTTTTCCTGTCATTTTGAATGTCTAGTTGTAAACTCCCCAAAACCTGTTAGAAATCCATAAACGAAAGGCACGAGTAAGCAGTGACGGATTAATAGAATTTCGTGGGTGGGGACGGTCCTCTACCGGGAGTAACCCCCCCCCCCCCCGAGAAATTTTTTGAAAAAGACCTTGAAAAACTAGCAGTTTTAGAGGTTATAGACCCACACTTTATATCAGGCATGTGAAAATCAACATGAAAAACGTAATTTTTATTTCCACAAATTTTAGCTTGGTTGGTTACCTGACATCCATGTAAACACAAAAAATAAAATGATTATAGGTAAGTAATTTTTTTGGCAAAATTATATCGAAAAAGACAGGGAATGAAACATAAAACGCTGGAGAACTTCAGTCCTCGTGATGTAATATTATTTACAAATTATACATTTACATATTGTAAACACAGGAGTAAATAATAATGGACTCTTTATTTATTCAATTTACTTTAGAAATAAAAAATCATTTAATAAACACTCACGATGCAATTAAATTAACAAAGTACACTTTTGATTAAAGATTTAAAAACAAATAAAAAACGAGTCCACTATCTGCTTTACAAGCAGATTCCATGTTACATGGATATGTCTTTGATTGGGGATTTCATAACGGTTGTCCTCGAGAATTGTAAACAAATCCTTTAACTTTAAACCAAGCCCTGGGCCGCATCCCGACTAATTCCAACAAAACAACGGTTTATACTTATAGAAATGATGAAAATAACTGGAGAGAAGCCACTACAATGAGTTGTTGTTAACAGTCGACTGTTGTCAAGAGGATGAAAATGTTTCCTATGGAGTGGAGAAATGCTATTGCTTTACTTAAGAATATTGTAACCGGCTTATTAAAATCAAAACATAAAATATATTTGAAATTAGATATTAAAGATTAGGTTTGGGTTCTCCACGGTACAGTTTCGAAGGTATTTTCTTTTAACTCAATCCTCTGGTATCGGGAGTGGAGCGCCATCCTCTAGGTTCATTTCGACCCCTTCCGCTTGTTGACAGTGTCCATGGGTTGAATTTTTTTTCTGGACCCCCGCAGTCTCATGGAGATGGCCCGGATGATGGTCAACTGTAGTTTTACTCGTACCCAGCCTGCAACTTGGGATCGGGGTTTTTCCCATTTATTTGCAAGAACTGAGACCAACTTCTTAACAAAAATGTTGAACTCACGATGCAGGACTCCCTCACATGAGCTTATCAGGGGTGTGAACGATCCCCGTAGGTCTTCGGCTGCACCATCGTACTTCCGGTGCTTCGCTCGGGCGGCTTCGTCGGCGACTGCGGACCACTCACGTGTGGAATAGGAAGGAGCGTCGGCGTTGATAACGCGGTTGTCAAAAAAGCCGCTCTCTCCCTATCCCACACTCCGTGTACCTTGATGTCAGCGATCAAGCCGGGTGAACCGTCTTCGCCCTCCTGCATAATCGGTTCTACCACTACTCCTCTCCAAGCTAGTTTCGCCAATCCTGCAACTCCATCCCTTATCCAGTCGTGCCCTTGCTTTACCAGTCCACCCCTTTTGCGGTTGAGGGCATGATTCACCGTCATGTGTTCACCGCATCCATCGCAGGTAACTGGAAGGCCCATCAGATTTTTTCCGTATCGCAATGAAAGTGCGTCCCTGAATTGAGTAGGCGATAAATCCAAATTATCCGCTGCCAATGGAATAACGGAAAGCCACTGTGAAGCGTTTCCTTCGATAATGCGTTTTATGGTTTTTCGTTCGTGGGGGTCGAGGGCTTCCATGACTTGCTGACATTTTTGTTCGCATCTTTCCATTTTCAGCCTTTTTTCCCTCTTCAGTTCTTCTAAAACATGCAATCTATGGGCTTCTTCATCAAAGTCGGCTCGTCACTATGCATGATGTCACTACTGAAGTAGCCCGAATGGATGTGTCGAAGGCTTCTGTGGCTGAATTCACCTCTTTTTTCAGGTTCTGGAAGATAGCCCCATTTTGGTCCTTCAATTTTGAGTTGAGTGAGCCATGCCTGTATGTTTTGGAGGTCTCCTGCACATGCTGCGTCATCTGCATACCAATTTTGATGCCACTGTGTGCTTTTCAATTTTCTTATGAGAGGAAGGGTGCCAACAGCGTACATCAGCATCCCAAGAGGATCGCCTTGTGTTGTTCCTTCTTGACTTCGGATGGAGGCTTCGCTGCCCCTGAACAAGATTCTGGGGAACCCCCGATAGGTGTTAAAGAGGAAGCGGGCGCATCTTGGCCATAAGACCCTTGCGTTCCACAGAGCCAGTGGACGGCTTAGTGTGTTGAAGGCATTTGTGGCATCCATCAACAAAATCCCTTCGCAACTATTTTCTCCCTCAAACAACTGGGATATCCCGTGTACCGCCCCTTCAATCCCCGCTTTCGCCCCCCCCCCCCCCCCCCCCACACACAACTGATCCGCACCGCATTCCTCCTTCAAGTCTTCACCGGTGACCATTGCCATAGTTTTTGAGCAAAGTCTGTAAAGTACCTCACCAACACCTATAGGGCGCACCCCAGGATCTTTATTCAAAGCAACACCTCTTCGTGACAACAGTGCTTGGATTTTGAACCACTCAATTACATTGTTTGCCAATGAGCGGGTCAGGGTTGCGACAGCCTCTCTCAGGCGGAGGCTATGGGTTCCGTATCGAAGAAGGACGTTTCTCCACTGCTCGGCATCCATACCGCTTGGCCCAGCACTTCCTTTCAGGCGGTGTGCGGCTTGTTCTATGTGACCCGCCGAGATGTTCACTTCGACCAGCAGGGGAAGTTCATCAGAAAGAAAGAGATCTGAAGTAGGGACCATTTGAGAAGGGTGTTTTCTATTTAAGATGTCTAGAACTGTTTGACCTTCATTGTTGACAACTTGTTCTGGCTGTAGAATCCCTTCTCCTTCTCCCCGTCCTGTTGCCCATCTTGTTGCGTCACGTAGCCTTCCACTTGTGGCGAGCCTTGTGAAAACTCTAATCTTTTGTCTATGATCCATTTTGTGATTGATTTGTCTTATTGTTCGATCACATCGAACCGCCTCTTGCACCAACTCATCGTATTTGCCTTGTTCCCATAGTTCCATTCGTTTGTTTAGAGACCTCCTTATGTCTGGGCCTGATTTTATTAGTTTTTCTCTTTGTAGAACCACAGCACAAAGGACTAGTATTTTCTCTGAAGTGGATTCTCCGTTCACAACATTCAGAATTTCGGAAGTCAACAAAGTTGCCAGTTTTCGGCCCACATTTCCTTGTGGTATTTTATACTGCTTACCTTTCAGTCTTGTTGTTTGACGCCAGCGGCTCTTCCAAGCCACATCCCCTCCACTGTCCTCTGTATTTACCAGAGGTGCCCCAAACCCTCTGATAAAATGTGCTTGTATGTGGTCTGGGACTGTGTCTCCTACAACCTCTTGCGAATCTCCTGGGTCATTTGCAACCACACCTCGGTGCGCCAGTCGTTGGTGTACTAGAAGTCCTCGTCTCCTAAAAGTTCTATCACACTGTGGACATCGTACGTCGTCACTCCGAGAATCATTCATTTTCGCGTTTCCTTGCTATTTCCCAGCAACACTCAAACAATAAACAATGAAAAACTCAACTTGAAAAATCAAAACGGTTCAAAAAGTTTTTCTCAGTGATTTCGGTTTAAATACTGGTAGAATTTCGATATCTTAATTTCCTGCATCTTCCTGACCCTTCAACTAACAAAACCAGCCAAAATTCACTTTCGCACACTCACTTTTTCCCGGATAAATTCACGATTATTCACGGAGCAAATTTCCCATTCAAATACACTAGACTTATTAAAATTGTTTATAGTCCAATCAACTTAGTTTAGGAATGTAGCCAGGTACGTAAGGAGGGGGAAATTGGTAGCTTGAGATGTGAACATTTATCACATAAATCAAGCGCTTTCCAACGAGTGGCAAACGATTTCTATGCGATGAAAACTACGGAAGTTCCATTCCCCTAGCAACGGCGGGGTTGTACGTGAAAAACACTGAAATTGTGACACAAATTTTGCGTCACGAAAATTTTTGGTTGACCCCCCGAAAAAAGACATATCCATGTCAATATTACCTTGTTAAACATTTTTTGTCTATTACTGGTAAATGTGAAACAGTGAATAATTCACTTCAATCGAAAAACACTGGTTGCAATCAGTTAAGAAAACACGATTCGTTTCTTTCTTCGTCGAAACAGTAGGTAGGTTGATTATGTATTATGGCTATTGATTATGTATTGTTACCGTTACCAAAAGCGGTAAACGAGAGACAAATACAGTAGGTTCCTACCGTAACTTGTTAAATAAACTGATGAACACAAACTTATCCCTATTAATTAAAATTGTATTCTTTACTTGCTGCCTTATGTTTTTTAAATAAGAAAGATGTTATCTTCCATGCCCGTTTCTTGACGGAGCTAAACTCAATCACTGGAAAAAAAAAAAAGTTCGCATTTAACATGAAGTTTGGTATTTACTGCTCTTCTACTCACAAAAGGGCGACGATGGACGACAGCACGACACGAACGCAACACCACCGTTGCCAACCTTCTTTGATGATTTTTTCCCTCAAGAACTTCTGGAAATCTCAGAGTTTACCAACGAAAATTCTGACGCTACCCACATAAATCTCCGATTGATACCCCGCGGCACCTACTCAGTTTGTAGGCCTACTAAAATTCAAACGAAGAAATTAGTAAATTGGCCGTGACAGATCAGTAAAACCGGTACCTATCATACCCCACAGTATAAAGTTTTTTATCTATACTCGTATTTTTGTCAACATACAAGCGTGACAGCGTGATTCTATTCTGACGTTCCTTGCGAGTAAGTAATAACAAATACGATCAAATCCAGTAAGGGAAAGCGCAACTTGTTTTTGGGCTTCATTGACTCATTCCCGAATGATGCATGTAAGTGATGTGAATAGTTAGAGGCCTGGATGCTCACGAGCAGGTATCTCAAAAATGAAAAACATCCTAAATCCATCCTTTTAGTGAAATGCACTTAGAGTAGTTGAACATATAGATCAAAATTATGTGTATAGTTTTGTGGTCTGGATACAAGCTTGCATCCCAAAAATCCATTTTAATAAATCCTAAAATATATATTAGTAAGACAAGTAGATCAGAATGATGTTTATGATTCAGTCATCCTACCTTAAAATCGTGGCATATCAATACATTCTGATCGCACTGATCCTCTCTACGAAGGGCGCGTATATTAAACTGTAATTTGCCTGGGTTTCCAATGATTAGTGCTAATCGGCTTCACCGATATTTCTCCCATGTACCTGGTGTATTTTGCTTCCGAGACTGCAAGGCAGCGGAAGCTTTGTTTTCACTTTCGAAATGAAAAAAAATTTTTTTGCTCCAAAATCAAAATTTCCACTCGCATTTTGCGTTTCAGAGCCTCCTGAACAAATTTGGTTCCGTGTCTGTCTGTCTGTCCGTCCGCATTTCCTTGTAACAGCCACAACTTCCACAATTTTGATCCGATTTTAACCAAATTTTCAGGGATCGTGCGGGTTACGCTCTAGATGGTCCTCTATCAACTGCATCATGATCGAATCAACAGTAGCTTCTGCGCAGGCGCTAACGTGAATTACTTGTGACGGTCATAACTCGGTAAATGTTGAACGGATTGCGGTCAGATTTTCAGGGATGATTTGGGTAAGGTCCCTTGAGACCCCATAACACAATCATTATAATTGCATTAGCGGTACGCTAGGCGCATGCGCGAAAGTGATGTTTTTGTTACGGTCACAGCTTAGTTTGGAAAATGAACAAATCGGGTGGTCCATCATGCTCAAAGTTGCCAAAAAATATTCCCAAGGATGTTTTAATCATGAATTTAGATCAAAATATTAATGAAATCCTGTAAATCAATTAAAAACTCCTTCAGTTTTGATCCGATGTAGACGAAATTTTCAGGGAACATGCGGACTACACCCTGGATGGTCCCATATTAAAATCAAAATTTTCCATATTAATTTCATTTATTATATGTACCATTCAGCTTCCAATTTCCCACCTTATTAATTCCCTGATGCCAGAACCGGTCGTTTCTAGTTTTCTGGAATTTAATGGTGACGTACTGTGAAGGTCACGAGGAAGCTCATGTGCCATTTCCTTGGCAGTGTATTCTATTATGGGTTTCTTCCTCTAACTTTGAACAGCTGTAAGTCGGACGGTTCCGTCGCTGCAGTGCCATAGCTGATCGGCACCAAAAACAATACAGCGAATTTTGGGTAAGTGAGGAGTATACTTTCAAAATCTCAGGTCGATAGGTCCTAAATTGCGACCTTCATCGCGTCACAAAGTTTCGGTCCAAAACACAAGTGCAGATCAAGTCAACTGGGGAGACTTCCGCCCAACTACGTTCCTTGTATTTCCCTATCAGTGCGTCTGCCACGTATTTTCTGTCACTTCTTCCTCCTTCACCATAACTTCAATCAATAACTCCTTCCCCACCTTCGTGATATTCTGCTGTATTTTTCTCATTCCATCTTTCTCCCCAGAATCTTGAAACCTAATATCACAATACTGTTACAAACTGAAAAAAATTCACCTAAATATTAAAACTTATCAGCTTTATCAGCAGGAAAACATGTCTACAGAGACTAACCTCGAGGCTAATCAAAGACTAACTAACTCCAACCTTCAAGTGCATGGTGAAACACAAATGATCTTAACTCACGGAAATAGCTTAAAACTCCTAACTATAAAAATATCTTATCCCCCATTTTAGCTCTTAGATGGTGAAACCCGCCCTAAGCGAATTTTCGTAGACAATGAAGCCAGTGCAATGGCTCCAAAAATTTTAAAATTAACATTTTCGAAAATTTTTTACATCGAAATCCATTTTGTGATATTCTGAAACGATACCTGGATTTTAACACTTATACAGGGTGATTTCCTCGCAGATGCAAAAAAAAAGTTGGGTGAAACTACATAAAAAATGGAGTAAAATGCCGCCGAACCGCATATTTTTATCTCAATCCGTACTCAAAATATGATTTTTTAAAGGTTTTTTCAGGAATACCGTGTTTTTTCATTAAAAACTCAGATTTCTCCACTTTGTCTCATTCAATTTTAACTTTCAACCTCATTTTCGGTATCAGCATTAAATTTCCTATAAGAATAGTGTACTTGGGTTCTTAAAAAGTACCATCCGAAGACCCTCACATCAGCTCAAACATTGACGATTTTGAAAAAATAATATTTCTGAAAATCTTTAAAACTTTACTACTCTTTTAAAAAGAATCCTGGAAACAGGCAAATCTCATGAAAACTGCTTCATCTAATATGCTTTCCAACGGTATTATCAAGTTTACTTTTATTTTGTTATTTAGGGGAGAAAATTATGTTTTAATGTTGAAAAATGTGGGTTTTTCATTGAAATTGTTGGTTTTCTCGAAAGATGACCCTCCATGAATTTACGAGTATGGGGTCGGTTTCTATGTATTTTTTCTCGCTGGATCGAATGGAAACTCTTGCAGATCTCTCAGCTACGTTATAATCGAGTTTTACACTTTAATTAACTAGTTTTACCCCATAACACACATACATTTAATCGTGACAAACAAACTAAACATTTGCGATTTTAAGTGTAAAACTCGGTTATAACGGAGTTGGAGAGACCATTCGATACAGCTTGAAAAAATACATAGAAACCAACCCCATACTCGTAGGTTCATGGAGGGTCATCTTTCGAGAAAACCAACAATTTCATTGAAAAACCCACATTTTTTAACATTAAAACATAATTTTCTCCACTAAATAACAAAATAAAAGTAAACTTGATTATACCGTTGGAAAGAGTATTAGACGAAGCAGTTTTCATGAGATTTGCCGGTTTCCAGGATTCGTTTTGGAAGAGTAGTAAAGTTTTAAAGATTTTCAGAAATATTATTTTTTCAAAATCGTCAATGTTTGAGCTGATGTGAGGGCCTTTGGATGGTACTTTTTAAGAACCCAAGTACACTATTCTTATAGTAAATTTAATGTTGATTCCGAAAATGAGGTTGAAAGTTAAAATTAAATGAAGTAAAGTGGAGAAATTTGAGTTTAAAAGGAAAAAAACACGGTTTTCCTGAAAAAACCTTTAAAAAATCATATCTCGAGAACGGATTGAGATAAAAATATGCAGTTGGCGGCATTTTACTCCATTTTTAATGTTGTTTCACCCAAATTTTTTTTTTGCATCTGCGAGGGAATCACCCTGTATATATAACTACTTAAATTTGGTTATTTTTGATTTTTTAAATTTTCCCTCGAGGATCCATTTTTTTCCGAAGTTCTCTGTTTAGTTGAATGTATCCACTAGTGCCAACTGTTCGATGAAAATTCCAGCTCAGTTATTCAACTAGTTAAAAAAAAGGACATTTTGGAAACAAAATTAAAATGTGCAGGCCTCATTTTTCTCAACAGAAATGTGTCATCTAATGGAAACGTTTATGGCAAAACCAAGATTACCAGTAACTTTCTGTGAAAATTTCATCCACAAAAGTTCATTGGTTTTTTTGATAGTGAAAAAAACCAAAAAGCCGATCGCTCTCGAAAAACGACTTGCCTTAAGGAAGTCTTCACTTCCATACCCGGATGTCTCCGCCAGAGTCGTCCTGGAAATTTGAACTTCGGACGAATTCAATAATTCACTGACCATCGGAGACGTACTGTATTTTGAACACTACAGAAAATATGGAACAGTAGGTGTCAGTTGCTGCCTCCTAACCTGCCCTGAAACGTTCCAAATTAACCAACCAACGATAACAATCCCGAGCTCAACCTCATTTTAATGAATTTGCGACAAAAATTACGTAATATTGGATCAACCGGGTCCGTTGGCCGGTCCAAATGTCAGGCGGCAGGTCAGATTCGCGAAAGGAGATGAGACCTATATAAACGCAGGTGTCGTCTCTTGGGAGCACAGTCCAGTAACAGGTGTCATCTCAACAAGCATCATGAATCCAATGGTGAGTTTATCATTGATAGAGATGAGACAATCATCGTCAGTTCAATATTTAGTATCTAATCAGTTCAATATCTAATATCTAATCAGTTCATTATAATGTCAGTATCTGACCTGGGAGTATTATATTGTGCGATAGCCGTTTATCTTTTAATGAGCATATTGATAATATTTGTAGTCGAGCCATGCGATCATTGGGGTATCTTAAGCGTAACATTCGTGATTCTGATCATTTAAAAGCATTAATTATCCTTTATAATGCTATGGTTCGCCCCCATCTGGAGTATGCAAGTACGATTTGGTCCCCATACTATCAAGAACGTAAAAGGCATATTGAGTCAGTACAACATAAATTTCTCCGCTATATTGCTTTTAAAAAACATGTTCGGCAGGATGATGTTGTTTATGATTCCCTGATGACCGAGTGTGGTCTTTTATCACTCCAAGATAGACGAGTCGTGGGTGATCTTTTATTTTTGTTCAAATTACACAATTGCAAAATTGACAGCCCCCAGTTATTATTTTATTTTGATTTTCGTACGCCGATCCATCCCACAAGAAGTAATGATTTATTTTCCGTCCCTTTTGTCCCGTTTAATTATTTGTTAAATAACCCCTTTATCGCATGGCTGAACATTATAATTTAATATCAGCTGAGAATAATTGCCTTGATTTTTTTTTCAATAGTTTTTCCTTTTTTAAAAACCACGTCATTTCCTATTATTCTAAATTTCCAACCAACTAAAAGGTACTTTTGTGTATTGATTTAATTTTTTTTACTAACACTTTTAACTCTGTATAAATGTCTATTTTCATTCTTTATCTTTATTTCCCATGTAGTTTCCTTATTGTTTATTGGGCTAACTAGCCCGTAAATAAATAAATATCAGACAGTAACTAATTCAGTTCAATCATTCTTCAGGCCATAGCGAGAGAGCTCAGTGTTTCGATCTGGGGGTTGTGGGGGAAAAAGTCCGAAACTACGAAAATCGATAGTAATAATATGGCAGGAAACTAACATAAATAAGATGAATAAGGAAAAAAATAATTGTTCAGTCTAATCGCTTCATTGATGAAGATAGCTAAAATTAAGATCAAGGTGATTTTGGTTTAATAGATGGTGATTTTGCATTGATTTTAATAAAACCCTCGGAATATTTAATCTCAAGTTATAATATTAGAAACTAGGAAGGTATAAATAACCATATTTTACTAGATTTTCATGTTTTACGGCCATTTTTCAAATAAAAACTTACTGTTACATATTCAAATTGCTTCCTATTGAAGAAGATAGACGAAGAAAGAATTATACATATTTAAGAAATGATCAAAAACAAGAACTACTCACTGATATAGAAAGATGGGATAAATACATGGTATTAGATTGAAAGTTTAGGATGAGTTTCTTTTAACCCTCGGATAGGCACGGTATCAAATTGATACAAAACATGGCTTTGACGGGTTGCAACGCCCGCTATCGTATTCGGAGAGGGGCCCCCTTCCCTCTACCTTCCTAACTTCAATCCGTCTTCACAATCAGTTGACCTTCACGCGTCGAATTACCATCCAGGTAATTTACAGATTACGAGATTGAAAATGTCTATGGCAATGATGAAGAACACTCTCAGGAACAGCCGATGCAACAACTGCGTGAGAAAGCTTTTCCACAACCCACATCAGGGAAAAAACGAAAGAGATGCGACCCCTGTAAAACTTAGAAAAAAAGTAGATTGACGACTCACAATTGCGTACTATGTGAACAATTGCTGTGTTCAGAGCACTTGAAACTTATTTTTTAAAGATTGTTACAAACAATTAAATTTAGCTCAATAAGATAATTGGTACCCAAAAATTTTGCCTAACATACTTCTGTTACCGCAAATTATTTGCTTTACTTAAAATTTTCGTTCTTTTAACCATAAAATTTGTTTTTAACTATTTCTTTCCACTAAAATTGCTTGAATTTCAATACAATTTAATGTATTATAATACGATAGATAGTTTATGAAAATTTGCTCATACGAATTTGCTGCATGACTGGAAGTTATTCTCTCATTTCAACTCTCACATAAGTTAAATAACATCCGTCCATAGGGACATCCCTGCAATGAAAGCATCAATTACCATTAATTAATTATTACCATTAGTAGATATTAATTACATTAATTTTTTTTTTTCAGACACTCTTCTGTGTACTTGGTCTGATGGTGGCCACAGCTTACTGTGAGGTGCCTGAGAAGAAGCTGCAAAAAAGAGGCCTTTTGCACGGTGCCAGCGATTTATCTTCACTGAGTCTTGGCCCCTCAGCACTGGGAATCAGCAGTGGAGGACTGGGCCTGTCTGGTTTGTCCAGCTACGGAGGTCTGTCCCAGTTGTCCAGCTATGGAGGCCTGTCCAGCTTGAGCTACGCAGGTCTGTCAAGCAGCGGCATCGGGCTCTCTGATGGACTCGGCATCTCCAGCGGGTCTCTAGGCAGTGCCTTGGGATCCGGAATATCCCTTGGAGCGGCACAGTCTCCCCAGGTCATCTCCAAGCACGTAACCGTGACGAGCCGTGTGGCTGTTCCAGTGCCACAACCTTACCCCGTCCAGGTGGAAAACAATATACCTGTTCCAGTGCCTCACCCTGTTCAAGTCCCTGTTGACAGGCCGTACCCTGTTCCAGTACCCCATACCGTACCTGTTCCAGTTGACAGGCCTGTCCCAGTTCCCGTTGAGCGCCCAGTCCCGGTGCCGGTACCTCAAGCTGTCCCAGTTCCAGTTTCCAACCCTGTTGCTGTTCCAGTACCCAGGCCTGTTCCTGTCCCCGTCGACAATCCCGTCCCTGTTCCAGTACCTCAACCTGTGACAATACCTCGTCCTGTTGCCGTTCACCAAACGTCATTGATTTCATCTCCTTCTCTCCAGTCATCCAGCATTGGTTTGACGTCACTGTCAGGCAATCTATTGGACTCTGGTCTCTCCTCTGGAATCAGCAGCCTTTCTCTTGGATCATCAGGCAATTTATTGGACTCTGGTCTCTCCTCTGGAATCAGCAGCCTTTCTCTTGGATCATCACACATTCCTATCTCATCTCTTGGCTCAAGTTCTTCATGGTAAGACAAAAAGATATTCAACAACTCGTTGAACGTGAATACAAATAATCTTGTAGAACAGAAGTCCCTCAAGGGCCCACATACCAAATCTCAGAATCGTGGGATCATTAGGGAAAAAACTGGATTCTAGAGCCACTCAGCTGATCTGGGATCGGTCAGTTGTGTTCAGAAGTCCCTCAAGGGCCCACATACCAAATCTCAGAATCGTGGGATCATTAGGGAATCTCCGCGTAACGCTCTCCGCGTGACGCTCCCCGCGTGACGCTCCCCCGCGTGACTCTTTTTCATTTATGTGCCATAGTAAAGACATAAAATGTCAAAATAATCATATAGCCAAATTTCAGCTATAATCATATAGGTACCTACCTACCTCACTTCTACGAATCATAATAATCATTGAGCATATTTCGTTACGTAACGTGACATAACGAAAATTTGGTTGTGTGCCATAGCAAAGACATGAAATGTCAAAAGTCAAGGAACGTGGAACATACCTGGCAGAAGTGACCAAGTAACAAAAACCAAAATTTTCAGGAGCTTTATACGACAAATATAATCGAAATTAGAAGGCATTACTTAGGTAGGTAATTTTCTGTTATTGCGCGCGTCTACAATCACTACAACCAAGATAACTTCTCAACCAACTGACAACCTAAAGCATGTTCCATGTGAAAAGAAAGTGAGAAAGATAATGCTATATGAACCAGGATAGTGATAACTTCAGATTTGGATAGATTTAGGACTTTCGAGGATAAGTATGCAGTGAACCAAATAAAAATACTCGTAGCTAATGTCGACTTTATTTTTCATCGATACATAAAAATCACATAAAAAATAATACATTGTCACAAGGGATAATTAGAAAGTGTTTAATGCCAACATTTACATTTGTTCGATCCAATTTTTCTACTCAAATATTTTGTAATTTGTATATTTTATTTATTTTATTTTTTTTTTTTAGATTCTTTATTTCTTTATCATAATACAAATACATAAAAATTGAAAATAAAATGCTCTTCAAAAATAATACAGATTTCTTAGAAAAAGATACAGAAACTTATCCCCTAAACTTGTTTAAATATAGTTTTGAAAACTAAACATACACAGTAGCGTTCTTATTAAAAATTATTATTTTCTTTAAACACATCATAACATTGCCTAGCTAGTTTGATAAGAAATTAAAAACTTAGGAAATATGTCATTTTCCGGAGGTTATTGAAATTTCGGGGTTCAATCGGCGCAGAATGTGATCACCTGACTTCTTTTTTATTGGATATCAAACTTTTTAGCGAATTTTCGTAAAAAATGAAGCTATTGCAATGGCTCGGAAAATTTTTAAATCAAAATTTTTGAAAAATGTCTTCATTGAAATCCGTTTTGAGACATTCTGAAACGAATCCTAGACTAGAGTTTATCATTTTTTCATGTATATATATATATATATATATATATATATATATATATATATAAATATATATATATATATATATATATATATATATATATATAAATATATATATATAATTTATTTATATATGTGTCATTCCAGACGATAACTCTCCTTAGGATTGAGATAAAAATTCCGTTCTTTCGCCAAAAATTCAAACTTTCCTAACGGAAGGATGAGTTTGTTGGACAACACTTTAAATTGGTCAAATTTCAAAAAATGTACTAAAAAAAATCACTAAAAATGGCTAAAAAACGGTTAAAATCGTTAAAATTATAGTTTTCGGTAGAATGTTGCTCAAATAAAGTTTATTAACTATAAAATAGAACATTCGAAAATTCATGTATAAAATTATTCTGAAAAACGTACTTGAAATTCATTAAAATTTGATAAAAATTCAATAAAAACGACAAAAAAGTTAAAATTTCAAAACCTTTATTTGAATACGAGATTATTATTTAGAGTACGTTTTTTGTCATAAAATTAATAATTACCCATTTCTATGCACTCGGACTGCTCAAATTTCAAAACAATGTTACATAATATAGGTAGTACAATATCTTACGAAAAGTCACTCATACGATCATGCTGCACGACTGGAACTTTTTTTTTTATGGTTCTTATGACCTGAACACTGTTCAATATGCTTGCCTATAACCATACAGACACTATATAGGAACAATGGAACATGGAGTAGGTTTATCCAAAACCAGCACTGAATTTCTGAATAACTCATAGCATTACAAACCCCATTTCGTCTTGCTATGCAGGTCCCCCCCCCCCATTTTCGTCGACTTAAGGCATTTTTCCGTTGTAATATATATATATATATATATATATATATATATATATATATATATATATATATATATATATATATATATACCTATATATATATATATATATATATATAAGTAGTTACCAGCTAACTAACGTGGTCCCTGAGCCAGAAAGGTCTTGAGGGTTATAAGATGTGGAGACATTGGATTTTCGAACTCCTTTTAGCGAATTTTTGAAGAAAATTAAGCTATTGCTCTCGCATCAAAATTTGTGGAATGTGAATTTTTGAAAAAAAATTATGCAGAAATCCGTTTCAGGCTATTCTGAATCATATTCTGAAGTTTAACGCATTTTTTAATGTATGTATGTATGTATGTATATGTATATATTTATGTATGTATATATGTATGTATGTATGTATTTGTCATTCCAGACGATAACTGTCCGTAGAATTGTGCTAGAAACTTCAAACAAATTTTAAAATGTTAAGGACACAAAACGAAAGTTCAAGTTCGTTGGCCAGCATGATCGGATTACATCTTCGGGTTGAAATTTTCAAAAATGTAGTCAAAAATTTCAAAATACCCTGTTTTTTGCAATTTTTTGTGCGAAATAGTTTTTTCAGCATACTAACATGTGGTATATTCGGAATCAGCGTAGAATTTCCTATAAGAATATGTATCAAGTTTTCAAAAATTTCAAAGTTGAAAAATCAGTCAAAAATCGAAATAATGCCGTTCGCTGGTTGTAAAAATCGGTAATATTCTTCATAAATTCGCTCATGGGGTCATGCTGCATGACTGGACTTTTATTTTGTACGAAGCTAAGCATTTCTAGTGAAAAACGCTGCAAATTATTACACAAAGGTTTATTATTACTGTATCATACAGACCTTCTATGTAGAAAACTGACCGTAATTATTTAGCGTCACTTCTAGTATATTTACTATCGAAACTCGGGGCTTCGCGCTTCCAATAATTGGTTCACTCGTTCACTGCATTACAGCTCCAGGACCCCATAATTTTACGCTTTATCCCTTCCCTCTCCCCTCCACTCCCTTCCATCTCTTCCCTCCGCCTCCCCCTCACTCCCTCGCCCTCCCTTCCCTCTCACTTCCACCGCCTCGCCCTCCCTCTCACTCTCTCCCGCCCACCCACAAGGCGTGCGCGCGTTCGTCACTCTAAGCCCCGGTGCACACGAGCGTCAAAATGACGCGTGACGCCGCGTCATTTTCAATCGGATAACTAGAGATACACAGCGGAGCATGGTGCGGTGCACACGGGACGCCGATACCTGCGTTGACGCGGATAGGTATCGAAGTTGACGCAGGTTTCTGTGGGACGCGCGTCACGGGCGATAGGTATCTTGCCGCCCGATACCCCTAGCAGTACTCAGCAGTCAATCGTCCGGTGCACACGTGCAGCTGCGTCACTTCGCGTCAACCATCATTTTGAAGATTTCGGCCCACGATTTTTTGAAGAACTTCAATTTTCTGCACATTGATTCATTGTCAAAGGATACGAGAAAGCTACGTGCTATGCCCAACATGCCGTTTTTAGCGAATCTTCGCAGAAAATTGCTACTGCAATTATAAAATAACAATTTTCGAAAACATTCTTCATTGAAATCCGAGTCCTAGCTCCGAGGTCCTTCCAACTTTTCGTCCAACCCCAACCAAAATCCATATTCATATCAATTTCATATACGTATACATATGGGCATGTATGTGGGAGTATGGGGATGTTATTTAGAAAAAGTTCCAGTCATGCAGTATGATCGAATGAGCGAATTTTCTTAAATTACATGTCTTATTATATTATGCTAAATTGTATCGAAATTTCAGCAATTGATTATAATATATACCTATATATTTACATGTATACATCATTCCAGACGATAACTCTCCTTAGGATTGAGATAAAAATTCCGTTCTTGCGCCAAAAAATCAAGCTTTCCAAACGAAAGGATGAGTTTGTTGGTCAACTACGTATTTTTTAGCCCATTAAATTGGCAAATTTCGAAAGATGTACTAAAAAAATCACTAAAAATGGCTAAAAACAGCCAAAAAGCGTTACATTTATAAGTTTTAGCACAATTTTAGTCAAAACTAAACTATAAACGATTAACTAGGACATTTAATAAGTTTTGCTCAAAATTATGCTGAAAAACGTAGGTACTTTAATTTCAATAATATTCGCTTCTTCAGTACTTCCGATTTCTGCCCTCTTCTTTGCGAAATACGTACTTACTTGTGCACCAAATACGAAAAAAACCACTTTCTTCTTCAATATCTGGGTACAGATCCATCCTCGTAGTTGGCGAGCGAGTGACTGACACGTCATGACGCGGCGTCCTGCGTCCTTTTGCCGCTCGTGTGCATTGAAACTCAGATAGGACGCAGATAGCGATTCCAAGAAATGACGCGGCGTCAAGCGTCATTTTGACGCTCGTGTGCACCGGGCCTAACACTGACACTTTTTCACACTTTTTCGCCCGTTTTTGGCCCATAGCATCTATGCGAGTACAGCGATCGAGATGGTTAAACGTTAGGACCAACTAGACCCCGAATGGATTGTATGTGCGAAAGAACGGGTTTTTTAAGTAAATTCTTAGGCCTTTTATGGCCCGGACGGCGAACGGCGGACGGCGAACGGCGGACGGCGAACGGCGGACGGCGGACGGCGGACGGGGGACGGCGGACGGACATTTCAAATTTGGATTCTACGCACCTTGAAACGTAAAGTAAAGTTTGAGGGGGGGTTATAAAAATTTTTTGCTATACGATCACATAGGCTTATTATTGGAAATAATAAACCAATATTATTGGAAATAATAAACCAAAATGAACCTCCGCTCTTCATCAGGCCACATATTCGTCAAGCAGGGTACGTGTAATGTACATAGATGCAATGCAGGGGTCTGGAAGCGAAAGAAAGAAGGGGGCTAATAGACAAAAACGTCTGCCAAGTTGGGTGTGGCGCATAGCTTCCTCGTTTACCTATCATGAATGTATAGATCATTGGAAAGTTTTAAATCATCTTGAAAAATTCCATAGTGGAAAAGATTAAATCAAGAAGCAGCGTGAAATGTCATAATTGGCATAATTGGTCAATTAAGAAACGAATAAAATGATACTCAATGTAATTTACGTTTGTGCAAGCGCAGAATGAATTGATGAGATTTGTTGCTTATGATTTGTTTCTTTCGCTTCCAGACCCCTGGAATGCTTCTACGTACATTACACGTATCCTGTCGTTTATATGTGGCCTTGTGACAGTCTTCCGATTGTCGTGATCAGAATTCTTGGATTTCTATAGTATATTTCAATCTTTCGATATAATTTTGGGATTCAGGTGAAATAATTAGAACAAGATTTCAATCTCTGGGATAATTTATCACGCTTTTAGCGAATTTTTGAAGAAAATTAAGCTATTGCTCTCGCCTTGAAAAATTTTTATGCAGAAATCCGTTTCAGGCTATTCTGAATCATATTCTGAAGTTTAACGCATTTTTTTTATGTATGTATGTATGTATATGTATGTATGTATGTATGTATGTATATATGTATGTATGTATGTATATATGTATGTATGTATGTATGTATATATGTATGTGTCATTCCAGACGATAGCTGTCCGTAGAATTGTGCTAGAAACTTCAAACAAATTTTAAAATGTTAAGGACACAAAACGAAAGTTCAAGTTCGTTGGCCAGCATCATCGGATTACATCTTCGGGTTGAAATTTTCAAAAATGTAGTCAAAAATATCAAAATAGCCTGTTTTTTGCGATTTGTTGTGCGAAATAATTTTTTCAGCATACTAACATGTGGTATATTCGGAATCAACGTAAAATTTCCTATAAGAATATGTATCAAGTTTTCAAAAATTCCAAAGTTGAAAAATTAGTCAAAAATCGATATAATCGAAGATTTCTTCAAAAATTCGCTCATGGGGTCATGCTGCATGACTGGACTTTTATTTATGTCGCTCCAAAAGAAAGGTAATAAGGGGTTTTTTTTCTATCTGTCCTGTCGGTTGATTAGTTTCTTATATGCACTTCTTTTAAAGATGAAAGAAATACCGCAGGAGAGAGGGAGTGAGAGAGAGAAGTATGCGGCATAGCAATGTATTAGGTATTAGTATAAACGATAGGAGTTTATATAATGTAATTGCTATTATAAGAGAGAGGAAGCACTGAACAAAATCATTAAGTTGGAATGAATGAACAATGGTTGTATAATTTATCATAATTCGAAAACTCACAATCTAATAATTTACGGTTACCTTTATTTTGTTTCAGGTAACTTATCTCCAATCAACATCAGATGTTCAACAGGGCTGAGCCCTCTGAAGACTGGTTCATAATGCTGTTAATCATTTCATGAATCATTCGTCATTTCATTTTTTCATTCATCCATCATTTCACTTTGTAAATATCTCATTTTTTTATATTGAACGACATTATACTCTTAAGGTTTTAAATTGTTAAATTGTTTTTATTAAATCGTGATTGTTGACAATTCTATCGACTTTGTATTTCGATCCTTTTCCCCCGTTTTGAAATAACAGAAGAACCCCGAAGGGAATTCCCATAACGCAAATGTATGCTTGTGGTTCGTTGTCCTATTCCGCCGGCATACAGCCAGTGTTGGGCATAATCTTATAGTCAAATACGAATACGATTGTAATCACGATAATTATTCGTTGCTTCTGAGTCAACTGCGATTATATTCGCGAATTTGAGTGCGCGAATACGAATATTTGTATTCGCATAATCGTATTCGTCTGTCGGCGATTACGCGAATACGATTACGCAAAAACAAATATTCGTATTTCGTGTAATCATAGTAGAGAGTTTTTGTTCTTCTCGTATTCATTTTCTCGTATACGAAAATATCCTTTCCGAAACAAGAAGAGGTTTTCGTAACGAGGAAACGCTTTTCGGAACGGGAAGAGTCAGCTTTACTCGTGCTCAGCTTTTTCGGAATCGTAATTACGAGACGAAAACTTGACGTTCCTCTAGGATAACACTCTAGAATAACTTAGCAGCTATCATGCAGTTATGGATACACACACACACCCGACAAAATTGCCTGACTTTTCCCCGTGCCGTCTACTGTTTTTGGTTTAACCTTTGTACCTATTTGTATTTCTTTCGTGTTTTTTCCCCGCACCTCAACCAGAAAGGTCATTAGCGGTATTTTGTTCTTGCTTTTGAAGTTTTATCAAAGATTTCAGCTTTAACATTTTTAAGGTTATTTCTGATTCAAGATTTCGTTTCAAGGTTCATTTTACACGTTTTGAAGATTCGTGTTCTTCATGGCAGAATCGTTTTCATATGATGTAGAGGTAAGAGGTCGTTGTTTCTTAATTTATGTTATATTTTGGAAATTGTTTAGTGTGACAATTGAGTTTTGAGCAGTGATCCACTACAAGAGTCACGTTAACGTCTCTGTAAGTGTTCTCTTCCTCTCGGGCTTACAAAAAAGATATGCAAAAAGGTTAGCATTCATCGTACTCGCTCTAACAGCTTGTTTTAGTGTTTACGAAAAATACCAATACGAGAAGTACAAAAACTCTCTATTCATGAAATCGTATTCGTCAGTCAGCGATTACACGAATACAACCAATAAAAATGCAATTTCTCATTTTTATACTAATTTATCGCCAAATACATTGCTTTTTATAGTTTAATAATGATTAACAGGACATTTCCATTATCCGGCCGTCACGTCACGGTCATCAATTTCAATAGGGCGTCCCTCCTACAATATGCGAAGATTGCGAATATTACCTAGCTTCAGAGGGACGTCCTTAAAGCGAATTCAACTATTGGAGCCCAGCCTATTTGTCTCAAATCTATTTCTTAAGTAATGATATTGAAATACATATCTTATTATTTAATAATGATTTGCAGGACATTTCCATCATCCGACCGTCACGTCACGGTCATCAATTTAAATAGTGCGTTCCTCCTGTGGCATGCAAAGCTTTGCTAATATTACCTAGCTTCATAGGCACCTAGCCTTGTGGCGTGATGGTCGGAAAATGGAAATATCCTGCTAATCATTATTAAATAATAAAATATTTATCTCAATATCATTACTTACTTTGAAATAGATTTAAGACAAATAGGCTGGGCTCCAATAGTTAAATTCGCTTTCGGACGTCCCTCTGAAGCTAGGTAATATTAGCACGGCTTCGCATATTATAGGAGGAACGCCCTATTGAAATTGATGACTGTGACGTGACGTGGCGGTCGAAAATGGAAATGTCCTGTTAATCATTATTAAATGATAAAAATTAACGTATTGGCGATAAATTAGTGTAAAAATGAGAAAATGCATTTTTATGGGTTGCATTCGTGTAATCCCTGACTGACGAATACGATTACATGAATACGATTTCACGAATTCGATTACGCAAATACAAATATTCGTATTCGCGCACTCAAATTCGCCAATATAATCACAGTTGACTCAGAAGCAACGAATAATTATTGCGATTACAATAGTATTCGTATTCGACGGTAAGATTATGCCCAACACTGCATACAGCTAATTTGCAACGCACATCGAAGTTGGAGATATTATTTATTCATTTAAGAGCAAACTCTATATACATTCAGTGATCAAATACGTCATTCTTTCGTGAAGGTGAGAGTTGGGCGTAGTCGTAATTATAATTACAATCAAGATTACAATCATAGGGTTTGACTGTTGTGATTACAGTGTTACGATGATAATCCCAGAACCTGGAGATTAGATTACGATTACATTTATGATTACGATTAAGATTACATTTGTAACCACAGTTTTTCTATAAGTATATTCTTAATCATAACTTTTTTTGTGATTTCGACTGGAATCAAAAGTTTTTAATGTGATTTTGGCCGCAACAACCGATGTTCCCGATAATTACAGTCATGATCGTAATTTCTCCCGTGATTACAGCCTTTATCTTAATTTTTTCCTGTGCATGATTTCTGCCGTAGTCATTGTCTTTCCTGTGATTAAAATAGTTGTGTGTATTGTAAGAAGAAGAAAGATTTCAAATTGTAAGAAGAAAGATTTTTTATTGTCATTTGAAAGATGATTTAAATATTTTCGATTCATCATTGTTAAGGTGGTCGTCCATTAGGTCGGCAGAGCGGCGCGGCGCGGCGCGGCGCGGCGCGGCGCGGCGCGGCGCGACGCTAAAATCTTGAGGTTCGTCCACTATGGGGCGGATTTCATTTTTCGACCCGCCGTTTTGCCAGTCCCACGTCAACCCTCGGCGTCGTGCAGTGAGGTACCCTCTATTGAAAAATGCGGTCGGACGGAGGAATATTTTCTTCGGACGACGAAGAAATGTTCGCTTTTGCTGCAGCTCTGGAAGCTGAAGAGGAGGAAGAAATTACTGAAAGCAGGAAGAGGCAATGTATCCATCCGATCCACGCAAAAAGATTGGACTTGGGGGAACACAACCACCTTTTCCATGATTTATTAAGAGATGAAAAGAAATTCGTCCAATATTTCAGGATGTCTCAGCAAAAGTTTTTTGAGCTTCATAAAATGATCAAGCCACTGATAATGAACTATCACCATCAGCATCTGATAGTGATAGACACTAAATTTCGACTGACAGACTGACTGACAGACACTCGATTTCGTGCCTGAGGTAAGATCCAGAAAATACACACGATTAAATAGAGATAGTACTTATTTCTTTTTATTAGAAATAATAAAACATTCCTTTTTTAAAAAATATAATAGGCTTTTCCTGGCATCTAATAGCAAAAAACGACAGTTCTTGGTTACAAAAATTAGGAAGTCTAGAACGCACATAATACCTAATCTTATAATTTTAGCCTGCTATTCAAATGGCTGTTCAAATTATTGCAATTTTAATTTAAAAAAAGGGAAACTGATTTGGCTTCTTGTTTAGCAGGTTATTCATAAGAATGGCTTGTTCATTATATGATAAGAAACAATGAGAGAATTCAGTTAAAAATGGCCGAGGTCGCACGAGCGCTTACGAAAATTGGCGAGGTCGAAAATTTTCCGCTTCGCCCTTCGTCCACTAGGTCGGTGGGGCCGAGGCGCGTCGCGCCGCGTTCCAGAAGTTTGGAGAGCGGTCGAGAGCGGAAATTTTTCGACTCACCCGCGCCGCGCCGCGCTGCCGACCTAGTGGACGGACTGCCATTCATTTACATTATATTTCTAGAGAAAGATTTTGGCGTCGCGCCGCTCTGCCGACCTAATGGACGACCACCTTTAGTTTATCTTTTGCTGTGGTTAGGTGCTACAAAAATACCACAAAAGCAATATTTGTGTATTTCAACAGAATAAAGTGTATCAGAAGTTGATTTGAATAAAGTTCTGTTATGATATAAGAATACTTTATTGTTCACTTGATTTCTCTGAGCATTTTTAGCAGAAACTACGATTTTCCTGGTATGTACGTCGTTTTGACGTGTAGGTGGTAAAAAGCGATCAAATTTTAAGGGTATAATCGTGTAATCTACGGTTCTACAGTCAGATTATTTAAAATTATTAACAGGACGTTTCCATTTTTTTCCGACCGTCACTTTACGGCGAAAATATTGACTTTATATTGATTTTCATGTACAACCAATGCGTTACTCGGGAAGTGTAATTCCCTTAGTTTTCATAGCAGGAAAATCGTTCGCTTTTTGAATGCTCTCATTTTATAACAACATCTCATGATCCCTAAGCCTCTGTAATAGTCAGTGGCGGCCGGTGGTCTGCGAAAGGAGTGGGGCACAAAAAAATTTACCTATTTGACAGTCAAGAAGAGCATTGAGGTTTTTCTTCCATTAGTTTTGTTTTCAGTGTGAATTAACTTTGACCTAAACACATGATACATAAATCCCACTTGGGTCATGTCATGCCTTGGGCAACTGTTATGAAAGTATATGGCTACTAAATAATAATCAATCATTATCATTAAATATTATTGATAAACTAAATATAAAATAATTAGATAAATATATTAAATTAAAAATACTATCTTATAGGTACCTACTTACCAAGTATCTAAAAATTTTAGAATGGACTATATTATTATTAAAAGTACTAAAAATTATCAAGGCTTCAATTCGAATCATCAACTCAACAACTTCCTAGAGTGTAAAACATAGAAATTAGCTTCAAGAGCCACTCATCTAATCCGAACCCTGGGCATCGTCAAGTAAATGTCCTAAAGAGGCTATATAAGAAATCACAGCTTCCTAGAGTGTAAAGCATAGAAATTAACTATTAAAATGATTTAACCACCGCTTCACAAATCAAACCGTTCTCGCAATATTTGGATCACCTGCTATGAATCAAATCATCGAAACACCAGCTCAATGAAATCATCAGAAATTAACAAGCGGTGGCAATCATGTTCACAATATCAATTATTGAGTGTACACAATTATTCAAAAACCTTGCTCATAACTCAGCTTGTTGGCCACGCACTTTGCAGTAGTTAACATAATATGGTTGGATAAATCGAGAGCTTTCGAACGAATGGTCGACGAATTTTGTGGGTTGAAAAACGACGAAGTACCATTTCCCTAGCAACGACTTGGTTGTAAGCGGAAATCATCAAAATATTTTTGTGAGCAATTTTCCGTGTCGTTTTTTTTTGTTTATGTGCCATAGCAAAGACATAAAGAAACTAGTTGATTGTTCTCTACCCAATACAGTGAGTCTATTTTATTTATTGGTATCGCGTGAGCAAGTTTTCGTGACGATTTTTCAGTTAATGTGCCAAAGCAAAGACATGAAAATGTCAAAAATGTCAAAATCAGTACCTGACTAAACTTCAACTTACGTAAATCCGTCGATGAAAGTCGTCCTAAGGTGTGAATTCTATTCAAAGTGATTGTTGATTTTTCTTCATTCCCCACAAGGGATGCCAAAATTTATTTTTGTAACTATCATTCGTAACTACCGACGGAGCTACGATTATGTAGCTCTACACATAGAAGAACGCACTCCAACTCGACCAACAAGACAAAGAACTTTATTACAAAAGATGTATTCAACAACTTAGGACTGAATAAAAATAGGCACTTAACACAACACTATAATACGGACTTTACTTTAGAGTAAATTCTTGGGAACAACCGGACGAACTTAAAGAAACATCACATATTACTTGTAGAGACAACAAAACATTACCACGAACATACCCAACAGGGAACTCAGCATGGAGTGACGAGAAGGAATCAGTGTGGCTAATGGAATAAACCGAAACTCCTCTAGTGGAAGCCACTCATAACGTAAATTTCATTCTACGGTCTTTAGAAAAGTTGGAAACCCTGTCTGGGGCAGAGCCCCCCAAAATCATGAGAAATATCCCGTTATGACCTCTTTTTCCCGTTCCTTGCCCCGTAATTCCCGTTTCTTGCCCTTTATTTCCCTTTCCCTTTTTTTCCCCTTCACAGTCTAACCTGAATCGACGAAATTTCTCTCTTGATAGAGTGATATCATCGCAATCTACGTACTTTTTCGCTGGTAGATGGATCTTAAACCTCCTTGGATGGAGCGTAAACCTACTACTTCTAGCATCCACCTTGGAGCCACAGCATGGAGCTGTTTGTAAAGTCTTCATTCCAGTTTGTTACTTTTTTCCCAAATGTACTGGGGCAATGTCCCGATGCCCCCCCCCCCCCCCCCCCCCCCCCCCCCCCCCCGAGCCGCCCCTGGTAATAGTGTCAAGGAAAGCTGATTTATTACTCTAAGTTATAAACTAATATTGCTAAGTAACCACAATGAACCACACTTTAACTAATAATGTGTAAAATTAATCATTGTTAAATGATCTGACTGTAGAATGATTAATATTGTACGCGGTCGTTATCATGTTCAATATATCAATTATTGAGAATGATCACCTGTGTGCAAACAATTATTCAAATAACCACGCTCAAAACTCAGCTTGGTGGCCACGCACTTCGCAGTAGTTATCATAATATGGATGTATAAATCGAGAGCTATCGAACGAATAGTCAACGAATTTAGTTGGATGAAAAATTACGAAGTACCATTTCCCCAGCAACGACTTGGTTGTAAGCGGAAATCATCATAAATTGGTGACCGTGACGTGACGGTCGGAAAATTGAAATGTCCTGTTAATCATTATTAAATTATTAAATGTCTTCAGCAACCCTCAAAATTCGAAGTTCCCATTTTAAATATTATGAACAGAATCACAAAGGTTCTTTTTTGAAAACAATTGACCTATAATGCACAAAGATTGGATAATATTAATCTAAATATAATCACCTTCTTCGAAATAGATTTCAGAAAAAAGGCTGGGCTCCAATCGTTAAATTCGCTTTAAGGACGTCTCTCTGAAGCTAGGTAATATTAGCAAGGCTTCGCATATTACGAGAGGGACGCCCTATTTAAATTGATGGCCGTGACGTGACGGTCGGAAAATGGAAATGTCCTGTTAATCATTATTAAATTATTATAACTTTTTATGACGTTGGAACAACATTTTTGATGAAGGACTGTGTGTTGATACAATAACTTGCTCTCCTTGAAGAACTATTACCTTAAAGTAAGTATTTGGTATTTAATTTACTTATTACTAAGTAGTAATGGCTAATTACTAAGGTTATAGAGTATAACTCATAACTTTGTATCACATACTCCCGACGTTTAAAATATGGAACTCCGATCTCACCATTGCGCCGTAACACAGACCAGCAAAACTGGTGAGTATTGCGGTTTAATCTACCTTACCTCCACATCGTTGTTCATAACTACTTCACAAGAGGGCGTAAACTAGTTACTAAGCGTGTAACTCCGCAACATTCGAATTCTGTTCAACAGACCAAATCGATAACTGTGCTATTGCACAGTGACTTTATTGGTAATATATATTATCCTGGTATATCTATGACTATAGGTATATCCTGATTACATATTCAAATTTTTCTATTTTACATATTTTACAGATTTTACATATTTACATATTCATAAATTGTAAATAGAATGTTTACAATTTATTCGACATAGAAATCTTCGTCAAGAAATGGTCTTTCTGGTTGACAACATTCGAAAACGTCATTGAAACTCTCGAAGAAGACAAGACTGAGGAAATTCCCGACAAAGGTAATCTTCGGCTGTTGACCAATCATATTTCGAGACCTATATATATGAGTTAATAGCTGATTGCAAAACTTATGTAGAAGCAGTTGATGTCTTGAATGGTATTTACATCAAACCCGTAAACAACATTTTTGCAAGGCATAAACTCGCGACACGTAAACAACAGCAGAGTGAATCTATCGACCAATATCTTCATGAGTTATTGATCCTCAGCAAGGAATGCGCGTTCGCGGCCGTCACTGCTGACGAACATCGTAGCAGTAACGTTCGAGATTCATTCATTCGAGGTTTGGCATCAGCTGACATTCGCTTGAGGCTGTTAGAACATAATAACCTTACCTTGCAAGAGGCCTTAGAAAAAGCTAGGGCATTGGAATCAGCCCTCAAACAGTCGACCTCTTACACAGTTGACTCTACCTTGAATGCGACCGAAACACTAGAAATAAATTCAAATGACAATTCCGTGAGTACACAGGAACATTCAACTCTGGCAGCTTCGGAAGGCAAACTAAAGCAGAAATGCTACTTTTGTGGACGTGCACGACATCGTCCACGCCAGCAGTGTCCAGCGCTTGAGGCCATATATGTGACAGCTGTAATAAGATAGGTCACTATGCCTCTGTCTGTAAATCCTCCAAGCCCAAAACGAAACCTAAGTCAGCTGCTACGTCACTTGCGACTATAGCCTCTGCGTCTTCACTTCAACAGACTACAGTACATATTCAGGTAAACCAGATACATACTGAGGCGTTAATCGACGCTGGAAGTTCAGAAACTTTCATTTCAGATGATTTCTCTACGAAAAACAAGGACAAATTCAAATAGTACCCAACAAATAGTACAGTATCTATGGCTTCAACTTCACTTAATACTAAGATTAGTCATCACACATGGGCCACATTAAACATTCTCGGACATCAACACGATAGAGTAAAATTAAGTGTACTACCTAATTTATGCGCTACCATAATAAATTGTAGGTCATGATGCCTTGAACAAGCATCAACATCGTTCAACGAACGAACGTTCATGATATTGAACGTTTTTTTTTTTTTTTTGGAGGTACAAAACCGCCTTTGGAAATATGTTAGTACCTTGCCCCTGCCAAGATCGACCCACCTCCACTATTTGAATATCTGTCAAGAGATAGCGAGCCAATTGTAGTGAAATCTCGCAAACATTCTATAGAAGACAATGAATTTATAAGGAATGAAATAGAAAAACTTTTAGCTGATAATATAATTGAACCCAGTAGATCACCCTGGCGCGCACAAGCGTTTGTTGTGAAGAGCCTTAAATCGCAAGGTTTTTCTTTACAACCCTGTAGCGTTGATTCTTTGATTGAAAGAGTTTGAGCCCATTGTAAATTTTGTCCCTAATTTCATAAACTTTATCCTACAGTATTCTTTCTACAGGTCACGTAAGTGAAAAAAACGAACTGAACACAGGAATTTCTCACTTTTTGAAAATTTATGTTTTTTGAGGTGCGTTAAGGAACTGAAGGTTAGGAATTTTTGTTGAACTCTATTAGGTACATTGTTGGTGATTGAATTTCCTTTCGGGGCCGGATCGCTCTTTTTCTGGTGGACAAGGGATCGAGTTACCCAACCAATCAAGGACAACCAACTTTCCCTTCACACCGCCTTCTTGTGTTTTATTTACGGGTTTAATTAGGTTTTTGAGCTTCTTTCTCTACTCAATGACCAAGGACAACAGTTTCAATATGTCCGAGATCTCACATGGTACTTACTAAACTAAAATAACTAGGTAACTAAACTTGATAGGCAGGTACATACTTTTAGCGAATTTTTGGAGAAACTTAAGCAATTGCAATGGCTCCAAACATTTTAAAATCAATATTTTCGAAAATTTTCTTCATTGAAATTCGTTTTGAGGCATTCTCAGACGAATCCTAAAGTTTAAAGCTTTTCCACATGCATAGGTACCTATGTATATTTATGTATGATATTTCCTTCCGGGACATAACTCTCCTCAGAATTGAAATAAAAATTCCCATTCGTTCTTGCGCCAAAAAATCAAGCTTTCCAAACGAAAGGATGTGTTTGTTGGCCAGCATTTTTTGAGCACATTAAATGGGTCAAATTAAAAAAAAAAGTACTAAAAAAATCACTAAAAATGGCTAAAAAATTATTACAAATAAATATTTTAGCAGAAGTTTAGTTAAAAGAAGTTAATGAAAGATAAACTAGAGTATAAAAAATGAATGCAAAAATGTATTCTAAAAAATGTACCTAAACTTCAATAATATTTGACAAAAATCAGATAAAAACTGCAACAAATAAACTTAAAATTCTAAATCTTGTTTGAATAGCCAAAAATTATTTAGACCGAGTTTTTTGCCATAAAATTGATGGTTAACAATTTCTTTTCACTTGAAGTTCAGAAATTTCAAAACAATTCGACATAATGTAGTACGATAATTTTCATGCAATCATGTTGCACGACTGGAACTTTTCTTTGAATACAGTGATGCAGTTTCGCACGAATACTTACCTCCAGGTTTATAAGAAATAACTACATTGAGAATAATGAATTTCATAAAAGATCATCTAGGTCTGGGCCTCATCCCAAAAAATACCAGGGATTCCAAATGGAATTAAATCTCTAGATATTGTAATTGCTACAAAGATTATACGTTGATTATGCGTTTTTGTCAGAAATTATTTCCAACTTGATCAATTAGTTTGACATGGGATTTTACCCATTTTTTGCCGCTGAATCAAGTGGTAACGCTTTCAGATCATCTGGAAAAAACAAATAAGTCCCCTCCCCTCTCCTCCCTGAATTTCATTGTGACTCGTGGCAGCTACCATCGAGTTGCCTTATCTATAATAGTTCTTGAATATGGAGTTTGAAGTCCACTTACCCGTATCGTAAGAACTATTCTGGACTCGCTCTAGTCTAGGAATACCAGATGGAAAAACACGAAAGGAAGTCTTGAAATAGCAAAAACCTCCAAATGGAGGACAAATTTTTCAAAATTGAAAAAAAAAAAGTTAATAACTTTAAATGTATTTAAATATATACCTATATACAACCAATGTTGAAGCACGTTAACATAAACATAAAAAAACTCGGCGCTCCGCGCCTCGCCAGGGGGCAAGCCCCCTGGACCCCCGGTTACCTCTATTTACATACTTCGGACGAAATTATTGAAACACAGAATGTGTTTGCGTTGTCGCGCAACCAAGTGACAACCAAACAAGCGTCATTGTTTACTATTCATTTACTATTCATGCTCATAACTCAGGTTGATGGCCACGCACTTCACAGTAGTTAACATAATATGGTTGGATAAATCAGGAGCTTTCCAACGAATGGTGAACGATTTCTGTGCGATTAAAATTGCGGAAGTTCCATTTCCCTACCAACGGCTCGGTTGTACGTGAAAATCATAAGAAAATTTACAAGCGGTTGCAATCATGTTGACAATATCAATTATTGAGAATGATCATCTGTGTGTAAACAATTGATTCAAATAACCATGCTCATAACTCAGGTTGATGGCCACGCACTTCGCAGTAGTTAACATAATATGGTTGGATAAATCAGGAGCTTTCCAACGAATGGTGAACGATTTCTGTGCGATTAAAATTGCGGAAGTTCCATTTCCCTACCAACGGCTCGGTTGTACGTGAAAATCATCACCGTCACACATTTCGTTACCATCCCGCGTTCCATTTTCGGCTAGTTAGTCCATGGCTAAAACACATTCTGTGTTAATATAAGTACCTACCTAAATATCTTTGGAAAACGATTTACAAATAGGCACATGCTAGTCTGAAATTAACTAACAACAGGTACACATAGGTTGCTATGTACATAGGTTGGTATGTTGTAGAATCATCATATCTTGAATTCACATTTTATTAAAATCATCAAATCACTTCTTCAGGATTCGCCATCCATTGTTTACACTTTCGGTTCACTCAGATCATCATGAAAAGGAAAAAATTTTAAGAGCGGAAAACAAGACGAATCTTAATCAAAAAGAGTAGTAAAGCAGTAAGGCGCTGAATAACAGTACGATAAGAGTAGATAAGAGTGGAGTTGTTGTTGTTCTGCTTATACAGGTACGGCTAGTGGCGGGTAGCCAAAAGGAGAGGCTGCGAAATCGGTTTAGATAGCGTAACCCTGGTAGGGTAGGATTTTGCTACCTTGGTAGGTAGCGGAAGAATTATTTTCACTTTCTGGAGAAAAAAAATTTTGGTCTCCAAAATCTAAATTTCCACTCGCATTTTACGTTTTACAACTTTGGTTCCGTGTCTGTCTGTGTGTGTGTGTGTGTGTGTGTCTGTCGTGTGTCCGCAAACCTGCTGTATCTGAGTGGGTTGGATTGTTTCTGGGGGCACTCTGGCCCAATACAATCTTGGCAGGACTTTATAATTGCGGCAGTAGTGGATTTCCCTCACTCTTTCTTGATGATACAGCAGGACCTCCTGTCCCCTCTGGCGTTAGCCACACTCATTGAGTGTGCCCGGGATGGACCACGTGGAGGTGCCAGGTTTTCATGGGATGCAGTACATTTAGGGACAGGAGTTAATGACACCTAGGTACTGGCTCACCTCTTCTCATAACTTGGGGTCTTCCCATCATCGGTTGTCATGTTATACTCGTATTTGGTCCATTTCTGAGAATGACTGAGGCAGGGCGAGAACCGAATATCCTCCCCTACCTATCACGATCTACCTACTATTCCTAGATTCCTATTCTAAAAATTGCACAAATTATCACAAATTCAGTCTCGTCTACAGTACTACATCACATTCACACAATAAATACATACACAACCAAAACACGCACATTCATACTAGCCAAAGGAGTCGGGGAAAACCCAACCGGCCTCCTCAAGCCCACCCTTCCTATGGATGGCCTCCCTGGTTTCCGTCTTTTAGGGTTTCCCGTTTCCAAAGGGTGTTGCTTAGTCCAGGAAGGCCTACTACCCTTGAAATTAACAGATAATAAAACCAATAGAATGTCAAACATAAAAAATCATAATGATACTGAAAAACCTACCGGTTTGCTGCACCTGCAAGGGGCTGGCAGGGTCCCCGTGTGTCCGCAAACCGTCGTAACAAGCTCGTTTTCCACAGTTTTTATCCGATTCGGATGAAATTTTCAGGTGATGTGCGGGCTATGGGGTAGACGGCCCCCTATCAGTTTCATCGTTCTTGACTCTCCTCACTCTGCGCATGCGCAAACATAAATTCTACCAAGCATCATTTTCTCACGCCCTAGTCGTCCGATCTCGCTCAAATTTGGATGATAGTTGGGCGAAGACAATTTGATCATCTTATATCAATTTCAACATGATTGTATCATTAGTAGCTACTGCGCATGCGCCAATATTAAATCCTTGTAACAAGCTTATTTTTTACAGTTTTCTTTCGATCTGGATGAAATTTTCAGGGAATGTGGGCTAGAGTATAGATGATCTTCTGTCAGTTTCATTGTGGCTGAATCAATACTTCACTCTGCGCATGCGCAAACGTAAATTCCATTATCCTCCATTTTTTCACGCCCTAGTCATCCGATCTCGCCTAAACTAACCTCTGTATCTTTCTTCAATTCTTCATCACAGCACTCACTAGATTCTGTTTCATTTGTCTTCTTCTTTTCTCTCTCTTTTTCTTTTCTTCTCTTCTTCTTCTTTCCTCTTGTTATTTTAAATATTTTATTTTAAAAAGGATTATTTTCTTTGAATTTTATTATTTTTGAATATATATATTTTTTCACTTACTTTTGTTTCTGTTACACATTTTGTATTACTATAACTTGTTAGTTTTAATTTTCCTGCCCACCACTCTTGTAAATGATTGTATATATAAGGGCCCCAGTGGCCTCCATACAAATATACGTTCTATCTATCTATCTATCTAAACTTGGATGATAGTTGAGGGATGACGATTTGATCACCCCATATCAATTTCAACATGATCGTCTCATTAATAGCTACTGCGCTTGCGCCTATTTGAAATTCTTGTTACTACCTTAATTCCCACTATTTTCATCCGGTTTCGATGAAATTGTCGGAGAAAGCGCTGGTTGGGTTGTAGATGGTCCCCTATCAGTTTTATTGTTGTCTAATCAATATTTAATTCTGCGCATGCGCAGAAATTCCATCATGCTCCGTTTTTTCACACTCTAGTAGTTCGATTTCGCTTAAATTTGGATGATAGTTTTCATCTTTTCAATCTCTACTTGTTCGAGTTCACTTATATTTGGATGATAGTTGGAAGAATATGATAGGTAAACGAGGAAAGCTATTTGCCTCACTCCACATGGCAGACTTTTTTTTTAACTCTTTCTTTTAACTTCGATTCTCTTCTTGAGCTCTTGAGACAAAATTTCAGATCGATTTTTAACCCACTTCCCGATATCCAATCGATCTGAAATTTTGCACACGAGTTCATGCTGGCGTACATTTTAATTTATCAAATTTTCGCGAAGAAAAAGTTAGTTATACTATAAATTTTCGAAAATTTGAAATTTAATATGGGAAACCTTACAAGTGTTTATATATATATATATATATATATATATATATATATATATATACTATATATACTAAATATACGAACTCTCCACTCAATGTTTACATTACCTGTTCAACGTGATGGTAAATTAGAAACACTACCAAATTGGAATGTTCAACAATGAATACATGTCTTATCTTATATCCCACTAAATATACTAAATACCATTGAACGTCTGCATAAAATGACAACGAATCCAGGGTCAATAAAATATTAAATGATTTTCCTCTTCAATTTAATTTAAGCTATTATCAATGTGATTTTGTTTCAATTTACTGTTGCCAAGAAACTAACAAATATTGAAACAACAATAAAATTAACCGAGAACATGAGAAAAAGAAAGAGTTGTATTAAAAACTTGTTTTTATGGGTTCCTTTTTTCTTGTCACAGTTATTTAAAAGTTCTGCCAACGCTGTATTCAGGTTATTTAGTTCCACGATCAAAGTTTTGGAATGTTTCTGAAACTACTTCAACAATTTTGCAAAAATTCTTTAGGAAGGTACAAATGGGTTTTCAAGATTTGCATATACATACGTATATAAATATCTGACTCAAATGTTGGCTTTAAATCTCAGGATGATAGTTCAGGAAATATGGGAATCACAACTTTCACGATGGTCAGGTAATCCTTAATTTGTCACCTTTAAAAACTAAAATGTTGCCGGATGAACCGGTTCTAGGTCCTGTGTCATCATCTTGACACCTAAAGTGACCTCAACATTTAACATTCGTTCATATGCAGAGACCAATTCTGTCACAATTTCTCGTATTCGTATTTCTCGTAAACACGAATAGAAGCTGTTAGAGCGAGCACTCTGAATACTAACAAATTGGTTTCTCGTAGCGTTTTTGTAAGCCCGAGAGAAAGAGAACTCTTATAGTGAAGTTAACTTGAAGTTAACGTGAAGTTGTAGTGAGTCACTGCTTAAAACTCGCCATAGACAATTTTATTTTCAAAAAAGTCCAGTCACACAGCATGACCCCATGAGCGAATTTTTGAAGAAATCTTCGACATTTCAGTCGCTATTGATCGTGTAGAGAAATTTTAGTTTATGATTTTGATAGACAAACATGGAATCAAATTATTACAAATAATTAGGAGGTACTCATACTTTATTATTATTAAACTAATCTTGTAGATTTAAAGACAATCTGAATTTGGACAATGTTTCATGCAAATATTACCGATTTTTACAACTAGCGAACGGCATTATTTCGATTTTTGACTGATTTTTCAACTTTGAAATTTTTGAAAACTTGGTACACATTCTTATAGGAAATTTTACGCTGATTCCGAATATACCACATGTTAGTATGCTGAAAAAATTATTTCGCACAACAAATCGCAAAAAACAGGTTATTTTGAAATTTTTGACTACATTTTTGAAAATTTCAACCCGAAGATGTAATCCGATCATGCTGGCCAACGAACTTGAACTTTCGTTTTGTGTCCTTAACATTTTAAAATTTGTTTGAAGTTTCTAGCATAATTCTACGGACAGTTATCGTCTGGAATGACACATACATATACATACATACATACATATATACATACATACATAAAAAAATGCGTTAAACTTCAGAATGTGATTCAGAATAGCCCGAAACGGATTTCTGCAAAAAAAATTTTCAAAAATTCACATTCTACAAATTTTGAGGCGAGAGCAATAGCTTAATTTTCTTCAAAAATTCGCTAACATGTAAAATAAATCATGATAGCATATATCTTGATACGAAATCTTGAGATGATAATGCTGAAATCGTCGCGTTAAAACGTCGAAAGCACGAACAAAATGCCGCTAATGACCCTTCTGGTTGAGGTAAGGGGAAAACACACGAACAAAAGACAAATACAGAAGTTCAACCAACAACAAAAGGCAGCACGACAGCGGTAAAAGTCAGATAATTTTGTCGGGTGTGTCCATACTGACGTATATAATATATATATATATATATATATATATATATATATATATATATATATATCACTCACATATTATGTGAGTGTCCATAGCAAATGCGTTGTGGTTGCTAAGTTAGGGTTATCGTGGAGAAAGGTCAAGTTGTAGTCCCGTAATTACGATTCCGAAAAAGCTTAGCGCAAGAAAAGCTGACTCTTCCCGTTCTGAAAAGCGTTCCCACGTAACGAAAACTTCTTCTCGTTTCGGAGAGACTATTTTCGCATACGAGAAAATGAATACGAGAAGTACAAAAAATCTCCAGTATCCCTCGGCCGATAATGAAAACAGACGGCCGGGCCTGCAGCTGAACGGCGCAGAAGCAACGGCGACCTCGCCCACTTTATAACCAGTTCACCAAGAACGCCGTCTCTCCGTCCTCATGTTGACGACCGTTTTTTCCTTTCTGCTATAGAATTTGTTTGCCCTCGATTAAAACGAATCCTCACATGATGCGGTGCGTGATGACGAAAACGAGTGTGACGATTAAACGACTGCAGTTTTTGTGTCATTTGGATACTTCTTGTTGGGAGCTGCCATATCTTTTATGTGCCAGTCTTTTAAGTGTTTGAAATTATATTACCTGAGGCATTTATCGATCTAGGACTGACCGTTTATTTAGCAAAGGACAGACGAATGTATTCACATACGAGTACAATAAAAAAATGAAGTAGGAGTAAATAAGTAAAAAAGCCCAGTCATGCAGCATGACCCCATGAGCGAATTTTTGAAGAAATCTTCGACATTTCAGATCTTTGACATGAGATCTTCGACATGAGATTGGGTCTGCGTGCTAGTACGTACATAAATAGAAATTCTTCATAATTTCATGGCTGATATTTTCTAAGCCACAGTCAGTATTAAAGCTACATCAAGTCCTAAAACAGTTGAGCGTAAAACATTAAAGAGAGCGACCGAGAGAATCGGAGGACGATTTTTTTTTTTTTTTTTTTTCTTTTTTTTTAAACAAGCACCTACCTACTACCTACGTTTTAAACAGCATGGTTCTAGAATTGGTTATCCAGGGATAATTCCATAAGTGTAGTTCAATCTGAATTTGGACAATGTTTCATGCAAATATTACCGATTTTTACAACTAGCGAACGGCAATTTTTCGATTTTTGACTGATTTTTCAACTTTGAAATTTTTGAAAACTTGATACATATTCTTATAGGAAATTTTGTGCTCATTCCGAATATACCACATGTTAGTATGCTGAAAAAATTATTTCGCACAACAAATCGCAAAAAACAGGCTATTTTGAAATTTTTGACTACATTTTTGAAAATTTCAACCCGAAGATGTAATCCGATCATGCTGGCCAACAAACTTGAACTTTCGTTTTGTGTCCTTAAAATTTTAAAATTTGTTTGAAGTTTCTAGCACAATTCTACGGACAGTTATCGTCTGGAATGACACATACATATATACATACATTCATATATACATACATAAAAAATGCGTTAAACTTCAGAATATGATTCAGAATAGCCTGAAACGGATTTCTGCATAAAATGTTTTCAAAAATTCACATTCTTCAAATTTTGAGGCGACAGCAATAGCTTAGTTTTCTTCAAAAATTCGCTAAAAATTAAAGTTACAAAAAATACAATACAGTAAATAAATACAGTACAAGTAAATAAGTAAAAAGCCTGCCAAGTTGGGTGTGGCACATGGCTTCCTCGTTTACAATCATGCATGTATAGATCAAACATTTGATAGCGGAAAAGAGTAAATCAAGAAGGAACGTGAAATGTTATAATTGGTCAATTAAGAAACGAAAAAAAAGTTCAGTCATGCAGCATGACCCCATGAGCGAATTTTTGAAGAAATCTTCGACATTTTAGTCGCTATTGATCGTGTAGAGAAATTTTAGTTTATGATTTTGATAGACAAACATGGAATCAAATTCTATCTACAGCATGGTTCTAGCCTTAAACAACATGGTTCTAGGATTGGTTATACAGGGATACTTCCATTAGAGTAGTTCAATCTGAATTTGGACAATGTTTCATGCAAATATTACCGATTTTTACAACTAGCGAACGGCATTATTTCGATTTTTGACTGATTTTTCAACTTTGAAATTTGAAAACTTGATACATATTCTTATACGAAAGTATACGCTGATTCTGAATATACCACATGTTAGTATGCTGAAAAAATTATTTCGCACAACAAATCGCAAAAAACAGGCTATTTTGAAATTTTTGACTACATTTTTGAAAATTTCAACCCGAAGATGTAATCCGATCATGCTGGCCAACGAACTTGAACTTTCGTTTTGTGTCCTTAACATTTTAAATTTTTTTTTGAAGTTTCTAGCACAATTCTACGGACAGTTATCGTCTGGAATGACACATACATACATACATACATACATATATACATACATACATACATAAAAAAATGCGTTAAACTTCAGAATATGATTCAGAATAGCCTGAAACGGATTTCTGCATAAAATTTTTTCATAAATTCACATTCTACAAATTTTGAAGCGAGAGCAATAGCTTAATTTTCTTCAAACATTCAATAACAATGATACTCAATGTAATTTACGTATGTACAAGCGCGAGAAAATTATGTTTTAATGTTAAAAAATGTGGGTTTTTCAATGAAATTGTTGGTTTTCTCAAAAGATGACCCTCCATTAACTTTTTTCTCGCTGGATCGAATGGAAACTCTTGCAGATCTGTCAACTACGTTATAATCGAGTTTTACACTTTAATTAACTAGTTTTACCCCATAACACTCATATATTTAAGCGTAACAAACAAATTTGCGAGTCTAAGTGTAAAACTCGGTTATAACGGAGTTGGAGAGATCTACAAATGTTACCATTCGATGCAGCGCGAAAAAATACATAGAAACCCCATACTCGTAGGTTCATGGAGCGTCATCTTTCGAAAAAACCAACAATTTCTTTGAAAAACCCACGTTTTTTAACATTAAAACATAATTTTCTCCACTAAATAACAAAATAAAAGTAAACTTGATTATACCGTTGGAAAGAGTATTAGACGAAGCAGTTTTCATGAGATTTGCCAGTTTTATCTATATACGCATGCATGTGTATGTATGTGTGTGTGTGTGTGTGTGTATGTGTGTGTCATTCCAGACGATAACTCTCCCTCTCCTCAGGATTGAGATAAAAATTCCGTCTATAGGTAAGCCAAAAAATCAAGCATGAGTTCGTTGACCAACACTTTTTGGGAACATTAAATTGGTAAAATTTCGACAAATACACTAATAATATCACTAAAAATTGTTTAAAACGGCTAAAAATCGTTGAATTTATATTTTTAGCAACGTTTTAGTCAAAGCTTATCAACAACGAACTAGAACATTACAAAATTTGCAAAAAGCTATGCAGAAAAATGTAATAAAATTCCATCATTATTTGCTAAAAAAAAAAAAAACGATAAAACCCCAAAAAAAGCTAAAATTTCCAAATTAATCTTTTTTGAATTGCAGAATATTATCTAGAAAACATTTTTTCGCCATCAAATTGATGGTAGTTAACTATTTCTTTGCACAAACTGCTCAAATTTTAAAACGATATAATGTAAGATAATACGATAATTTACGATAATTCGGTCATACGACCATGCTGCATGACTGGAACTTTTTTGTTCTTGCAAACAACCGGACATTGAGCGTCCATACCATTTTTCGCTCGGACACCTTGATATGCAAAACTGGACTGTCCGGGCCGAAACCGGACATCTGGCAACCCTGGCACCAGCTCTGTACAATATTTATTCTCTGTACAGTATACCTCATGTAGGTCAGTGATTAGCATACCCTTGAAACTTGACTGATTGATATTCACCAGGAATTCAATGTACCAACGTATGTAAAGGCACAAAGATGCCATTGACCCCCCTCAGAACCCTGCTGTGTACGGCGAGCCCCCTTTATGAACGAATTAATGAGACAGGTTTGAAATGAATCTACTCGTAAAAGATCGAGTGCGATGTTGAGGAAAATTCATAATTCGTAATATTTGACATGAAAGAATGAATTCCAAGACATGTGACAAGTTGGGTCTGATTTAATGAATCCTATTATCGAAGAATCACCAAAAAATTCCGAACCATTCCCACAATTGAATAGGCTCATCCACAATAGCCCCAACAAGCTGTGTTGTTCAAATCAGATGGAAATAGTACCTTACTCGTTTTGATGTCCAGATAAAAGGAAGAAAGGAATTCGATAATACCGGAAGAGCCGCCCAAGGCAGTTAGTGTGATATTCCATACTCCATATATACGTACGGTGTATATTTTATAGGGGAATGATTTTTTCTTTTATTCTCTTGAGGTGCCATGTTACATTAGCAGGTATTGATATCTCACTACCGATTTTGAATTCCTAATGCGGTTCAGAAATGATTTTTGGGGTTTAACACTTTTTCATATGTAAATTCATATGAAATACATCATATATATGTAAGATACATCTACATGTGTATGTATTTCCAGATCATCCCTCCAATTATACTAGGGATTTACTGGGGATGTACTTGGGATTTAAATAAAAATCGGGGTTTCATTTATACTTGAATAAAAAAATGAAAATAAATAACTAAAATCTCAAAGAAGGAGTGATTTTTTTGGACAGAATTCTTTGAGCACAAGCAAATTCGATCAATCAATTTGAGAATTCACGTGTTGAGAAAAAAAGAGAAAGAAAAACGGCAAAAAAGGCATCGAATCGTTATACTTTCTATAATTTACATTTACCGGGCCGAAACTGGACATCTGGCAACCCTGGCACCAGCTCTGTACAATATTTATGCTCTGTACAGTATACCTCATGTAGGTCAGTGATTAGCATACCCTGGAAACTTGACTGATTGATATTCACCAGGAATTCAATGTACCTACGTATGTAAAGGCACAAAGATGCCATTGACCCCCCTCAGAACCCTGCTGTGTACGGCGAGCCCCCTTTATGAACGAATTAATGAGACAGGTTTGAAATGAATCTACTCGTAAAAGATCGAGTGCGATGTTGAGGAAAATTCATAATTCGTAATATTTGACATGAAAGAATGAATTCCAAGACATGTGACAAGTTGGGTCTGATTTAATGAATCCTATTATCGAAGAATCACCAAGAAATTCCGAATCATTCCCACAATTGAATAGGCTCATCCACAATAGCCCCAACAAGCTGTGTTGTTCAAATCAGATGGAAATAGTACCTTACTCGTCTTGATGTCCAGATAAAAGGAAGAAAGGAATTCGATAATACCGGAAGAGCCGCCCAAGGCAGTTAGTGTGATATTCCATACTCCATATATACGTACAGTGTATATTTTATAGGGGAATGATTTTTTCTTTTATTCTCTTGAGGTGCCATGTTACATTAGCAGGTATTGATATCTCACTACCGATTTTGAATTCCTAATGCGGTTCAGAAAAGATTTTTGGGTTTTAACACTTTTTCATATGTAAATACATATGAAATACATCATATGTAAGATACATCTACATGTGTATGTATTTCCAGATCATCCCTCCAATTATACTAGGGATTAACTGGGGATGTACTTGGGATTTAAATAAAAATCGGGGTTTCATTTATACTTGAATAAAAAAATGAAAATAAATAACTAAAATCTCAAAGAAGGAGTGATTTTTTTGGACAGAATTCTTTGAGCACAAGCAAATTCGATCAATCAATTTGAGAATTCACGTGTTGAGAATAAAAAGAGAAAGAAAAACGGCAAAAAAGGCATCGAATCGTTATACTTTCTATAATTTACATTTACCGGGCCGAAACTGGACATCTGGCAACCCTGGCACCAGCTCTGTACAATATTTATGCTCTGTACAGTATACCTCATGTAGGTCAGTGATTAGCATACCCTAGAAACTTGACTGATTGATATTCACCAGGAATTCAACGTACCTACGTATGTAAAGGCACAAAGATGCCATTGACCCCCCTCAGAACCCTGCTGTGTACGGCGAGCCCCCTTTATGAACGAATTTATGAGACAGCTTTGAAATGAATCGCACGGACCTCCGTTGCACTATAGATTATACCTAAGGAGCGTTGAAGCGAAGGATCCGCCCTGTGATTCATGACGTCCGTGAACGCTCGATGAAAGACTCCGGACGAGTCCTTGACAATCAACACGAGCGGGTACCCGCCTTGTGTTTAATACTCAATAAGTGCCAATAAAAATGACTGTACCTGGGATATGACTTCTAACACTGCACCTTCCAGGCCTTCTAGTAGTGATCTACTTATAATCAGCGGGAGCCAGTTGTGGGACAACCTCGCCATAGCGGGGTGTCAATGTTGGCCAGCTAAGTTGGTGAAGGTCGCCGCGGACCAGGAGCAGGGCGAATTACTTATTAATTAAGACCATTCACTTAGAGAGCACGAAGGGTCCACATGAACGAAAAATACCCACGTATATATACATTTTATATTTTTAGTCCTTGTAGGTTTCTAAAAGGGTGTAAAAAACTTATATATAAAAAAAAAAAAAAAAATTCTAGGTAGGTACCAGCTTGTAGGTTCCTTAAGCCTTGGTATTCTTAAGGTTGAGTGTTGTTGATGCGGAAGAATAAAGAATAGCCCTTTTAGTGAATTTTTGAAGAAAATTAAGCTATTGCTCTCGCCTCAAAATTTGTAGAATGTGAATTTTTGAAAACATTTTACGCAGAAATCCGTTTCAGGCTATTCTGAATCCTCTTCTGAAGTTTAACGCATTTTTTTAATGTACGTATGTATATATGTATGTATGCATGTATGTATGTATATATGTATGTATATATGTATGTGTCATTCCAGACGATAACTGCCCGTAGAATTGTGCTAGAAACTTGAAACAAATTTTAAAATGTTAAGGACACAAAACGAAAGTTCAAGTTCGTTGGCCAGCATGACCGGATTTCATCTTTAGCCCCTGGGGGGCTTGAAGGCGGGTTAGGGGGGCGTGAGACCATTTGACCATTCTTTGGGGCAACATCGAGCCAACTCCAGGAGCGAGCTCGTTTTTGCCCCAAACTATCATATATCATCCTTGGGGCTGACAGCAGGAAAAAATTATCTCAAATACCACTGTCCGACAATACAGTGAAACGTCGTATCGATGATATGGCTGAAGACATAAAAAACCAGGTAGTCGATGGAATAAAACTATCACCATTTTTTGCCATCCAGCTAGAAGAGAGTACAGACGTTGCTCAATGTTCTCAGTTAGTTGTATATGTTTGATATGTTGAAAATGAATCAATAAAAGACGAGCTACTCTTTTCAACAGAGCTGGAGACCACTACAAAAGCTGTTGATGTGATGAAAGCCGTGTCTGATTGTTTTGACAATCATGGACTCTCGTGGCAAAAACTAATGGGCGTATGCACTGATGGCGCCCCTTCAATGCTTGGTTCTCGCTCAGGCTTCGTGCAGTTATTCAGAGAAAAAAACGCTGATGTGACTGGGATTCATTGCTTTATACACCGACAAGCCTTGGCAGCCAAAACTATTCCAAACGACCTCAATGCCGTCTTAAAATTATGTATTAAAATAGTGAACTACATAAAAAACAGTGCATTAAATACCCGACTGTTTAAAATTCTTTGTGAAGATTTAGGAATTGACCACAAAACTGATATTTCACACAGAAGTATGCTGGCTCTCAAAAGGAAACATGTTGGCACGACTTTTTGAGCTCCGAGATGAAGTAACTTCGTTCTTGGAAAACCAGAAGCAAAATCAGCTAAGCATGAACTTCAGCAAACCTAGTTCTCAAGTAATGTTGGCATATTTGTCAGACTTCCTTGGTTCGTAAACAGAATTAACTTACAACTGCAGGGTGGAGACTCAAATGTCATAACTCATCGTGATGACATCAAGACGTATGTTGAGAAACTACAACTTTGGAGACGAAAAGTATCAGCAAACCCCTGAAACTTTTCAAATTTCCCAAAACTAGTATCAATCTCAGAAGAAACATGCTTCAAGGAGGTTTTTGAAGGATAAAAACTTGTCAAAACAAGTGTCAAACCATTTGGAGATGCTCACTGATGAATCGGGAAATACTTCCCTAACACTGCTGACGAACATATTTACAGACTTTCAACAGATCCTTTCCATGTCAACGTTGAACATTTTCCAGAAGCCCTGCAAGAAGAATTTTTGGGAATAAAAAATGATTCTTCTGCCAAATATGACTTCGAAAAAATGTCAACATTTTGGATCAAATACTTCCAAGTGTATCCCAGAATGACACAGGAAGCTCTTCTGTTATTTTTGCCTTATTCAAACACCTACTTGTGTGAAAAAACATTCTTAACACTCCTATCAATAAAAAAGAATCGGAACAAACTTGATGTTGCTAGTGACTTACGTTTAGCCCTTGCCAAAACTTCACCAAGAATACCAGCGCTAGTAAAGAAAATGCAAGCCCATCCATCTCATTAAGATTAACTTATTTTTATCTTAAAGGCTACTTCATAAAAGCTACGTGTTATCAAATCGTGTTTTCTATAAATAGCAAATAGAAAATTGTTTTCAGTGTAAAACTTGCATTTTTTTCACATCCATTCATTAGTTATGTAAGGGGGCGTGGGAGGCTTTCATTTTACCGCAAGGGGGCACGGTACAAAAAAGTTTGGGAACCCCTGATCTAGAGCCTACAACGCAAAATCCCAGAAAAAGTATTACAAATCTGATGAAACTTCTTTTGTCAATTAATTGAACGTTCACCGTTAAATAATTCATCGGAATCATGAATGAACATTTATTGATATGTTCAATCCGTGTCAAAAACTTCCTGATCTTTGTTATGGAACACCTAATTTATTATACGATTCTTTCTGGTGTCCACAAGAACTAGAAGGCCAGTTGTGACTCACGCCATCGGCGCGACAACAATTCAAACGGTTTTCTTTTTTTTCGTTCAGAAACGATCAGTTCGAAGCCGTCTCGCCTTATAAACGCTTTTAAAGTAGAAAACGCCACTTTTACTTTTCTTTTTACGCCCAGAAGCCCCAAGTTTTTTGGAACACTTACCTGAATCGAACGCGTGTTTTTATATTATTTGTTGTGCAGGATAATTTGCCCGCTAACAGGAAGCCTCAGCCTCCGTCGGTTCATAATAAATAATCCACTTTGACGATTTTGTTCTGCTATTTAACCTTGAATTTCTCACCCGGCAATTACGAATAACCCGTTCGCTGGAAGCCGCTCGCAATCGTTACGCGGTTTGTATGACTTGTGAGCAAGTGGAAATCGAGTTGGGTGACGTGCCTACTCTGTGGACGATTAAGACGTAGGCAAACTAAGTTTCAACTTCTAACTAATAGTCATAGTATTTACATACTAAAACTAAATAGTTTTGCAATTTGATCAATTTAATGTGGTCAAAAATGCTGGCCAAAAAACTCGTCCTTCCAATCGGAAAGCTTGATTTTTTGACGCAAGAACGAAATTTTTATCTCAATCCTAAGGAGAGTTATCGTCTGGAAGGAGACACACACACACACACACACACACACACACACATATATATATATATATATATATATATATATATATATATATATATATATATATATCTATATTTATAAAAGAGGATGTATGTATGTATGTATGTATGTTGCCTATAGACTCCGAAACCGCTCGACAGATTGTAATGAAACTTTCAGGTATTATTAGGCATGATTCAAGGATTGTTCCTGTAAAGTTTGGTGCGAATCCGTTCAAAGGGCTCTGACCCAGAGGGCATAAAAGGGTGCAGTGTCAGGTTTTAGAAATTTGTTGTTTACAAAATTAACTACCCAAGCCAAGACCGAAGGAGGAGGAGGGATGAGGAGGAGGGAGGAGGATGAGGGAGGAAGAGGAGGGAGGAGGAGGAGGAGGAGGAGGAGGGAGTAGAAGGAGGAGGAGTGAGGGAGGAGGAGGAGGAAGAGGAGGGAGGAGGAGTGAGAGAGGAGGAGGATGAGGAGGAGGGAGAAACCAAAGGCAGAAACCAAAGGCTAAGCTTCCGTCCATCCAATCACCTCCTAATAACAGTTTAAAATTACGATCAATAAACAAATTTAATTTGGGCGCAGCAACGCGCGCGGGGGGAACGCTAGTATATATATATAGTGTTAAATTCTAGGATTTTTTTCAGAATGTCTCAAAATGGATTTCAGTGAAGAAAATTTTCGAAAATTTTGATATTAAAATTTTTGGAGCCATTGCAATGCAAAAAAGCCGAGTGAAAAACGGTCATTTATACCTTCCTTCCAATAAAATAATGCAAAATTACTATCCAGTAGACCAAAATCCCCTTTTATTTTTTTAAGCTAACTGCATCAATGAAACTATTAGGCCTCAAAATGATTAGTTTTACTCTATTTGTCTAATTTCTATCAGTTTCCGCTATTAGATTGGGGATAGAACCACAATATGCATCACTATTGATTTTAACACTGTGCGCCGCTCAGCAATGGAAACAGGGTGGTGGTGGTGGTGGTAGTGGTGGGGATGGAACCAACTGTGTTTCAACGATGAGTGCCGCAGAACTTCTCCGACTCCTTTTATCTCCAAACAACCTGAAAATCCAAAAAAAAAAAAAAAAAAAATTATTAATTCGAAATTCAAACCTATTTTATAAACATGATTCTTTGATTCGTCTTTAAGGAACATATAAATTTATAGAATTCTGGTTTGAGGGTGGAAGGATCACGGCTTCTTCCTTTTTATGTGTTTATTGTTGCCACAACTAGTTTCGCCCTTGCTTAGGCCTCATCAGGTGCTACAATATGAACAGAGTTTCCTTAAAATATTGGTAGATACAGGGATGATAATGTACTATTTGCTATCTACAAGGTACAGGTACTTACAAAAGGGGACAGATCCATACGGGTGTATTTCGTCATGTTGTTACAGAAGTTATAGTTTCAGTCTCAGATTTTCGTCCGCTGGTTTGAAGGGGTCTAGAATTATGATCAGATAGTTGATATATATTTGTATGCTAGGTATGCTAAGTGATATGATAGATAAAATACTAGTGTATGAATGGGGCTTACCAATTTAGGGGGAATAAGGTCGCGATCTAGCATAGCCAATAGCTCTCCTACATATGTAGGTACTTCCTAAAACGATCTAATTAACTGAGTGCACAGAACAGAATATAATATATATACGAAATAAGTTGATTTTTCTGTGGGGACTATTACGAATTAGGCCTAAGCAAGGGCGAAACTAGTTGTGGCAACAATAAACACATAAAAAGGAAGAAGCCGTGATCCTTCCACCCTCAAACCAGAATTCTGTACGAACTAATGGCTACCCGCACGAATACCTATATAAATTTATGTGAATTTGCATATATTTATACTCAACGTCCGTGTAACTAGTGAAAGGTGTCTGACTGGAAAAATCCGCATTTTTCGATAAGGATCTACTCGTAAATGATCGAGTGCGATGTTGAGGAAAATTCATAATTCGTAATATATGACATGAAAGAATGAATTCTAAGACATCTGACAAGTTGGGTCTGATTTAATGAATCCTATTATCGAAGAATCACCAAAAAATTCCGAGCAATTCCCACAATTGAATCCTCAATAGCCCCAACAAGCTGTGTTCTTCAAATCAGATGGAAATAGTAGCTTACTCGTTTTGATGTCCAGATAAAAGGAAGAAAGGAATTCGATAATACCGGAAGAGCCGCCCAAGGCAGTTAGTGTGATATTCCATACTCCATATATACGTACGGTGTATAGTTTGTAGGGGCATGATTTTTTTATCTTATTCTCTTGAGGTGCCATGTTACATTAGCACGTATTGATATCTCACTACCGATTTTGAATTCCTAATGCGGTTCAGAAATGATTTTTGGGTTTCAACACTTTTTCATATGTAGTACATACATCTACATGTGTATGTATTTCCAGATCATCCCTCCAATTATACTAGGGATTTACTGGGGACGTACTTGGGATTTAAATAAAAATCGGGGTTTCATTTATACTTGAATAAAAAAAATGAAAATAAATAACTAAAATCTCAAAGAAGAAATGATTTTTTTGGACAGAATTCTTTGAGCACAAGCAAATTTGATCAATCAATTTCAGAATTTACGTGTTAAGAAAAAAAGAGAAAGAAAAACGGCAAAAAAGGCCTCGAATTGTTATAATTTTCATTATTTTCAGCAGTAAGTAAATTATTGAGAAAATGTTTACCAACTATTAAACAGAGAATTCTGAAATGTGTTCTGAAAACTATACTTAAATTTTATTAACTTGAGCTTAAAAGTTTTAGTGATGCAGCATGATCGTATGAGCGAATTTTCCTAAGTTATCATATTTATTATATTATGTTAAATTGTTTGAAAATGTAAGCTTTTTGATTGCAAAGAAAATGTTAACCATTATTTTTATGTCAAACATGATCTAAATAGTAATCTGCTATTCAAAAAGTGCTATTGGATTTTTCGCTTTTTCCGAAGTTTTTATGGATTTTAAAGCAAATTTTTAATGAATTTAAGATCATTTCTCCTCATAATTTTGTACATAAATTTTTAATGATCTATTTTATATTTGATAAACTTTATTTGAGCAACGTTCTGCTAAAAATTATGAATTTAACAATTTTTAGCCGTTTTTAGCTATTTTTTAGTGATTTTTTTAGTATATTTTTTAAAATTTGACCAATTTAATGTGCGCAAAACGTTCTAGACAACGAGTACGAAGATCGGTGGGCAGGCAGGTAGTATGATCGTTGATCCGAAGAGTTTCAAAGACCAGTTGTAATCACTAATGAAGTACCTAAAGCAGAAAAATTCAATAAAAACGTTTAAACCTACATTTCAAGTTCATACTGCTTACTACTACCTGCCTACCTTCCCGCTCCTCTCTATCAGTTTATCAATAGATCAAACCTCTAAAATTTGCCAAAATCTTAGGTACAAACAAAAGAGCTAGCGTTGATTTCATTCGACGCAGAATTTAATTTCCTACGACGTTTATGTAGAGATGTTTTTCGATTTTTTTAGATAATTTCCGTGATTTTCGCCCAAAAACACTCTAAAAAAGTGGTCAAGATTTTTTTCAGGGACCCTTAATGTGTGGTATATTTGGCATTAGAAAAACGGGGGTTAGTGAAAAAGCGTTGTCTATTTCCACAAAAAACAAAGAGTTACAATGTTAAATCGATTTCTACGGTTAGGCCATCATCAGTAACAAACAGTAACTTGTATAAAAAGGTTTAATAAGTTGACTTATTGATACGAGTAATAAGTTTTTGTTGTTAATGATGATGGCCTAACCGTCGAAATCGATTCAAAATTGTAACTCTTTGTTTGGTTTGAACTCATTGTTTGGATAGAGGACGATCGGAAAGGGGTTCACAGGAAATTAGGTGGCGCTGAGCCGAAAAGGTAACGTTGATGTAGATGGTGTAAAATAGGTATTTTTGTAAAAATTATTAGTTACGAGCCCCTACCTGAGTCCCTAATTCAACGTGCCGTTGTGTAATAACTACACTTTTCAATGGCCTCTCACGCCTACTGTAATTGTCGAACGGGGCCAATTTTTTTTTTTTACACAGATAAAGAAGGGCATCCCCTAATCAAACCCCGAATTTCAGCCCTTTTCAAGGGCTCGAAGGGCACATTGGTGCCATACCCTCATGTTTCTCCAACTCTGGAGTCTTCATCAATCCACATGCGGTGACCATCCTTAGTACATTTAGATTGTCTTCCATACACAGGCTTTGTTCAGTACTATTTTTTATCTACAAATTTATTTATTTTATCAAATTGGAACATCCGTCAATTTTAACGTCAACAGGAACCTTCAAACACATTTATCGACCGCGAGCATCTTCCAGAGGATAAAATACCCTGAATATGTTGATATTACCCATTTTATTCTCCAATATTTCAACGTTATATTACTGGTGGATAACTATGAGCAGTGAATTCAGATCAAGTTGTAGAAAAAACGCGAATGTCTCAAGGTGAGATTTAGTTGGAAACTTGCTGACACTCAATGCAACAAGTTATGAGCTGTACCTACCATTCTCTATTCCTGGCGGGTGGCTTGTAGGCAGTGGCGTTCTAACTTATCTACCCACACCGTCTCCTAATGAGATTCGGTCATAAAAAGCTGTTCTAATTCATTGATATCAACCGAGAAGTCGGAAGGGTCACTGGATGACCTCAAACGGGTTACTCATGTCCTGGAATCAGTGAGAAGGTCATCCAAGTAACATCATTATTTATCTTCATAGAACTGTTGAAAATGACTGTGAAGGTGTTTTTAAGAGGAGATTCTAGGGGTAGGTACTCGTGGTCTTCACTGCTATCATGTTAAACGTGTTAAATAGAAAACGTCGTAATCTGCTGGAATCATGAGGATCCCACGTTAACTCCGTTATGCTAAATTTAGGAACGTAAAAATAGTACAACAACACACGGAAGGCATTTTACTTGCAGGTTATATTTAAAAATAGAGGGATTCAGTTTCATTTTGAAATAATCCAGATATTATATCTTTGTATAAGGGTTGTCTAAGTGATTGCACGAAATATGGCCAAAAAGAGCCATAAAACTAAGTGCATTGATGCGATAATTAAGAAAACTCTAGTCGATGGGTTCCATGAGGTCACGAAACGTTTAGGTTCAAGAACCCGTCGGTGGGAACACTATAGTTCACCTGACACTCAATGCATCAACCAGCGCTAGCGTCGTCTTTAGTAACGTGAAAACCTCTTCATCGAAATCCTTTGGGCATTTTAAAGAAAAGGCCAAAAAGGTCCAAAAAACGGCATTTTCAACTTTTTTTAAAGGTTATTAGCTAATTGCCACCCTCAGACTAGTTTCCCAAGTATGAAGGGTATGGAGATATCATTCCTACCCAGAAAAAATTGTAACGGTTGAAAATTTCATCAAAATTCCTCGAGCCATTATTGAGAAAAGGCAATAAAAAAAAGTGCTAAACACGTCGTTTTTTCAAGTGGGCCAAATTCGTAAGAGAAAAACATTAGTTTGACTTTGCCTGCCAGTTAATTAGGTACCAACTATACCCTTAAACAAATGTTTTCTATCTATGTGTAGACAGCTGATGAAAGAAAACTGACGGTTGTAATAATTATAGATGAAGCAAATTGAAAAAGAGATCATATGAAAAACGATAGCACAACGAGCATCAAGCAGGCAAATTATTGAAAAATTTCTTCTTTATTGAAATCTGTTTTGAGGCATTCTGAAACGAATCCCAGAGTTTAACGCGTTTTCATATGTATATTTATTCAAATATATTGCCATTCCAGACGATAACTCTCCTTAGGATTGAGATAAAAATTCCGTCCTCGTGCCACATATTAAGCTTTACAAACGGAAGGATGATTTTTTTGACCAGCACTTTTTAAGCACATTAAATTGGTCTAATTTCAAAAAATGTACTAAAGAAATCACTGAACATGGCTAAAAACGGCTAAAAATCGATGAATTTATATTTTTTGGCAGGATATTGCTCAAATAAAGTACATGAACTATAAAATAGAACATTCAAAAGTGAATGTACAAAATTATGCTGAAAAATGTACTTAAAATTCATTAATATTTGCTACAATATCGATAAAAACTGCAAAAAAAGGTAAAAATTCAAAACCTCTATTTGAATACGAGATTATTATTTAGAATACGTTTTTTGGCCATAAAATTGATAGGTAACAATATCCTTGCAGCCAGAAGCTCAAATATGAAAACACTGTAACATTATACAATACCATAATTTACGACAATTCGGTCATACTATCATGCTGCATGACAGGAACTTTTTCCCGTTATTTTAACTCTCACCAAAATTATATACAGTCCATCCATTGGGACCTCCTCATAATGCATGCATTACTTACCAATATGTTTCTTAGTTTTAACGATCGTTTGAGCGACCCATAATACGTGAAATCTATACTATTAATAAGAATGAAACTCCGTTTGTTTGTCTGTCTGTCGTGTCTATGCACGGCCAAACGGCTGAGTGGGGGGAGTGTACGAGTGGGGGGATCTTCTTGAGATTTTCCAAAAGTGGGAGCGAGCGAATTTAAAATTGTTTAATCCCACCCGAACCATGGGCCGTAGGGCGGGAGGGGGGTCGAAGTAAGAATTAATGTGCGCTTTTTGGACTTCCCCGCTTCCCCTACCCCTCTAAACGGCCGTTGACAATTCCGGAAAAATACGGGTTTCGTAGGTTTTCCTACGAGGAAGACGACGGCGCGATCGGATCGCGAAAAAAGTATCGGGAAATGCGTCAAAAAAATGCGAGAGTACGGACCCGTTTTCTCGAAAAGTCCGCCGAAAAACTTGGTTTTTTCCGATTAAAATATACCCCATAAAGGTACGTTTTTCGGAACGGTTTTCGCGGGCGAAATACAGCTTTGGGTCCGCCGAATCTGAATCCGAAATCGGATATCGAAAAAAGTGACGTTAAGTTGGTCAAATTGCGAGCAGAAGCGAGCAAAGCGATTAAAATGATTCTGCCGTGGACGAGAGAAGGCTCAAGAATTGACGTGAAGGGTTCGATGTCACAACGTTGCGAGGCGAGCAGGTATGCCTACATAGGTACCTACCTTGCGAGCGAAGCGAGAGCCATTTCAAATAATAAATACGGACTTTGTCCTACACATATACAGGTATACCTTGCGAGCGAAGCGAGCAACATCCCCGAATAAACTTTTCGTGGTTCCACGTAGTTTTATAAGATTTAAATTGTTTGTAATAATTCCCAACTGAAAAAAACGTCTGCCAAGTTGGGTGGGCAGTATAACTTCCTCAAGCGAGCGAAGCGAGCAGCATCCCCTACAGAAGTTAAACCTACCCTTAGAGATCTACCGTTTGCGAGCGAAGCGAGCAGCATCCCCTACAGAAGTTAAACCTACCCTTAGAGATCTACCGTTTGCGAGCGAACCGAGCCACATCCCCTAAATGCCATACTTTGCGAGCGAAGCGAGCAACATTTTCTACATGCCAGACTTTGCGAGCGAAGCGAGCAACATATCCTACATGCCAGACTTTGCGAGCGAAGCGAGCAATATTCCCTACATGCCACACGTTGCGAGCGAAGCGAGCAACTTAATGGGGGGTCCGGGGGGCTTGCCCCCCGGCTGGACGTGGAGGCGAGCGTAGCGAGCCGGAGCGGCTAGTAATAAATATGATAATGTCCTGATGTAATGATATATTTACGTGATATAGAAAAAAAATCAACAAATAAGTAATTTGCAGTGTTAATTTACGTGCATAACCAGCGAAATAACATTAGGCACGATATGAGAAGGACAAGTCTCCAGACTGCAGTACGGCAGATCCGGTCTCTCCCGAGAAGGACGTGCAAGTTTCTTGAAAACAACCGTAATAAAATACAAAACTCGTTCTTCATCGGTTGAAACTCGGAGTCACTCTCGTTCTCTGACCGTATGTCCTTAGGTTGTACCTGCACCGACTCCGTTTGCATTGTGCATGTGTGATTGTGCATCCTGCAACGGGCCTTACCTTCCTCACAGCTACGTTACCTACCTCACCTACATTACCTACAACACCTACACCCAGGGTTGCCAGGTGGTATGAGAAAAAAAAAACCGGACGCTATAAGCCGAGAAAGCAGATTCAAATCGTAAACGAGTTCCACTATCTGCTTTACAAGCAGATACCATGTTACATGGATATGTCTTTGATTGGGGATTTCATAACGGTTGTCCTCTTGAGTTGTAAAAAATCCTTTACCTTTGGACTGTAGGCGACGAAATGTAGGATAAAGATTTTATTCTATTATTCTTGGAGACAAAATAAGCATACTATACATACTAATAAAATTATTTCTCCAATACAGGCGCTATCATTTTTAAAAGTTCATGATAGCCTGATTTTTCATTAATAAATGAAATGATATCATTTATCGTTTCGTTCTCTTACTGAGGACATCTTCAGATCTTGCTTTCTTGACATTGAGTTGACTTGGTGAGCCACTGTTTTATTTGACAAATCCGTTATATTCGGATGTTTATAAATTTTTTCCTGGACACACCAAGATCTGAAGATGTCCTCAGTAAGAGGACGAAACGTTATCAAATAAAACAATAAATGAAATAATTTCATTTATTTTCCTTGGGCCGCATCTTTACTAATTCCAACAAAACAACGGTTTACTTATAGAAATGTTGAAAATAACTGTGGAGAGAAGCCACTACAATGAGTTGTTGTTTATAGTCGACTGTTGTCAAGAGGATGATAATGTTCCTATGGAGTGGAGTAAATGATGCTATTGCTTTACGTTAAGAATATTGTAACCGGCTTATTAAAATTATTTTTGGTCCAATCAACTTAGTTTATGAATGTAGCCAGGTACGTAAGGAGGGGGAAATTGGTAGCTTGAGATGTGAACATTTATCACATAAATCAAGCGCTTTCCAACGAGTGGCGAACGATTTCTGTGCGATGAAAACTACGGAAGTTCCATTCCCCTAGCAACGGATTGGTTGTACGTGAACATCATTAGAAATTGTGACATATTTTTTGCGTCACGAAAATTTTTGGTTGACCCCCCAGAGAAAAGACATATCCATTTCAAAAACTGTTTAAGAAAATATACAGTTATAAGCTCGATGTATGCAGCACAATAATTGATATGCATATGGTTGATAATTGCTATGAATTATCTATCTGATTTGCTAAAATATATTAATAATAACTAAATATATTTTCTTGAAATGAAGTCATTTTTGTTCTGTGTGATGTTTTAAATACATTTTTGTGTACCGATAATTACAACCGTCAGGTACCCTTTTTTTCTTCCCTATTATGATAATGGAAGTATTCGCCTCACACACGTTAAGAAAACTGAAGAATAATTGAAGAAGTCAATCCCTTAGTAAAAATTCAGATTATTTGGTCAGGGTGTAGAATCTTGTGACTCGACTCGATTGTTCGCGAACGTCTCGTCAAAATATGTTGGTTAACATTTCAAGAAGTGTAGAATCCAAAAACGGACGACAAAACCCGCCAGTCTGACTTAAGCCGCCGCTATAAGTCGACCAGAGATGGTTTGCATTCAGGGGACGACTTCTGCTCGAGAAAATTGAACACTTATCTTCTTATCAGTTAATAGAGAGTTCTTACCTGATCGTATATTCTTTGCCGAATGGGAAAATGAACCGGACGCTGTTAGACGAGAAAGGAGATTCAAAAAAACTGTTTAAAAATATACAGTGATAAGCTCGATGTATGCAGCACAATAATTGATATGCATATGGTTGATAATTGATATGAATTATCTACCTGATTTGCTAAAATATATTAATGAAAACTAAATTTATTTTCTTAAAATGAAGTCATTTTTGTTAAGCTTTAAATACATTTATGTGTACAACCGTCAGGTAGCCCTTTATTCGTCCCTATTATAATAATGAAAGTATACGTCTCACACACGTTAAGAAGACTGAAGAATAAACGACAACGTAATAATTAGGTACTATCCACCATTTGGTTGGAAACCACTAAAGGCATTCAAATTTAACTTTTTCAACATTATAGCCAAATTATATGTTAGAAGAACCTACAGAAGTTGAAATTTATGCTCGTTTATGAGTTTGTACCTGATTAAATTATAAACACCTGGAAATGATTCATTTTTGGTTTTATTGGTTCATTGTGATTCAATGTCAGGAAGAATGGTGTGAGAGTAAATATTGCGATAAATAAAGTAAGTATACAATACTAATTAGTGATGGTATTCAAGAACTTTTATACAATCATATTTATGTAGATTACATACCTACTAGAATGGAAGAAAACGTTAGAAACAATAAATACCCGATAAATTGAAATTTTAGCATCAAAACTCACGATATTAAGTCTAGATTCAAGATTATTCACCTCCGTTTAAAACTGAAATGGCTAACGGAAGAGATCGAGAGTTCCTTCGTATGAAATAATGTTATAAGAGTACAAATATTTATTTATGATAATGGGCGTTTAGCTAGCTTTCTATAGGAGGTTTCCAAAAGATAACTTGAAACAAGTAGGTTGTAAGGTAGATATAGGTCCTCTAGAAGTCACGGCTGAGTTCGTAGAATATCAACCTAGGATAGGATCCACAACTAGGGTTGCCCGATCTATTTAATCTAAAGTAGGTATCCTACTTTATTTTTGCTCAAAATACTGTATACTTGATAAAAAATTTAAAGTAGACCAAAATACTTTGTATTTGAAACGAAGAGAAAAAGTTCAGCCCCCGCACCTACTTACTAGTTAAAGACAAGGTCTAATTTACTTTTTTTTTGTCAAGTATAAAGATTTCTTTCAAATTGTCAATTTTCAAAGTTTTTCTGAATTTTCAATTTCCACAGCTCTTTCGCGAATTTTTAATATTTTATAAGTACAGTGTTTCAGAGAAAGTTCCTAAAAAGTTCCTAACGTCCTTAGTCCTTACGTGTCCAATAGATGCACGAGATATTTTTTTAATGAGAACGAGATTGAAAATGATGTTCCTAATTACATTTATGTATTTAATAAAACCTTACCGAAATATGGACTTGTTAAGATTGAAATATCCAGGAATGTTTTTTCCGGAATAAAAATTTTGGGACCTACGTACAGTAAAAATACACTGCCAAGGAAATGGCACATGAGCTTCCTCGTGACCTTCACAGTACGTCACCATTAAATTCCAGAAAACTAGAAACGACCGGATCTGGCATCAGGGAATTAATAAGGTGGGAAATTGGAAGCTGAATGCTACATATAATAAATGAAATTGATAAGGAAAATTTTGATTTTAATATGGGACCATCCAGGATGTAGTCCGCATGTTCCTCATAACTAAGCTGTGACCGTAACAAAAACATCACTTTCGCGCATGCGCCTAGCGTACCGCTGCGTACCTCAAGAAACCTTGCCCGCATCATCCCTGAAAATCTGACCGAAATCCGTTCACAATTGCCTGAGTTATGACCGAAACAAGAACATTTTGTTTGCGCCTGCGCAGAGACTACCGTTGATTCGATCATGACGGAACTGATAGGGAACCATGTAGAGCTATACCAGCACGATCTCTAAAAATTTGAAGAAAATCGCATCAAAATTGTGGAAATTACGGCTGTTGCAAGGACCGTAACAAGAATATTTCGTTCACGCATGCGCAGAGCGTACCGCTAATGCAATTATGATGATTGTCTTATGGGACCTCAAGAGACCTTACCCACATCATCCCTGAAAATCTGACTGAAATCCGTTCAACATTGACCAAGTTATGACCGTCACAAGGCATTCACGTTAGCGCCAGCGCAGAAGCTACCGTTGATTTGATCATTATGAAGTTGATAGGGGACCATCTAGAGCTTAACCCGCACGATCCCTGAAAATGTGGTTAAAATGGAATCAAAATTCTGGAAGTTGTAGCTGTTACAAGGAAATGTGGGCGGACAGACAGACAGACAAACACGGAACCAAATTTGTTCAGGAGGCTCTGAAACGCAAAATGCGAGTGGAAATTTTGATTTTGGAGCAAAAAAAAATTTTTCATTTCGAAAGTGAAAACAAAGCTTCCGCTGCCTTGCAGTCTCGGAAGCAATATTACTATCCATGGTTCTTTTTTAATTCCTCAAACCGAACTTTCTTATTTTCAGTAAGCAATCTGACACATTTAAGCCCTTGCGTGCAGATGCTGAACGAAAAATACCTTAGTGTGTACGCCGAGAACGTTAACTTTAGTGTATACTTTAACTTTCATTGAAATACTTTACTTTTCCTTGGTTGCAGGCAGGATATACTTTATATGATCCGAAAAAATCTGGCAACCCTATCCACAACTGAAAATGTGCCGCTATTCCTAGGAAAACCGGACATTTAGTTTTCAGAGTGATTTTCCCCCCGACAGCTTGTTAAAAAACCGGACTGTCCGGGCCAAAACCGGACACCTGGCAACCCTGTACGATTATAATCGCGATATTTAGTTGTTGATTCTGAGTCAACTGCAATTATATTCGTATTCGTATAATCGTATTCGTCTGTCGGCGATTGCACGAATACAACCCATGAAAATTCGTCACGGTCATCAATTTCAATAGGGCGTCCCCCTATAATATACGAAGCTTTGATAATATTACCTAGCTTCAGAGGGACGTCCTTAAAGCGAATTCAACGATTCGCGCCCAGCCTATTTGTCTCAAATCTATTTCAATAGGACGATAGGTGGGCAATATAGGTGGGCAATTACCCACCTAGTCCCACCTACCCTCTGTCAGTTCACCTGACTTTATATTACTTAGGTACTTCAATTTTAGAACTTTGCTTTTTAAAATATTTTCCAAACATAGCATCAGTTTAGTTACTATCAAGCTCCTAAACAAGTTTAATGTATTATCTAGGCGATATTGATATCACAAACCAAGGCAAACCTCCAGAAATCAGCCTATGCTCCAGACAGTGTTGGGCATAATGTTATCGTCGAATACGAATATGATCTTAATCGCGATAATTATTCGGTGATTGTGAGTCAACTGCGATTATATTCGTATTCGTATAATCGAATTCGTCGGTCGACGATTACACGAATGCAATCCATAAATACACTGCCAAGGAAATGGCACATGAGCTTCCTCGTGACCTTCACAGTACGTCACCATTAAATTCCAGAAAACTAGAAACGACCGGTTCTGGCATCAGGGAATTAATAAGGTGGGAAATTGGTGGGAAAATCTGACCAAAATCCGTTCACAATCAAATCCCAGAAAACTAGAAACGACCGGTTCTGGCATCAGGGAATTAATAAGGTGGGAAATTAGTGGGAAAATCTGACCGAAATCCGTTCACAATTGCCTGAGTTATGACCGAAACAAGAAAAATTTGTTTGCGCCTGCGCAGAGGCTACCGCTGATTCGATCATGACGGAACTGATAGGGGACCATGTACCACCGACCATACCCGCACGATCCCTAAAAATTTGAAGAAAATCGCATCAAAATTGTGGAAATTATGGCCGTTGCAAGGACCGTAACAAGAATATTTCGGTCACGAATGCGCAGAGCGTACCGCTAATGCAATTATGATGATTTTCTAATGGGACGTCAACGGACCTTACCCACATCATCCCTGAAAATCTGACCGAAATCCGTTCAACATTGACCGAGTTATGACCGTCACAAGGAATTCACGTTAGCGCCTGGGCAGAAGCTACCGGTGATTCGATCATTATGAAGTTGATAGGGGACCATCTAGAGCTTAACCCGCACGATCCCTGAAAATGTGGTTAAAATGGAATCAAAATTCTGGAAGTTGTAGCTGTTACAAGGAAATGTGGGCGGACAGACAGACAGACAAACACGGAACCAAATTTGTTCAGGAGGCTCTGAAACGCAAAATGCGAGTGGAAATTTTGATTTTGGAGCAAAAAAATTTTTTTCTTTTCGAAAGTGAAAACAAAGCTTCCGCTGCCTTGCAGTCTCGGAAGCAATACTCGCCATGGTTCTTTTTTAATTCCTCAAACCGAACTTTCTTATTTTCAGTAATCTGACACATTCAAGCCCTTGTGTGCAGATGTTGAACGAAAAATACCTTAGTGTGTACGCCGAGAACGTTATCTTTAATGTATACTTTAACTTTCATTGAAATACTTTACTTTTCCTTGGTTGCAGCCAGGATATACTTTATATGATCCGAAAAAATCTGGCAACCCTATCCACAACTGAAAATGTGCCGCTATTCCTAGGAAAACCGGACATTTAGTTTTCAGAGTGATTTTCGCCCGGACTGCTTGTTAAAAAACCGGACTGTCCGGGCCAAAATCGGACACTTGGCATCCCTGTACGATTATAATCGCGATATTTAGTTGTTGATTCTGAGTCAACTGCAATTATATTCGTATTCGTATAATCGTATTCGTCTGTCGGCGATTGCACGAATACAACCCATGAAAATTCGTCACGGTCATCAATTTCAATAGGGCGTCCCCCTATAATATACGAAGCTTTGATAATATTACCTAGCTTCAGAGGGACGTCCTTAAAGCGAATTCAACGATTCGCGCCCAGCCTATTTGTCTCAAATCTATTTCAATAGGACGATAGGTGGGCAATTACTCACCTAGTCCCAACTACCCTCTGTCAGTTCACCTGACTTTATATTACTTAGGTACTTCAATTTTAGAACTTTGCTTTTTAAAATATTTTCCAAACATAGCATCAGTTTAGTTACTATCAAGCTCCTAAACAAGTTTAATGTATTATCTAGGCGATATTGATATCACAAACCAAGGCAAACCTCCAGAAATCAGCCTATGCTCCAGACAGTGTTGGGCATAATGTTATCGTCGAATACGAATATGATCTTAATCGCGATAATTATTCGGTGATTGTGAGTCAACTGCGATTATATTCGTATTCGCATAATCGTATTCGTCTGTCGACGATTACACAAATTCAACCTATAAAAAGGCGTCAAAGTTATCAATTTCAATAGGGCGTCCCTCCTATAATATGCGAAGCCTTGCTAATACTACCGAGGGACGTCCTATTGAAATAGATTTGAGACAAATAGGCAGGGCTCCAACCGTTGCATTCGCTGTAAGGACGTCCCTCTGAAGCTAGGTAAAATTAGCAGGGCTTCGTATATTATAGGGGGGACGCCCTATTGAAATTGATGACCGTGACGTGAGTTTAAGAAATTTTGAGTTAAACTAGTTCGAAAATGTAGTAGAATACCGTCATTTTCTATCTGAATCCTCAATCATATTCGAGATATCTATTATTAAAAGAGTTTTTCAGAGAAACCACTTCCGTTTTGCATTAAAACCATGTTTCTCGACTGCAATTCAACCAAATTTGATTTTCGAGTATTTTTTCGAAATCAGCGCTGAATTTTCTAATAGAATTTTACTTTTGGTTGTCAAAAAATATCATGTAAATATCATACCGCCAGCTGAAATATGAACTCTCACCTGCCTGAAGTAATAAGCTTTTGAACGGTTTGATCAACATTGTGATTTTGTTTCAATTTGGTAGGATACATTTTAGCTGATTTTAAATTAAAAACGCTGCAAATTATTACACAACGGTATATATTATTCGTGTATTAGATAGCGAAGATCACTGGTCCGTAGAAAATTACCTATCAAATTAAGTCTATTGTGCATTATTGGAGGATAACTGGACGGTGTCACCTACCGGAAAAAAATAAAAAATAGATAAATACAATGAAATAATAATAAAAACATTAAAATCTATACTACTGTGTGGCAGTAAAAAGTTAAATTTGACCGTGTGGGGAGCCGAACCCCAGCCGCCCGAGTTCAGAGCTCTTTTTATTTATTTATTTTTAAATAAGTGCATTTATTTAAAGTAACATAACATTTGAAAATACATAATTATAAATATCAATGCCCACTTACAGAAAAACTTGTGCTGTGGGGAGGAGTTGAAATTTCGATACATCCGTTATCCTACGTCCCTGGCGCCGTTCTGCTACACTTGACGTTCAGTAGCAAGATTGTCCCCCCACCATAGGCGCCTGGTCGCAGTTGTTTCCAAACAGCTCCCATAGCTTTCAGTTCCCTGACCGGAACGGCTCCGAACTAGTTCTTCGGAAGCCGTTTGAACTCGATGTCGAGCAGCTCGAACTTCTTATCACTCTTATCAGTTTCCATTACGCTTTTTCACAATCAAACCCCGAGCACAATCAAACCTTGCAACGTTCCTATTTAGTCAGTTTAGTTTAGTTCTATCTATAATATGCTTTATAATATTATTAGTTGTAAGTGATGGAGTGTTCGTTTTACCTAGGTATCTTTTTACCTATTCCTATGATAATTTATTAATAAACACAGATTCAAAACGTTTTTGTCCTTCGCAATTTCCTTCCCTTATGGCCTCCATCCACTCATTTCGGTGTGTTGGCATATTTTTCTGATATATCATGTGTACGTACCTGCCTTGCATACACACCCGATTGAAAGAAAAAGCAATAATCAATTATGGAAATGGTAAATTCATTTTAGAGCGAATCGCGTACCAATTCAATTTTGAATAAAAGTTAGTAAGATGAAAAATTTATTCACTTCCTGAAGTCATTCTTATTGCAATTTCACAGCATCAAAAAATGCTACCAACATAATAAGTACCTCCATACTTACAAAATTTAACTAGGTACCAAGGTAGGTACTCTAACAAGCAAAATGGGATTTTCAAAGAATTTTTTTTTCTGGATCTGCATCTACAGCCATTTATCTGGCCCATAAACCTGTGGCTGGGAGTAGGTACCTGTCTGGAGGAGAGGAGACTGTAGAACACTGATTAAATAGTCGAAGGGCTTCACGCTTTTGTCTCGGTTTGGGGAGATATGCAAGTGCTATTCGATACAGCGTGAAAAAATACGTAGAAACCGATCCCGAACTCGTATTTTCATAGAAGGTCATGTTTCAAGAAAACCCTCGGTTTCAGAGAAAAACGACGTTGTTCAACATTAAAACATGAGTAGTTTCCTCCTCTAATTAGAAAATTAACATTGAATACACCGTTGGAAATGTAAGCTCTCATTTCGGTGCAGTTTTTATCGTTGTTGTCTTGAAAAATATTGGTTCTCATAGTTGAATTTCCGTTTGAAAAAACTCGAGGTTTCGCAAATTAGGTAAAATTTTCTTTTCAGAGGGCTTTTTCATGTCTCAAATCTTGAACCGTAAAAAAACTAAGGAATTTATCTGATAGAAAATTTAATGCTCTTTCCAAGGTGTCCTTAGATTCGAATTTACACTGCAAATTAAGGGTCGTTTGAATGACAAAAGGTCGAAAATACGAAAAAAATCTCAAATATTGGATTGCTCAAAAACTAAGCGGTAAAAAATTTCTTAAAAGGAACTTTCGATCAGAAATGAGCTCTGAATCGACCCCTGAAGTACTTACTGACCACCTTATGCGGGACATCCAGTCCTCGGTAGGTAGGATGTAGGTTCAGCACTTTACAGTATTTTACAATACTTAAGCATCATATGAGAGGTCCATTGACACAAAAATATCAAAATAACCCTTCAAAGTAGACGCTGGTAACTACCAACCTTCCTTACTTACTAGCCGCTCCGGCTCGCTACGCTCGCCTCCACGTCCAGCCGGGGGGCAAGCCCCCCGGGCCCCCCATTAAGTTGCTCGCTTCGCTCGCAACGTGTGGCGTGTAGGGAATATTGCTCGCTTCGCTCGCAAAGTCTGGCATGTAGGATATGTTGCTCGCTTCGCTCGCAAAGTCTGGCATGTAGAAAATGTTGCTCGCTTCGCTCGCAAAGTATGGCATTTAGGGAATTTTACTCGCTTTGCTCGCAAACGGTAGATCCCTAAGGGTAGGTTTAACTTCTGTAGGGGATGCTGCTCGCTACGCTCGCTTGAGGAAGTTATACTGCCCACCCAACTTGGCAGACGTTTTTTTCTGTTGGGGAATTCTTACTTACAAATTAAATCTTATAAAACTACGTGGAACCACGAAAAGTTTATTAGGGGATGTTGCTCGCTTCGCTCGCAAGTCCGTATTTATTCTGTAGGGGATGCTGCTCGCTTCGCTCGCTTGAAGAAGTTATACTGCCCACCCAACTTGGCAGACGTTTTTTTCTGTTGGAAATTCTTACAAACAAATTAATTCTTATAAAACTACGTGGAACCACGAAAAGTTTATTAGGGAATGTTATACTGCCCACCCAACTTGGCAGACGTTTTTTTCAGTTGGGAATTCTTACAAACAAATTAAATCTTATAAAACTAAGTGGAACCACGAAAAGTTTATTCGGGGATGTTGCTCGCTTCGCTCGCAAGGTATACCTGTATATGTGTAGGACAAAGTCCGTATTTATTATTTGAAATGGCTCTCGCTTCGCTCGCAAGGTATTGCGTAGAAGTGCAAATGGGAACCCCCCTGTGAGGGTCCCTTCAGGTAAGCAACGTTGTGTAACGGCGGCCCGTGGTCGATTAATTTCTGATGTTAAACGCTTCCCTCGCAATTCCCCTCCCAATTTGACCTACTTTCCGTCACTTTTTTCGATATCCGACTTCGGATTCAGATTCGGCGGGATCAAAGCTGTATTTCGCCCGCGAAAACCGTTCCGAAAAACGTACCTTTATGGGGTATATTTTAATCGGAAAAAACCAAGTTTTTCGGCGGACTTTTCGAGAAAACGGGTCCGTACTCTCGCATTTTTTTAACGCATTTCCCGATACTTTTTTCGCGATCCGATCGCGCCGTCGTCTTCCTCGTAGGAAAACCTACGAAACCCGTATTTTTCCGGAATTGTCAACGGCCGTTTAGAGGGGTAGGGGAAGCGGGGAAGTCCAAAAAGCGCACATTAATTCTTACTTCGACCCCCCTCCCGCACTACGGCCCATGGTTCGGGTGGGATTAGAAAATTTTAAATTCGCTTATACACCCTATCGGAAAATCCCAAAAAGATCCCCCCACTCGTAGACTCCGGCCCACTCAGCCGTTTGGCCGTGCATAGACACGACAGACAGAGCGACAGACAGACAGACGGAGTTTCATTCTTATTAATAACTAGCCGCTCCGGCTCGCTACGCTCGCCTCCACGTCCAGCCGGGGGGCAAGCCCCCCGGACCCCCCATTCAATTGCTTGCTTCGCTCGCAAAGTGTGGCATGTAAGGAATATTGCTCGCTTCGCTCGCAAAGTCTGGCATGTAGGATATGTTGCTCGCTTCGCTCGCAAACGATAGATCCCTAAGGGTAGGTTTAACTTCTGTAAGGAATGCTGCTCGCTTCGCTCGCTTAAGGAAGTTATACTGCCCACCCAACTTGGCAGACGTTTTTTTCTGTTGGAAATTCTTACAAACAAATTAAATCTTATGAACCTACGTGGAACCACAAAAAGTTTATTCGGGGATGTTGCTCGCTTCGCTCGCAAGGTATTGCTGTATATTTGTAGGAAAAAATCCGAATTTATTCTGTTGATATGGCTCTCGCTTCGCTCGCAAGGTATACCTGTATACCCTTCAAGACGTAAGTCCGTAGGCCTGGGTTTGTGTACCTGCTCGCAACCCCCCGTCCCGTCAGGTGCAAGCCCCGCCTTATCGAACCCCTTGACGTCTTCGTAGAGCCTTCTCGCGTCCGGGGCAAAATTAATTTCTGCTATTAATCGTTTCGCCTCGCTTCTGCTCGCAATTTGACCGAGTTCTCGCCACTTTTTTCGATATCCGATTTCAGATTCAGATTCGGCGGGATCAAACCTTTATTTCGCCCGCGAAAACCGTTCCGAAAAACGTACCTTTATGGGGTATATTTTAATTTTAAAAAACCAAGTTTTTCGGCGGACTTTTCGAGAAAACGGGTCCGTACTCTCGCATTTTTTTAACGCATTTCCCGATACTTTTTTCGCGATCCGATCGCGCCGTCGTCTTCCTCGTAGGAAAACCTACGAAACCCGTATTTTTCCGGAATTGTCAACGGCCGTTTAGAGGGGTAGGGGAAGCGGGGAAGTCCAAAAAGCGCACATTAACCGGAACTTCGACCCCCCTCCCGCCCTACGGCCCATGGTTCGGCTGGGATTAGACAATTTTAAATTCGCTCGTTCCACCTTTCGGAAAATCTCAAGAAGATCCCCCCACTCGTACACTCCCCCCACTCAGCCGTTTGGCCGTGCATAGACACGACAGACAGACAAACAGACAGACAAACAGACAGACGGAGTTTCATTCTTATTAATAGTATAGATAGAGATCTACCTAGGTACCGAAAAAAGAAATAATACAGGTAGGTGCCTACATTAAAAGAAACCTTTCAGTCGTAAGTACATAGTTGTTATTCATGAGCAATGACCGGGAATCTTTACCTACATGTTCAGAAATCATCTGCAAGGCCTTTTAACTTTGAAATGTATCATTGAATTGAATTTATTTTATCACTTGTTTGTAAAATAAGATATTAGGTAGGTTGGTGGTATACGCTTATCATCATCCCGGGTGCATGAAAACCGAGCTGGGACCCATTCTCTAATACAAACATTGAAAAAACGAGAAAAGAACGGTTAGAGATTGTCAAGAAGCGGGTAGAGTGGGGGGACAAACTGAAATGTGGTGACGTTCTTCGGAACCGTTCCAGTCAGGGAACTGAACCGATGAAAGCTGTGCAGAAAAAACAGTGTAAAGGGGCCAATAGTGGGGGGACAATCTTGCTACTGAACGTCAAGTTTCTGCTACGCCCCTGGTGACGTGCAGCTATGCCCCTACTAGGCGCCGTGCCTCCTCCCCGTCCCCCTCATGACCCTCTGCCAATGTTTTCATCATTCCACTAAGCGTGCCAGTCGTGCGGGCGTACGTCAGTATACGTACTACGTCAGTATATATTTTACTGTACGTCAGTAAAAGACACTTTTTCGCCCGTTTTTGGCACATAGCATCTATGCGATCGGGATGGTTAAACGTTAGTACCAACTAGACCCCAAACGGAATCTATGTGCGAAAGAATGGATTTTTCAAGTCAATTCTTGGACCTTTTATGGCCCGGACGGCGCGGCGGACGGACATTTCAAATTTGGATTCTACGCACTTTGAAACGTAAAATGACATAGTTTGAGGGGGGGTTATAAAATTTGTTTGCTATACGATCACATAGGCTTATTATTGAAAATAATAAACCAAAAAGTATAGTCTCAGTTGTGGCAAGTGTTTAGGGGAGGGGGGGGGGGAGAAGTATTATTATAGTCGCAATCATTCCCATGTTGATGAATACAGTCGACACAACGTCCCACTAGAGAAGGAGCCTGGTTAAAAAACCAAAAATACCGGTCATTTACGCTCACTTACGCTCTTTCAATGAAAACCGGACGTTTAGGCCCCTTTCACACCATACGAATCCGAATCAATCTGGATCGCTCCGAATCAAGTTGAATCTGATTCGTCATCTCCACGCTTTCACACCAGCTGAATCAACCTGAATCTGTAAAAATCCTTTCATCTTCTTTTAGCGAATTTTTGAAGAAAATTAAGCTATTGCTCTCGCCTCAAAATTTGTAGAATGTGAATTTTTGAAAAAATTTTATGCAGAAATCCGTTTCAGGCTATTCTGAATCATATTCTGAAGTTTAACGCATTTTTTTATGTATGTATGTATGTATATATGTATATATGTATGTATATATGTATGTATGTATATATGTATGTATGTATGTGTCATTCCAGACGATAACTGTCCGTAGAATTGTGCTAGAAACTTCAAACAAATTTTAAAACGTTAAGGACACAAAACGAAAGTTCAAGTTCGTTGGCCAGCATGATCGGATTACATCTTCGGGTTGAAATTTTCAAAAATGTAGTCAAAAATTTCAAAATAGCCTGTTTTTTGCGATTTGTTGTGCGAAATAATTTTTTCAGCATACTAACATGTGGTATATTCGGAATCAGCGTAAAATTTCCTATAAGAATATGTATCAAGTTTTCAAAAATTTCAAAGTTGAAAAATCAGTCAAAAATTGAAATAATGCCGTTCGCTAGTTGTAAAAATCGGTAATATTTGCATGAAACATTGTCCAAATTCAGATTGAACTACTCTTATGGAAGTATCCCTGTATAACCAATCCTAGAACCATGCTGTTTAAAACGTAGGTAGTAGGTGCTTTAAAAAAATAAATAAATAAATAAATGTAATCAAATGTTTACTCTGTGCATGTGTTAATAATTTGATTCCATGTTTGTCTATCAAAATCATAAACTAAAATTTCTCAACACGATCAATAGCGACTGAAATATCGAAGATTTCTTCAAAAATTCGCTCATGGGGTCATGCTGCATGACTGGACTTTTTTGTTTTCCTTCTTTTAGTTGCTTTTGGGCTATCATCATGGACGCAGTTGTTTTAAATGCAATAGTGTTTCGTAGGAGGCAACGGCGGAAACAGAAAACAAGAAAAGTGTGGATAGGTACATCACATAAATAGGAAAAGGACGGATTTCGGTATGTTTCATCATTTACATCCTGATCGACAAAAGAATGAGAAGAAATTCTTCCGAATGAGTGAGGAATTGTTCGTTATACTGCTGGATTTGGTGGGACCTGTGGACGCACTATTTTCTTTTACTTTTAAAATTAATAATTCCACGTCCATCTCGTATGGTTGTTGATTCAAGACTGACCGGACGAAGAATCCGACCGGTTGAATCAAGTTCGACCTCGAATCAATACTGATTGAACCTGATTCGTCCGGTCTGAAGGCGGGAAAAGAGTCCCTTCACATTTAAACGGAGCGCTCCCACGCCGAATCTTGGTCAATCAGATTCAACTTGATTCGGAGTGATTCTTATTGATTCGGATTCGTTTGGTGTGAAAGGGGCCTTAGCTTTCAGGGCAATTTTCGCCAGGACACCTTTATAAGAAACCGGACTGTCCGGCCCAAAACCGGACACCTGGCAACCCTGTACCTCACCTACATTTACCTCCATCACTTACACCCGGCCGGCGAAACGGATCTCGGTCAGCCCCGCTAACTCCGAACGGAATTATGTAACAGCCAATGACATTCACAGCTCGGCGCGGAGGTCAACCGACTGATCTTGAACGCGCAGACCAGTCCGTTTCGTCGAAAGATCGCTTGCCGTCTTGCGACACGGATTAAAGTTCTCAGCTTCCTCCCATCGCTCATCCGTAGTTAACGGGTTCGATTCATCTTCCTCCTCTTAACCCAAATCAATCCTTAAAATCTTCATCTAAACACTCTATGACATCGTGCATAACTTGTAAAAAGTTTTATAAAAAAGGCCTTCTGTCCTTAATATTATTTTTAATTAATCACCAACGCTACCTACATAAACGTAAACAATTTTAAATTTGATTTAAAAAGTTTTAACTATCAGTCAAGCTGTAAGCTGTAAAACCTAACAATGTTAATAACCCCAAAAAAATAATCCCTGTAACAATCATACTGTCTGATAAGAATGCTGTGTCGTTTGGCAACCCGTATTACCGGGCAGCTCGCCTATTTGTATTTTTAGCGAATTTTTGAAGAAAATTAAGCTATTGCTCTGGCCTCAAAATTTGTAGAATGTGAATTTTTGAAAAAAATTTATGCAGAAATCCGTTTCAGGCTATTCTGAATCATATTCTGAAGTTTAACGCATTTTTTTATGTATGTATGTATATATGTATATATGTATATATGTATGTATATATGTATGTATGTATGTATGTGTCATTCCAGACGATAACTGTCCGTAGAATTGTGCTAGAAACTTCAAACAAATTTTAAAATGTTCAGAACACAAAACGAAAGTTCAAGTTCGTTGGCCAGCATGATCGGATTACATCTTCGGGTTGAAATTTTCAAAAATGTAGTCAAAAATTTCAAAATAGCCTGTTTTTTGCGATTTGTTGTGCGAAATAATTTTTTCAGCATACTAACATGTGGTATATTCGGAATCAGCGTAAAATTTCCTATAAGAATATGTATCAAGTTTTCAAAAATTTCAAAGTTGAAAAGTCAGTCAAAAATCGAAATAATGCCGTTCGCTAGTTGTAAAAATCGGTAATATTTGCATGAAACATCTTAAAAAATTCGCTTATAGGGTCATGCTGCATGACTGGACTTTTTTTATATTGCTAATAAAGGTTGTTTCTCTCTCTTATTCAAAGCTATTCGAAATAGAAAACGCTTGCATGCGAGTCTGCAACACATTGGGACATTTTATGTCTTTAGTTCCCCCCCCCCCCCCCCCCCCCCCATTTCAACAAATAATGTTGACGAATAATGTTCAAAACGATAATTTTCATTTCAATTGAAACAGTTTCAATGATTTCAATAAACTCTGGTAATAAAGCAATTATCTCTACCCACGGCTTCATTTTGGCGATTTCTCGAAGCATGGTAACCAACAACAATAAAACAAGCGGCATTGTTTACTATATCTATTTATAACATAAATAAATATAAAACTACGACATGAAAAGAAGAACAAGTACGAAAGAAATCTTTAGTTTTCACCGGACAAAAATCGTTCTCCACTTGTTGGAAAGCTCTCGATTTATCACGCATTTCTTTTGTACTTGTTCTTCTATTCATGTCGCAGTTTTCTACTTATTTATATTATAAATGGATATAGTAAACCGCTTGTTTTGTAGTCACTTGGTTGAGAAGTTAATCTTGGTTATAGTACCTAATTGTTGACGTTCACCATAACAGAAAATTACCTACCTAGGTACTCGGTTCTAATTTCGATTAGTAAAAAATTTATGTCGTAGTTTTAAATTTATTTACATTTACGAATTAGCGGGAAGGAAGCATGTTCCATGTTTTACCATTTTAGAAGAAGGCTCAAAGCGGAAAACAACCGGGGGGGGGGGGGGGGGGGCAGGGGGGCCAAGCCCCCCTGGCCGAGTTTTTTAAATTAAACTCCAACGTTTTTTCCTCTACATAAACGGAAACAATTTTAAATTTGATTTTCAAAAAACTCATTACTTTAAATTCGATTTTTAACAAAAAAGAAAACTATGAGTAGATATTTTACACTTTTGAATCTCCCTGAAGAAGCCCCAGTTCCTGAAAAGATGCGTCAGAGTTTATTTTAAAAAAAAGAACGCCTTTTTTAAAAAGCTTGTTCTAATCTGAACTGTCCGAATAAAGAAACGTTATAACCTGTAAATGTCAGTTGTTTTGATGAGTAAAGTTACTCATTTAAAATGACAAGGTTAAGCGATACGGATTTAAGATTTCGGTTGCACCCTACTGCCCATCCGTAGTTAATGGGTTCGTTCCATCTTCGTTCCAATAAGCAATCCTTAAATCGTAAATAATCCTAAAATCTGAATCAAATGTCTAGTACTTACATGAAATTATACAAAGAACATGTAAAATATCGGGTGTTTCTAAAACAATTTGACGAACACGATTTAAATCATTTAGTAGCTCGAGCTACACAAATTAAAAGTGATATGGTTAACCAACAAATTTTGTGTCTAATCTTTATGGTTGAACAATGTATGTAACTTAAGGATCCTTATTAAGTTTGAAAATTATACAATTAGTCTTTTTTGAAACGTATAGGAACATATCCCATTGGCCAGACACACATGATCACTTATATCGCGCAGGTGGAGTAGTTTTTAGAACGACCTAATAGAATTGATCTAGGGGGTGTGGGACAACCCAAGCTTGAGAGAGAAAAAAGCTGCAAATTATTATTCAAAGGTTTTTTATTTATGTTAGACAGCCCTTCTATGCAGATCATTGGTCTATAATTATTGAACCCCGTATATAGCATTCGCACTTTGAATTAAACCTACCGCGAATTGAATTAAACTTTCCGCGAATTGAATTAGACTTTCCGCAAAATGAATTAAACTTTTCGCAAAAAGAATTAAACTTTTCGCAAAATGAATTAAAATTATTTTCGCAAATTGAATTAAACTTTCCGCAAATTGAATTAAACCTACATACGTGAAAAGATCAATAACATTAAGAAACCCTTCAGGTTGAGACGCGGCTTAAATTTAAAAGAAAAAAGAAAAAACAGCAAGAAAGGACCACTGATCCCTCTCTGTTGATGGGTACCAAAGCTATCCTCATGGGACGGCTCTGCATTTGTGCAAACGTGATGGATATGTTTCTGCTGCTCACAACTGCTGCTCTTGGACGACCTCTCCATTACCTTTTGCTTTTAGAAGTCTTCTTGCTAATGCCTATAAATTATATATATATAATGCCAACTATAGATGGATACGCTGCGAGCTCAGTTTTGTTATCAATAAATAAATAATTTACCTTCAGATTAACTTCATGAGGTGCTGGGTTATGTTTAAATCTACAACTTTCGTGCTCGTTCCGTCATTTGCATGATTTGTCACAATATATACATTTTGTTGAAGTTTTACATTTGGTTTTAATTAAAACAACAGATTCGCCTAAGGTCAATTTGCGAAAAGTTTAATTCAATTTGCGAAAAGTTTAATTTATTTAGCGGAAAGTCTAATTCAATTCGCGGAAAGTTTAATTCAATTCGCGAAAGGTTTAATTCAAAGTGCGAATGCTATATATCGCGCAGGTGGAGTAGTTTTTAGAACGACCTAATAGAATTGATCTAGGGGGTGTGGGACAACCCGAGCTTGAGAGAGAAAAAATCTGCAAATTATTATTCAAAGGTTTTTTATTTAGGTTTGACAGCCCTTCTATGCAGATCATTGGTCTATAATAAATTATTGAACCCCGTATATATATGGTCAGAACAAGGCGCATCGTGCCTCTCAAAAGAATTCACACCTTTACAGTTCCAGGACTCCGCCATTTTTACGCTTTTTTTCGTGTGTAAAGCCATTTATTTACGAACTTTTGTTTTTAATGTTACAAAAAACATTAGAGAAGTTTTAGAAAGTTCAAAACATGAATTAATACATTCATTGGACATTTGACTTTACAAATAGAATATATTAAAAAAAAAATCATGTTCACTCCTCCTTCAGCTTGAATATTTTCTTTCATCATTAATTGGAAAATTACTTGAGGTTCACGTATTGAGATATTAGAGTGTTCGTTTGTCGTCCAGCGCCAGGACTGGGGATGGTTATAGAGCGAGCAAGCGAATGCTAACCACCTGAGTTGTTGATTACTTAATGGTGGGTCGTTGACGACTCGCGCTAAGACCCAATAAGTAACGCTAAAGTGAGAATTGATTTCCGCTCACTTTCTGCTGTATTTTTATACCACTGTTATCCACCATTTCGTCATATTCTTTCCTGGAGTTCAATTCATTTTTATTTCAATTTCGTACCACTTAGCCATTTTCATTTTACATCTGTTTTTTATTAGCATTTACCTATTTTTCTTTTGATCCGTCCGTTATGTACGAAGTTAGGGCGTATGAGGAGCTTTACCAGAATGGTGTAATTAGTGCACGGAAAATAGAGTTGGCTTACGTCGGGTTTTTTCACTTTTATATGGTAACAACCACCTCAAAATCCACATCAAAACTCAACTTTTACAGCACAACACTACTAATCACTTTCAAAAACTTGAATAAGTACTAACAACAAACTCGCCAAGCGGCTGTACTGTTTTGATGTGAAATGAGGTTATCCTCAATCTGCTGAGTCGGCTTCCGAATCGGCGTTCATCGCGACTCGGATTCCATTTATCCACTCGTGCTGACGACTCGGGCTCCCATTCGGGCAACGAGTTGACGATCGAGTACGACATAAGAACTCTCTGTTATTCACAATATTCTCAGTCTAACATGTTGCCCAAAGTGAAAACCTTTCGAAATATTAATTAGGACTTTCTTTTATGCAAATATCTAGGGCACGTGACAGTAGTATAGATCTTGCTGCTTCTAGAACAGGGTCAGAAAGGTCACCAGAAATGGCGAAATTAAAAAATATGAGAGGTTGAGACGGGGTTTGAACTGTGGACGTTCGGAATGCGAACCGACGCCTTAGCTCGCTTAGCTATCTCAACCAGATGGTATATGTGGCGATAAAACTGATTGATACATCTCCGTATTTTTTTTTCGCGCCCGAGCGTAGGGCGTATGTCATAATCTAATATTATCGGAATGAGTCAATTAACTGCGGTCGGAAGCCGCTCGCATTTCTTGTTTCATATTCAGGAATGGCGAGGGAGTAATATTATTGAGAGGTTATCTTATTGGTTGATCCCTAAACTATTACGTAATATAGGTATATCATCATATATTATCACTCGCCACGACATTGTTTCGAGCGTCTTACCAAATTGATACAAAATTGATTTGTAATATTTATTATAACTGTCGTGGAAAGGTAGGTAATTAACCCCATAACTTGAAGATAAAAGGAGACAATAGCTAACTAGGATAGGATATTGGTTTCCAAGCTTCAGAAGCGTTTACTCAATATGAACCCCTAAAATACGAACAAAATGGACGTCATAATTCATGATCTGAAGAGTGATTGTGAACAGAGTATTGTACCTAATGTGAAAATGAAAAAAACGGGTATAATTCCAACAAGGAAATCCAATTGTTGGGTACCTATGAATAATAATAATAATAATAATAATATGAACACATATTACTTAGTTATCTCTGTTCTCTTTCTTTTTCATCTCAAATATCATAAGGGAAAAGGAATAAATAAGGAGAAAAACAACATTCGATAGTATTGATTTTATCAGATCCATTCATTTATTTCCATTGCATTTTTAATGAAGGAAGATCCTTTTACATTAATAATATGTAAACAATTTGGATAAAATCTCGCATGCTCCTCCCAAGGACAGTCTTGTAACTTCCAATCTATGATTCTTCCACCACACTCGTAACATTGCACTTCATCTCCAATTTCCAAATAGTAGAAGCCAGCACTGCAGAGCTCAGACACAAGGTGTCGGATAACTTTCGGCCATTTTTTGAAGGTCTTCAATCGTCCATCGTAGGTATTCACTCCTTGAGCGGCTGCACCAGATTCCGTCTGCGTTGCTTGTTCAGCAGAATAGGACTGAGGATTGCAGCACATGTTGATAGGTCAAGTGTCGGTTAACAACTGAACCAAAGTTCGAGTCTCACACAATTTATATACTATCCTCTTGGTATAAGCAAACAATCAGACATCAATGTTATTCAGTCCCATAGCATGCAATAATTCAATACATTGTTCTGTTGCATAATAAATATGCATACACACGCAGGTGTCCACAACATCACAGGCTTCACCACTTCGACACTGAGCCCAAGTGCATGTATTAAAATGTCTCCCATGAGGTGTTTCGACATAGTAAGCTCCCACATTATCACTTTCCATCGTGTAGATTCTCTCAATTAATGCATTCACCTGCACCATATTTTTGTAAAACCCCATTGCTGATACGTAGCGATTAAATTCATGGTATGCAGGTAGAGTCATCAGTTTCAGAAGGCCAGTGTCTCTATTCTTCGCAGGTGGTAGGACTAACTCTCCAGCTTCTTCTGTGAAATTCACCATATTTTTTTTCAAAAAAAAATATTCCAGCTATGAAATGCATCATCAACAGGAAGGTTGTGAAAAATATTGTGAGTGCAAACGAGGTTTGTACTACCATAGTGAGATTGCTTAAAGCAATAGTAATGTTTTTACCACATGCGGTTCCAGCTTGTTGAAGCACAAGGTCAACCGGTGCACCTGTCCCCAGATGGCTAAACCCATCAATGAGAGCTTCAATCGGATGTGTGTTGTCTTCCATGCTTGCTCGTTAACTGGCGTAATTCTAAGATGTCGACTCCTCATAAAAGCCGCCGTTATATGTGAGTAGTGGTGGTGGTGGGGAATGGCTAACCAAGCCATTACTCCCACTAACAGCCGTGAAATCTTTCATCTTGTCCAAAACAGAGTCGATGGTGGGGATTAAATTTATCAAATTTGATGCGGCCTTCGCACTCAATGTGATGTTATATGGCTCAACGTGTAACAATTTATCTAGCCAGCTTGCGTAATAACTCAATATTAGATGCTGTTGCGGTGTACTACTTGCAGACATGTGAGTTCCTTGAAAGAATGTTGAGTCTTGCTTACGATCCACTTGTTGCAGTATGCTACTGAACAGCTCCCAATCGTGAGATGATATGTAAAACGGAATTTCACGCGATTTTCGAATCACAATCACCGTTGTTGTTATGTCGGAAAGACCAATCAATAACTGAAGACTTTTTGTCTTCTCAATCAAGAATGAGCTTGTGAGCATCAACGACTCCATGATGATTACTACTGGTTTGCACACATTGTCAGCTCTTTATAAATGAACCTCCCCTCCCCTTTTCACTGACATTCAGGGCTTTTTTCGTAGTTCATAGTGCTTATTTGCATATTCCATTGTAATAAAATCTTGAGGTGTAGTAGGATCTCCCGTAGTTAGCAGGCGGTATGATCCAAAATGTAAAATTCTAGATTTTTCATTTTTTGTAAAGGGAAGGTAGCCTATTGTTACCGCATCCGACTCATTAATCCCTGGCTTAAGATTAATCAGACGTTTTCTACCAAAATCAACTACTTGAGGTTTAGCTGTTACTATATTTTTTTCAATTAATAACTTCTCTAATGCTGCATCCAGCTCGTTATTAATTATTTCCTTTACCGTTTCACTCAAATAATTATCAGTGCCTGTCGATCGTGGAGAAGGGGTGGTAGGGTGTGATCCGAATCTGCTGATGGCTGACATGATAATGAGGGCTATATAATAATATTTAATTCTTTTAACTCTTCCAATATGGAATTTATTTCTGGATCATGCACAGTGTTCCCTGCCTGTTTAGAAGCAAACAGCAAACGTAGTCGATCAACTATCTCATTCGGATCATCAAAATAAACATATCTTGGGTAGGCGTTTACTGCTTTGACAAACCCTTTCCCCTTTGGAGGGGGTCCGAGTAATGCCTTCAACAAATTTCGATATTTATATCCTGCTGTATTGTATGGTCTGAATTTTGAGTATCCTTGATGTGCTACATTACTGAACCATACCAGATCTCTGTAATGAGTTTTATCCAAGGGTGTGAACTCAGTTGGTTGGCGTAAGAAAAGTAATTGGAGAAGCCCTTCAGTAATTGGCGCTTTCACTTTATCACCCAGGTAAATGTAGTCACGATCTAAAGTCAACTTTTCATTACCTAAACTCAAGCTACCATCTGCATTAACTTTGGGGCCATATATAGTATCCAATTCATATCCTGATTTATGCCCTGTAATTAATGCGCGTAAAAATGGTCTCATGAAAAGATGGAATTGTTGCAGGTACCTTTCCATCTCATCTTCCCCCTCTGGAGTGCTACTAACCATCTCTAAAGCAGTTTTACCTATACTCCTTCTTTTGGGTGTAACTAATGGTGTGCTAGTTACTCCAATTTGTTGATCTGGATTGGAAACAAAAACTTGCGATCCATCCTCTTCAGTTTTAACGAAGTCACCCACTACATTAGATAGCTCATATTCTTCTTCTTTTTTGTCTTCATCCTCTCGCGCATGTGCATCTTCTTGTTTTATTGTTCGGACAAACGGTTTGCGGCTTTTTATTATTCTTTTTCGTTTAACTTGGAAACGAGGACGTATGCTGTTTTCGTTGTTGAGTGGTTGTGGGGTTACCTGCTTAAACAACTCCTTTAACGGTTCTAAAGCCACAGCCGAATCAAGTTGAGCTTGCAGTCTACCTTGCTTCATTAGTTTATATTTTTTCCTGATTGCCTCTTGCGCCCTCACAAGGCGGGAAGTAACATGTTTTACCTCCTGCAATGCCATCCTGACTAATTGATGCACTTATGTATCGGGTAATATATATACATCGAATCCCATTCTGTAGCGACCATCTTGCAATTTCTTGTCTTTGTCAATTAATAAAAAGTTATTTTGAGACCAGCACTGTGTACACATGCTTTTAAATTCTTCAAATTTCATATCACCTTGAACATGATCGTCATATATGTGACGAATATTCAACGCATCCATTTTGAACATGACAATCATTGTAAGATTTATTCTAATCAGATTTTTAGGCACCAAAACATAACTATGCGTACAAAAGAATAGATCGAGTGCAAAGTGCCTGGACATGGCGAAGTATTCCCTCAAAATATCGTAGTCTTTAGTTATTATATCGTCAAAAATAACTATAGAATGGGGTTTTATTTCATCAGGTCTCAACAGCTCCACTTGACCATCATCCAACGATGAACCATAGGGGTAATATCCTATATCGGGGGCTAAAGAGTCCAAAACACGTTTTAAAAATTGATACTTTTCCTGGTTTAGCGTTCTTGAAAACACATAAACATTTTCAAATCGTAATCCATTCGGATGTAGCAGCAATGAAAGAATAGTGCATGATTTTCCAGCGCCTGAAGGACCGCAAATAAGACCTCTGATGGGGTTTTTACCAAACAGAGGTCCGTGGGGCAAGTACTCTTGTTGGCTGAGTCCCCCCTGCTCCTCCCTCTCCCTCTCAGCTTCATCACTCACCGCTAATTTTACACACTGCTTTAGAAGTCTCATCATTAAAACTGAGCTAAATTCTCATTTTTCACCTAATATATATACCTTGTATAGGAATAAAATAAAAACACGACTACTATTTATATCATCATATTATTTATTACATAATTCCACGTTGTACAACTCTAGTTAATGGTGAATATGTAACGAGGCTGTCTTGTAGCATTAAACAATATGCTGTCGTGTTGGCTGGAACAGGGTCCTTCGTCTCAAAATCGATACGGATATCCAGAATGTTGTTTCCAATGCTTGAATCAATTTGATGACTGCAGTCAACAACGACGATGGGGGCGAGGTCTATAAATTCGTTATATGTCAACATGGGCTGCGGCCATTCCTCTGAGTAGTAAGCTCTCTGAAGTCTGCATACATATGGTAAAGTACAGGAACCCGTTTAGTATCGAAATCCAGATTCATTCTACTGTAGGGAAATACTTGTGAACCAATGTGAAGACGGAAGTTAGTCAATTTACAGTGATGGAATAAAGCTATATTTTTATCCACATTTTTTTGTAAATCTGTTTTCAACCCAAAAATGATGTATCGTGGTTTTTCCAATTCTGTGCTAGTTTTCACTGTCCATGAAAACTCTTTATTTGTTGGTAAGGTTGGGTATACAGATAAGTTCCAGCTTCGAAATCCCATTGTAATTGGTTCATTCTGTTCGAGAAGTTCGAGTAAATCTGCCCTTTGGCTATCAGCTGGTCCCACATATGGAATATACCAGATCATTTTCTTAATATTGAGTTCTGGTGAACCGGAGGATGGAGTACCACTGGCTACTGGTAAGCGCGGTATTATAACGTTTGTGTCCGAGGCTGCCCTATTCATTATCAGCTCAACTCTTACATTTACCAAAATTTCTTGATAGTCTTCTGCAAATCCAAGCAAAGTTCTCAACGGTATGCAAACAGAAAAGTTTCCACTATTTTCATCTACGCAAGGATTTAAAGCGGATTTCTTAGACGGTAACATCCATCCAGCTTGTTGTAAACCGTCAACAGTCGCTTTACTAAAACTGGCATAACCTTTCATGGTGGATACTATGCCAGGATAACTTGTTTTGTCAACTAGTTCGCCATTCATAACCAGCTTTATATCATCAAATGCGTGTGCGATTCCATTAGGTCCAAGCGTGTATCGATCATATTTAGATAGGGTACCTTCCACTTGTAAATAGCTTCTCGATATATTTATGTATTCCCCTGGTTGGGAGAAGGGAAATACAATCTCGTCTGATGGGTTGTATCTTGCAGTTGCGAAAGGTTCATGAGCCCGATATTCCAATTTTATGAGACTGTCATCAAAAATAGGTTTTTTACGTACGTTCAACATATTGCCTTGGATTGTAAAGAGGATTCACGTTATATCCCAAATTTTTCAAAAATTTATAATTGATTGGAGTTAGTAGTTGATGTTTACGCTCCTCCGTAGCAGTGAGCGAACTGAATTTATTAGGGGCAGGCGAGCTCTTTTTATGCCAATGTTCAATGATCAACATGTTGTTGCGTAATGGTGAAAATCTGTAGAAAGCAATCCATTTATACTCCTCCTCTTTTAAAATGTAGACGAATGGATATTACTTCATCACCAAAATTAATTAGCTTTCCATCTTGATCGATCACACTCACTGTAATCTCCTCCAATTTGTTACCAATTACAGAATGATATGTAACAGAGTCAGGATTTTCTGACATACGGTATCCTGGTGCTACGCTGGGTGTAAATTGATAAATAACGTGTGATGGTTCTCCATTTCGATAATCTCCTTGACAGCAAGAAACGGAAACACCAATATTTAGTACGTCGAAGACGTGTACAACACCGTTCGACCAGTTCCAAGTATTGCTTGGTAGGATGTTCCCAGCCTCAAATCCCAACAGATGTGAGAATGAATCACTATGATTAAAATCAATTCGTTTTGAACATTTTATACCACAACGTTGCGTGTTCAAGTTCACTTGCATATCAAAATCAATATCCATTTTTTTCAGCTCACTCACTAGTTGCTTGCGTAAGTCAGCCAACTCGTACGTACCAGTGGGAACTTTATACAAGCTTCCAGTGTGGAGAAAATGCTGTTTACCTGCGGGCAGTTCCATACCGAATACATCTTTTTTTAGGCTAGCAGACCATGTCTTTTTTAAAGGCCTATTAGCTTTATATGTGAGAGTGGTAGATCCACGGAGTGTCCCTTTAGCAAACCCTAGAGGCGTAAGAATCGAGTCGTCACTTGTATTAAAAAGTGTTTTACTCGTTTCTATAAGGGCATAATTGTTCTTTATAGTAACCTTTATATCAGGGAATGCTGTTTGCATTAGTTTTTCTATATCTTGAGCATCAACGAAACGCCCACTAGTGTTGTGTACTGGAGCTCCATCATCGAGTAGGTAGAGGGGTTGAATTTACATTCTCTACAAGGTTCGGAATAGAGAAGTAAGAATCAAACGAAGTAAGTCCAACCGCCCAATCTGATGAATCTAGTTGAATAGGCGGGAAGAAATTAGCGTTAAGTTCGCTTTTCCCCCGCTCTGTAAGTGATATTGTGAAGGAAGCCATGGGTATACTGATATCAGTACTATTCACGTAGAGACTTTTTATACTGTTCGGATATCATCCAAAGGAACAGAAAACATAAATGACCACAGATTATGCTATCCTTCTTTATTGTTTGGAAATGATTAGTGTTATAAAACACTGTTCTATGAGGACCAAAATATCGTTTCCATTCAAGTGGGGGCTCCAATTCACCATAGCTATCAAAGTAATGTACATTTTTTCCATTGAGCCAATACGCTGTCCAGTGAGTTCCATTCGTACCATCATTGCTTGAGGCCATATTTATTATCGAACACTCAATCTTTTTTGGTGGAGTAGATGGAACTTCATCTCTCATTCTAACCCCATTGAAACCTATAATATCAGCTTTATCACAAAGGCGTTCCAAATCAGAACTTGATAATGCTCGATTTGGAAGCCATAAATTTAGTTTTTTGAACGATTGTTATTACTCCTCTTACGCCCTTTGTATATACCCTTCCCCTGTTTATACGGACGTATATATAACCCTTGCCCCTGTTTGTATGGGCGAATATATAATCCTTGACCAGTTTTACTTGCTTCTTTCATTTTTTGATTGTGTTTCTTAAGTTCATTCAACTCTTCTTGTGACCGCTTTGCATCTATAACTGTCTTAGCAACAGCTGCTCCGCCACCAACTAAGCTACCAACAGCTGATAAGAAAGGGAGTGCGGCTAACAAAGCGGGTAGAAAGCCACCTCTAATAGTTGGTTTCCGACGCTGTTTATTACTGCGATTGCCTCCTTTCTTACTCTTTTTTCGTGGAGATCTTCTGCTTTTCAGTCCTGACCCTTTGGAGGATTTTCCCATTGTTTTTAATTTCATAGCGTTCGTTGTCAACCAAGCTGCAGCTCGTTCAGAAAAAGGAAGGCTCTTGTCCTTGACTAAATCCCAAGCTCCCCACTCCAATTTCTTGTCAGCCTTGTATCGTTGATCCTCGTCTTTTGTAGTGTGATAAGTACGATCGTGAAAATAGCACAAGTTGTCAAGAGCAGAAATTCCGCGTTGCCCCAAATCGTGGCGTTCTTTAAACCGTGTACCCGGACCACAAAATTGGTATGATGGGAGGTGAAGCTCTATTGGTAGCGCGTCAATTGCACGGTTTATAAGTCCACGTCCTTTCTGCTTCTTTCCCATGCCCATACTGAAGATGTGTTGGTGTCAACTCCATCATATATACTCTCGTTAAATGAGTTCTTTTTTATCGATCCAGCTATTGTGCGTGCCATCGAAACCTAACCATTTTACCAATACTTCATCTCCTTTCTTCTTTAATACCTTTTCTACAAGGTATACATCACCTACCTCAGTTTTTCGTATTTCATATTCATAAAATTTTCCATTTAAAATGTTGTTACGGTAATCTTTCAAAGTGTATGTTACGGGAACAGTAGGTTCGATAGAGTGTATAGTAAAGACTTCATTGCTCCAATTTGGAAGGTACCCCTTGTCAAATATTTTTTTATATTTACTGATCCTTACTTTATCACCCACTGTATAGCGGTATTTCTTATCCTTGACAGCATATTGTTGACGATTTTTTAGAATATTTATGAGAACCTCACCTTCATTGTGTGGATTAACCTCACTCGGTTTCATTCCAATGACGCGATGTTTTCTATGATTGTATTCGTGTACAAGAGTGGGTAGTATCCTCACCCAATTGTAACTACCAAGTTCCGTGAAAGATCGATACATCAGAGATTTCAAAGTTCTATTAAACCTCTCAACTATTGTCGCTTTTTTGTCACTATAAGATGAGTAATGTTGTATACCATACTGTTTCATAATCTTTCCAAATTGTACGTTGAAAAACTCTTTACCCCCATCGGTTTGCAAGAATTTCATTTTATTTCTATTAAGAATAGGTTCTATAGCTTCTACAATGGATGAAGCGTGTTTGGATTTCAATGGGACAGCGTAAGCATACTTGCTAAAACAGTTAATCATCGTTAAAATGTATTTGTATCCATTATTAGTGCGAGAAAAAGTGATCATTTCAACGAGATCTGCTTGATATAAATCATTTAATCCTTTCACTTCAACAGGTCTCGTTGGAAAGTTCTTCCTAGCTGGTGCGTGAAGTTCTTTTGCAATCTGTGCTCTAATGCTCATTATGTTCAACTGATATTATTCTCACCTTTCCACACACTTATATATAGTAAAATATGACTTCTGCACTTCTTTTATTGGTGTGAATATTCAAGAACCTTCTGATATTAGTCTAACTAACCATCCCTAACCATCCTAATGGAAAATTACATTTTTTTTCTAGTGAGAGGCATATATTTTGTTATTTTAATTAAAATACCATCAACTGATTTTAACATCCAACCTGATCCTTTCGATTCAAAATTCTCAATTTCCGTTATAATTTGCTCAAAGCTGCGAATTAAATAATTATTTAAATTAGTTGTTTGGTCTAATTCTTCATTTTTTGTTTTAAAATTTCCATCAATTAGTACATCCTCAGCAATCATTAAATTTTGTCCATCAGTATCATCAAAAACCCTAATTTTAAAAAACACGCATTCCAATAGTAAATTTACCTTAATATTCTTCCATTCTGGGAAGTATTCATTCAAAACAGATACAAGTTTTCCTTGCAAATTACGTAGAAAAGATTCTGGAAGTTTGATATTATTTATATTTTTAAAATATATGTCAACTGCAGAGTTGCATACTTCTGACAAAACTTTACCACCTTCTAAGGGTACAGCAAACAACCTTCACTATTGTTGTCCACCACGTCCATGCTCTAATTGTACGAGTATATCATCATTCCCCGAACCATTTCGGTCAAGAGATGTCATTGAACTGCTTTGAACAAGAGTTGTGACCAAACTAAACATTTCCCACACACAATCATGGTTAAATTTCCTAGACCTCTTTTTTCATTATGCACAGTTACATACCTCACTCGGTTATATATTCATAATGTTCGATTGGTATGAACCTTCAGCTTGGAAAAAGGAAAAAAATCAACATGTTAAATATTGTGCATTAAACAAAAGTACAGCCAACTGCTTTAACTTGACATGAAAAAAAGTAGAGGCGCCATACTTTTTTCCAGCTGTCAAATACATTTGACTGCAAGATTGTTCATATTTTTATTAAGAGTGATAATATTTACAATAATGTGGTTACAATAACAGTTTATAATTATTTTATTTATTTATTATTTATAATTTTTATTATTTATTTATTATTTATTTATAATTATTTTATTTATTATTTTAATTATTTTGTTATACAGTTGAATGATATGGTTTCGTGTGGATCCCATCTTCTAAAATTTCCCTTTTATCATCATGAAAACTTAAGGATTTTTTACATAAATCTACTGTAAAGACATCATGCAATTTCGAATCAATTTTTCTGAAATTTGAGTATAAGTCCTTTTTGGTTTTTAGACAATGTAAATAATCCTCAAATTTTAAATCAGCTACAGCGGTTTTGCCAATTCCTTTAGCTTTCTTGATGACATTATCACCAAATTTTAAACTATACAATTTAGGTCGTAAACAAATAAATTCTTTTACGGGAATAGAGTTGGTTTCATCTTTGATTTTACCAATTACTTTTTTGTTTTCGTTAGAATATAGAGAGTGTGATGATGGGTATTCACTGAAATCAAATATATGGGATAATGATTTTAAATCATTGTACAAATTATTTGTCTTTATCTCCCATATGAAACTATCTGTATCTTGGTAACATATCTTGATTGCGTTTTCTCCAAATTTCGGTAACAAATGTTCATAATGTAGATCATATATTAAAGTTTTTGATAATTCTAATATTGCAAAACCTACATAAAATGGTTTATTGAATACAATTTTTTCATTCGCCAATCGAACGGCTATCAGATTTTCATCGAAAATTGTTCTATCTTGAAAGTTAGGCTTTCTAGCTAATGCAACTAGTTCTTTTTCCGAAGTTATTAATTTCAAATTTATTCGGTTTCTCACAGATTCCATAGTTTTTCCAAACACTGCATTATTTAATAATTTGAAAAAGTCTTTTTCAAAATCATTCTTCGCTTTTTTCCTCATTTCAGTATTCATATTTATGTATGTAGATAACCATTTACTTTGCTGAAATTGCAAAACTCTATTGATTCGAGTTAGAACCAGTCCAGCTTTGATAGCTTGCTGCAATACAGCAATATGAACCACATAATTTGTCTTATCTTCAAAATCTAACAAAAGTTTTTCAACCTTTGAGCCTGGAGGTTTCTTTCGCTCTGGTAAAAAAGGGAAATCCGAATGTTTGTTATGTAAATGCTTAGGATAGTGCACATCAACGTCTAAAATATAACCATATTTTCCACCAGTTTCAATCTCCATTACATTTAAATTTTCAAATTCGGTGAGCCATACAAAATGTCCAAATGGTAAGCTTTGACTCATAGCCCAACCATAAAGGTTATTGACATCTCCATAGAATATGTAAGAACTATCTTTATAAGGGTCATATGTTTCTGGTAAGTGAATATTATTAGCTACTGCGTATCGTTTAACGCTTTGTGTGATTCCACCACGAATTCCTGACTCCACAAACTGTATCATATCTATATCTGTTAGAATTTCAAGCTTGATTTTTGAAACTTTCAGCGCTGCTTTGAAACTAAAACCGGGTGAAGTGAAAAACCAAGCACTATCTAACTGAAAACGATCATAACTCAATTTTCTAAATTGTTCAAAAACTTCACAAAGTAAAATTATGTCTGTTTTTAAGTATAAAATAGTATATTCTTCAAGATTATTAATTTTGAATGCATTCCAAACTTTATGGGCGTGTTTGTAATCCACTTCGCTGACTGGTTGATTAGTCAATTTATTATAAAATTTATCTCGGGATGGTAGAACTGTTTCTTTCAAAACTGAAAAGTCAGTAATGTGTTGATATGGGTAAATGCCTTTTCTCAACACTAAACTTCTTAATTCTGAATCATGAAAATTCTTTTCCATCTCTGGAAATTCCATACATGTTGCAACTAACTTCTCTAAAGAAGCAGGTAAAAATCTAAACGAATCAAGAAATCTACACCACAATTTACATCCTTCGAATCGAATTGAGAAACTAATATATTTCTCTTCCGTTTGAGGAATAACCTCAATTTTTACGTTGAATAAACTCAAGTTTTTAACAATGAAATGGGCATCATATGCTGAGAGGTTATGAAAAAAGATTGGAATGAAAGATGGTTTTTTCAGTTTTTGTAAATTACAAAAGCTGCAACAGGTAAAGCGAAAAAGTCCACTAGCGTGATCGTGATCAGCACATTTAATATTTGTCTCACTAAACTCTATACCACACAACTCACAGTGTGTTGCTGCATCATGCTTCAGTTTTTCATTATCAGTCATTGAACATTGAACTTTAGTTTCATAACATTTTTCAATTTTTAAAACTTGTTCTCGGAGTTCAGCTAGAAATCGATAGACACAATTTTTGGAAGAGAAAATAAATGTTTCATCCTCTTTTAATTCGGGATAATATGATTTTAAATGAAACCCTACACACATTGGAGTAGGTATGTAGGTCAATAGGTTTAGTTTTTGGAGCAGCGCTGATACCATTTTCCAAGTCAACTGATTCATCCATATTTGAGGACTTCGTATTCAAAGGCTGTAAAATACACTCTAGATCGGCATAAATGACAAAGCCCACCTTAGTCATAAACTGATAGTCGTTGAATTCAATTGAATTCTTTTTGGGGAACTCATATCTACATGGTTTGAATCTATTACAAAATATTTTATGTTGTTCAAGTCGCTCCTCTGCAGTTTCACCCGTTGTGTAAATAATAGTTTTACGGTACGCTTTAAAACAATTTCTACACATAATAATGGAGCGATTAGGAACTTTGTACAATTGTGAATTAACTAATGACGGTAGGTTAGATATATAACAATAATGGGAGTGATGGGTTGTAGTGGATTTAGATAGGTTTTACTTGGCGTAGGTAGGCCAAGTCGGACATTTATATCCCGGTTATGCGGGTTGGTCTCCGGGTCGATCCCGTGAGGAATGCGGGCGGATCCGCCAAGGTCAACTGGTTTGGCGGACTGAAAGGGGAGATAGTTCGTGTCGCAGCCGCGTGGAGCGCTGGGCTCGCGTAGCAAGTGCTGGGTTCGATCAGTTTGGTACTGAGCCGTTTTGTAATATTCCGGCCTTAGATTCATATCTGAAAGGGGAATATGTTGAGCTTGGTTGAGGTACTGAAAAGTATCCTTTGCTTTTTGTACATTTGGAGTGTATTTGACACTCGGATCGGCCTGGTCGAATCGTAATGCTCGGCTTCAGAGCGAGTCTGAAAGGTTTCCTCGATCTTTTGTATAGGCGAGGCTTGTTCGAACGTTTCTCGAACGAATACGTCGGGCGAGAAGGCGATCCGGACGTGAGGGTCGCGCCTTGCGCTGTCGCTGGGTTCAGCGGATTCGCCGTGTGGCCGGTAGGGCGCACTACGTGGGCTACTCGGCCCGGCTTCGCCGTCGTCCACCTCCCCTTGCAAGGGGAAGTAGGAAGGCCGACGTTCCATCGAAATGATCGAGTTTTAGCTCGTTTCGATGCCTCTATGTGTGAAAAATAGAGGGTTTTGGAGGTGGACTCGCTTGACAGAGCGTCTTTCCAATGCTCGGATGTCAGGGTCCTACCTCGTAGCCTTGAAAAAGGCTTCCTTAGACGGTAAATTAGAGCGGAGGAGCTGAGTAATTTACCGGCGTGCCCACAGCGGTCAGTTACGAGCTTAAGGCTACGTAACCCGGGCGACACGGCTCGGAACGTCCCTCGGGCGTACGAGCTAAAGAGAATATCGATAGCTGTACCGGGTGGCGTCCTGACAGATGAACTACGTTGGGCAATGAGCAGGATGAATAATCACTGGACTCGTAGATGCCAATGCGAGATCTGCGTGGAGAGAAGGACTGGCTTGTAGAAAGCAGTAGGAAACCGTTCTTGAGATGACTTCGTAAGGCAGAAGGTTCGTCAGCGTAGAGCGTGTAGAATTCTTCGTACTTCAGAGTGTGTCGTCGTCGAGAGCGGAGAGTGGAATGAAAATCGGAGGGCTCCCAGCGGGGTATTTATAGGGAGGTGGCCGCCTCCTGCCGCCTCCTGGTTGGTCCGCTTAATTTCATAAATTCGACTGTGCAATCTCATTGGTTCGCACAGTGTTTTCTCAGTATCTGTGCATATGATAGCTGAGTTGGTCTTCCGAGGTGGTTTCCCTGCGTCCGTCGCTGTGACGGGGTCCCCGGGGGTGGCTGAACGACCTTGAGTTTTCCTGTTTGAGGTTTCTCATTCAAGGCGACTTGTTTCGAGATGTTTGTCGCATCTCTCTCACCCAGTAAATGTTTGGGAGGTCGCCTTGCGTGTTATTCTTTAATATTTCACTTTTGAGAGAGAATTTAGTATTTTCTCTCTGGTGAAATATTTTGTTTGACGGAGTTGTAACTCGACGTCTTATAAATATTTTTGTGGTGTGCCTACCTCTTTTTGGTAGCCCTGAAAAGGGCTGTTGAAAAGAGGTGGTGGATTTCACCACATGGGTATTCTCGAGATATAGTAAATCAATAGTTGGTAGCCCTAGATTTACTTTCATAGAAACCTTAAGAGGGTAGAATTTAAATTCATCAGTTCCACCAGACAAACCATAAACATTTACACTCACAGGATTATGTTTTTCAAACCATGCGATGTCTTTAAAAGTAGCGGGGAAATTAACGCCCTCAAAATTGTATGGATGAATCAATTTATTATATTTTGATACGCGATGTAAATTTTTTTGAGCAATACCATTAGTACTAGTCTTCAAATACCAGCTCAATATGGCATACTTGAAACAATAGTTGTCATTATTTTGAACATTTATTATAGATTTGGAAATCTTGAGCTTGTGAGGCAAAGTGAAGAAACATTTTGCTGTAAGAGGAGTGTACTTTGTTATCCTAATTAATACACCATCAATCGATTTTAAGCTCCAACCAGATCCTTTAAATTCAAAATCATCAATTTCTGAAATAATTCGTTGGAAACATTGTATCAAATATGTTTCTATATCTGTAGCCTCCGATACTTCTTCGTTTTTGGTTTTAAAATTTGCATTTATTATCTCTTCACCCCCCATTTGCTCATTATTCTCACCATGATAAATCTTGATTTTATTAAATGTACACTCTAAAAGTAAATTTGTTTTAATGTTTTTCCACTCTTGCACATACTCAATCAATACCAACATCAATTTATCCTGAGAACTGAGTAAAAAACTTTCTGGTAGATTGAAACGGTTTACATTCTTAAAATATATGTCTATTGCAGAGGTACCCACTTTGACAATAACTTTCCCATCTTCTAATGGAACAGCATGCAATCTTTTCAATTTATTTTTACCATATTCTAATTTTGAATCTGATGTTGAATCACTCATGACTGATAGTTGTTGAGAACCATCATGAGCGTATAAGAGCTTTGAATTGAGTGTAGAACTTATGCAAGTATGATTTAAATATTCTAATCTACAACTGAACAACCTATTGCACAAAGAGCATGCTAGTTTTTTTTCTTTTGTCTCTTGTTCATAGAACTAGAATATTGTTTTCTTTTACTCGCTGCTGATGTGGACGGCTGCTGTTCATAATAACTTGTATCTTCATCGGCAGCAATATTATCACCATCATCGCCATCATCATCATCATCATCATCATCATCATCACGCATTCTAAATAAGAGGATGAAAGACTCGTCAGACGGATTTTTCCCCTTGAACGTCATGACGTACGATCCGCTAAAAAATGAAAAATAAACAAGTTGGATGTGGCACGCTTCCTCATATTTATCCAATACATGCTTATACAGATCAACATTGGATGGTGAGAAATTCAAGGATTTTAGGTTTGTGCATTGGATGAGACTGTTACTCGTATCTAAGGATTAATCAAAAACAGTTAGCTTACCTTTGTAATTCGAGACACATTCTTTTAATATGTCCCCGTATCTTTTGGGCATCCATATGTTGATTGAGGAGCCGGTCGCCAATGATTTTATTTCGGCCACAATACTGTTTCCATATTTTCCTTTAATAATCCTCATTGCAGAAATACTGAACTCCTCGTTAATGGGGAGTTTCCCCACCGAAATAGTCTCAAACTTGCGATCTCCAGCATGGTTCAAGCGGGCAATTATTGACTCCATGACTATTCTGCAATAAACACATATTATTATTGGAACTAAGCTCTAGGAAAAACATCTTGTGCGATGTTTCACATACCCAACAATGGGATTTCCTTGTTGGAATTATACCTGTTTTTTTAATTTTCACGTTAAACATGTGATGAGCGTACCAATGATGTTTTTGTATGTCAATTTGCTTCACGATGTGATTCATGTATGCATGAATTGTTAGATCAAGCGAATGATTTATCCTTTATCTTAATGTACATGTATATATAAATACTACAGAAATGTACATTTAATATATTCAATGCATATACATTCAACTGTAATGCAATGGGTCTAATTTAAATATTTCATCGTCACCTTCTATTGCATAACTCTTTTTTTCTGCTTCATTCGCTTGATCTAACAATTCATGCATACATGAATCACATCGTGAAGCAAATTGACATACAAAAACATCATTGCTACACTCATCACATGTTTTTAATGTGAGCTCCAAGTCCTCTGAAAATCTTGGAAGCAATTCATGTTTGACATATGTTCTGCCAAGACGTTGAGAGAAGTGGAATTCCTCACTACATGATTTACAATAAATCAAGTTATTAATTTTTCGAAAATTTGATTTTATGCAGATATACAATTTATCAAAGTTTACTACTGCCATAATAATTAAATAAAGGCTTACCTTGAGTTTAGGGTAGGTAGCTGGTAGGTATGTAGGTTGAGAAGGTAGGCTTGAGCTTACGTAGGTTGAGCTGTGCTAGCTTTATGACCAGTGAAACTTATCTTAGACGCGCTATTCCTTTTATAGATACAAACATCCCTACCTTGATGCGTTTCATGAGCGAATGATCACGCCACATTTTGGGAATTCGATAAGATGGCCGTTGCACTCATTTCGTAACTGCATATCTTACGACCAATATGCAGAAAGAAAAATGAAACAAACATGTAAAAAACTAATAGGAAAAATCTCACTAATCATTTCAAAACACGTTTCATCGTCCCATGCTATTTCGTTTTTAATTAGATTATTATACGCCCCACGCTCGGGCGCGAAAAAAAAATACGGAGATGTATCAATCAGTTTTATCGCCACATATACCATCTGGTTGAGATAGCTAAGCGAGCTAAGGCGTCGGTTCGCATTCCGAACGTCCACAGTTCAAACCCCGTCTCAACCTCTCATATTTTTTAATTTCGCCATTTCTGGTGACCTTTCTGACCCTGTTCTAGAAGCAGCAAGATCTATACTACTCGTGACAGATCAGTATTGATATCACAAAGGTGGTTGCTCTATTAGACAAAAGGATCAATTCGATAGGCGCTTTGCCGCCTCAATTTTCACTTTCTTGCGAAACGTTGGGACGGATGGTGGGAGAAGGAGATTTGTGATAAACTGTTGGGGAAGGCTTATATTGATGTGGTTGGATTTCTAACTATAATTGATGGCGGAAGATGTAACGGCTTCTTTCAATATGGTGAAGTTTTATTCATGAATGCAACTAGTTCCGCCTGGTATTAGCCTCATCAGCTACTTCAAAATTACAATCATGCAGTATGACCGTGTGAACGAATTTTCATAAATTATCGTATTGTATAATGTTAAATTGTTTTGAAATTTGAGCTTTTAGAATGCAAGGAAATTTAACTATTAATTTTATGGCAAAAAAGTATTCTGAATAATAATCTCCTACTCAAATAGAGGTTTTGAATTGCTAGCTTTTTTGCATTAAATGATAAGAAGATAAGTAGTTCAATTTTCTCTAGCAGACGTCGCCCTCAGAATGCAAACCATATCTGGTTGACTTATAGGGGCTGCTTAAGTCGGACTGGTGGGTTTTTGACGTCCGTTTTTGGATTCTACACTTCTTGAAATGTTAACCAACATATTTTGACGAGACGTTCGCGAACAATCAAATCGATTCACGAGACTCTAGACCCTGACTAACTAATCTGTCTCTTTACTAAGAGATTGACTACTTGATGTCATCTATTTTGAAGTTTTATGGAAAATTGCTCACAAAAATATTTTGATGATTTCCGCTTACAACCGAGTTGTTGCTAGGGAAACGGCACTTCGTCGTTTTTCATCCCACAAAATTCGTTGACCATTAGTTCGAAAGCACTCGATTTATCCAACAATATTATGTTAACTACGGCGAAGTGCGTGTCCAACAAACTGAGTTATGAGCATGGTTATATAAATAATTGTTTACACACAGGTGATCATTCTCAATATTCTTCATGTTCTTATTGTGAACATGATTGCCACCGCTTGTTAATTTCTGATGATTTCATTGAGCTGGTGTTTCGATGATTTGATTCATAGCAGGTGATCCAAATATTGCGAGAACGGTTTGATTTGTGAAGCGGTGGTTAAATCATTTTAATAGGTAATTTCTATGCTTTACACTCTAGGAAGCTGTAATTTCGTACGTAGCCTCTTTAGGACATTTACTTGACGATGCCCAGGGTCCGGATCAGATGAGTGGCTCTTAAATCTAATTTCTATGTTTTACACTCTAGGAAGCTGTAATTTCGTATGTAGTCTCTTTAGCACATTTACGTGACGATGCCCAGGGTCCGGATCAGCTGAGTGGCTCTTAGAGCTTGCAAACGAGTCTGCAACACATACTTGTCTTCAACTAAAGACATAAAATGTCCCAATGTGTTGCAGACTCGTATGCAAGCGTTTCGTTTTGAGATGCGAGCATAGCGAACACCCAGACCACTGATCTAAGAAAAAAACTGTTCTGTGTAAAATCGCATTGCAAGTGCAGCGCTGGGAATGCCACGCAGTGGGTAGTCGAACTGAAGAGCAATTCAGAGTGTAGAGTCTCGTGACTCGACTTGATTGTTCGCGAACGTTTCGTCAAAATATGTTGGTTAACGTTTCAAGAAATGTAGAATCCAAAAACCGACGACGAAAACCCACCAGTCCGACTTAAGCCGCCCCTATAAGTCGACCAGATCTGAGGGCGACGTCTGGTAGAGAAAATCCAACTACTTATCTTCTTATCATTTAATAATTTAAGTGCTTACGATATTTTGACATGTTATGTCTTTACTTTGGCACTTAAACGAAAAAAGCGTTAACAAAAAGCGTTAAAAAAAATCGTTACGGTTGGTTTTCTGATGATATCCGCTTACAACCGAGTCGTTGCTAGGGAAATGGTACTTCGTCGTTTTTCATCCCACAAAATTCCTTGACCATTCGTTCGAAAGCTCTCGATTTATCCAACCATATTATGTTAACTACTGGGAAGTGCGTGGCTAACAAGCTGAGTTATGAGCATGGTTATTTGAATAATTGTGTACACTCAGGTGATCATTCTCATCAATTGATATTGTGAACATGATTGCAACCGCTTGTTGATTTCTGATGATTTCATTGAGCTGGTGTTTCGATGATTTGATTCATAGCAGGTGATCCGAATATTGTGAGAACGGTTTGATTTGTGAAGCGGTGGTTAAATCATTTTAATAGGTAATTTCTATGCTTTACACTCTAGGAAGCTGTAATTTCGTACGTAGCCTCTTTAGGACATTTACTTGACGATGCCCAGGGTCCGGATCAGCTGAGTGGCTCTTAGAGCTTGCATACGAGTCTGCAACTAAAGACAAAATGTCTCAATGTGTTGCAGAATCGTATGCAAGCGTTTACGTATGTACATATACATATGTGTACATACGTACATATGGTTTGGGCTGGGGGTCATTCTAAACTTTGCGACCGAAAAAAATGTAACGCTACAACCGATAAACAAATTTTTCGTATGTTTTCTCTTCATATTTTTTCGACGCCTACCTCTGAAATGAAACATCAGTAAATTACAAAGGTTCATTACTGAAAATAGTACATTTTACCAAAACTAATCCGTATTAAACACACATTTGATAAATTACTACCGGCACAAATGATTGCCAGGTATATCTTCTGAAACCGGACGTGATTTAAGCTCAAGCTATGCAAATGAAACGACCAACAAAGATCCCTACAGGACGGAACATCCCCCACTTAAACCTGGAAGAGAGCATTTTCGCATTCATTGACGACAGCCGCGTTTTTTACTGCTCCTTGAATCTCAGGAAAACTCGGTCTAAAGACATATTTATTTGTATCGTTTTGAAACAGAGGGGAGATCCGACTGAAATTTTTTCACCGCTAAATGTCAGGGACCCCATTGGTAAACTAGTTTGGGAATCTTCATCCCGATTTCAGTTGGAATCGGATGTAACCCGTTTTATTGCCTTTGAGGACGACACTCTTTTTTTCGTTGATCTCAAGGACAGCTAAAATATTTTTCCCTGAGACGGTCAACATGATGAAGCGTATGCCCGAATCCGGCGAGTGTTTTAAATGACCCAACTTCAACGGACGAACTCGTTTATTTGGGAACTCAAACATCTGGTCAACACACTAATTTGCGTCGGTGCTTATGAGTTTTAAATGGTTGAGTTCGATGTTAAAATAAAGCCGAGATTGATGTCGTATTAGTAATTTCCATCATTATAGGAGTTGTATATAGTCGGGATTTGGCCCAAGGAGAAATAAATAATTACAAAATCTTTGTAATCAATGTAATGACGTTTCGGTCACCATCATCAGATAGTCTATAAACAACAAAAAACCTGGTAAACTACTATGGTTTACAAATACATATTGCGCTATATCACTAAATTGAGGCTAATGTTAAGGATGGTAAAGCAGAAAACAAGGTTACTTAAAAGCTTTGCCCTCAAAGAGGGCATGTCAAAAAAACAGGTATTATAAGTGGTATTATAAACCTCATAAAATGGCTAGAGCCAACAAGCCAAACAATTTCATTTGGGGAAATCTAAAACAACAACAAACCCAAAACAAAAAATATGGAACTATGAAGAAAGGGCGTAGCTAGTCCCAGCAAGTAAGAGAAGTAAACGAAAAGACGTCAACATAACAAATGAGAATAAACTTAAAGTATTGAGAAACAATATTTTGGTTAGCAATTTTAAAGGGCCAAAAATAAGATGCATAAGAGAAAACGAATTGCTAAACCGAGAGGAAAAAAATATAGGAACTGATGTTTAACATTTGGCATCCATTACTAATTAATATAAGTTTACCAGGTTTTTTGTTAGAGAATAGAAAGATATATTTAGATGCATAGAATGAGGGGGATATTCGCCTGAAAGTTTTTGGTTTCTCTTCTACTCTTGTCGATTGATCCATTCTTATTTTTTGTAACTCTTTCTTTTAACTTCGATTCTCTTCTTGAGCTCTTGCTTTCTTTCTTGAGACAAAATTTCAGATCGATTTTTAACCCACTTCCCGATATCCAATCGATCTGAAATTTTGCACACAAGTTCATGCTGGCGTACATTTTAATTTATCAAATTTTCGCGAAGAAAAAGTTAGTTATACTATAAATTTTCGAAAATTTGAAATTTAATATGGGAAACCTTACAAGTGTTTTTAAAAAAATTTACAAATGTTTTGGCAACACCAACTGAGCAACTCAGGCAACTCTACCGGGAAAATTTTAAAAATGAAAACACCGTTAAAGTTAGATAAATTAACTGCCGGAATTCCAGATCTGAAATTTTAGTTTTTAGTGAAAAACGAAAGTGATAATTAGTGATTAAATTCATGAAATGTGATATTATAGAACAGTAAGATTTCCCTGTTAAACATAAAACGACATCGAAACATTGAAGTGCTGGATTGACATGACAAATTTGATGAGTTTCAGTGAGTTTTAAGTTCATAAGTTTTTGTAACGCAATCAAAATGTAAACAAACTTCAATTTTCAGTGTCCTATGAAATTGAATTTGTCCAATTGAATTGTCCAATTCAATTGTCCAATTGAATTTGTCAATTGTCCAATTGAATTTGTCCAATTGAAATTGAATTTGAAAGTGTCCTATGAAACTTTAATTTTCAGTGTCCTATGAAACTGTCCGATACTTACTTCGAATCAACCATTCTACTCTTGAAAAGTTTTCTGTGAACTTTCAACGGACTTGAGATCAAACAAATCAAATCTCCAAATCTCTGACATTTTCGAACTTTGTCAAATGCAAGTAAGTTTATCATTAATCTATTGAACGTCTGCATAAAATGACAACGAATCCAGGGTCAATAAAATATTAAATGATTTTCCTTGTCAATTTAATTTAAGTTATTATCAATGTGATTTTGAACAATGTGATTTTGTTTCAATTTACTGTTGCCAAGAAACTACCAAATATTGAAACAACAATAAAATTAACCGAGAACATGAGAAAAAGAAAGAGTTACATTAAAAACTTGTTTTTATGGTTTCCTTTTAGCGAATTTTTGAAGAAAATTAAGCTATTGCTCTCGCCTCAAAATTTGTAGAATGTGAATTTTTGAAAAAATTTTATGCAGAAATCCGTTTCAGGATATTCTGAATCATATTCTGAAGTTTAATGCATTTTTTTATGTATGTATGTATGTATGTATGTATGTATGTATGTATGTATGTATGTATGTATATATGTATATGTATGTGTCATTCCAGACGATAACTGTCCGTAGAATTGTGCTAAAAACTTCAAACAAATTTTAAAATGTTAAGGACACAAAACGAAAGTTCAAGTTCGTTGGCCAGCATGATCGGATTACATCTTCGGGTTGAAAATTTCAAAAATGTAGTAAAAAATTTCAAAATAGCCTGTTTTTTGCGATTTGTTGTGCGAATAATTTTTTCAGCATACTAACATGTGGTATATTCGGAATCAGCATAAAATTTCCTATAAGAATGTGTATCAAGTTCCTAAAAATTTCAAAGTTAAAAAAATCAGTCAAAAATCGAAATAATGCCGTTCGCTAGTTGTAAAAATCGGTAATATTTGCATGAAACATTGTCCAAATTCAGATTGAACTACTCTTATGGAAGTATCCCTGTATAACCAATCCTAGAACCATGCTGTTTAAAACGTAGGTAGTAGGTGCTAAAAAAAAAAAAAAAAAAAAAAATGTAATCACAACTGATGAGTTTCTACTCTGTGCATGTGTTAATAATTTGATTCCATGTTTGTCTATCAAAATCATAAACTAAAATTTCTCATCACGATCAATAGCGACTGAAATGTCGAAGATTTCTTCAAAAATTCGCTCATGGGGTCATGCTGCATGACTGGACTTTTTTCATCTTAATTTTCATATGTCCTTCATAGCGGCATGAGTGCGCCATCCTCCAGTCCAAGGCATCTCACCTTACTCCTGGTGCCTCTTATCCTCAATGAAACACCCCCGTATGATCGAAATTTGGGTTTTCATTCCCACCCATTGGGTGATTTGCGACAAGGGATTTATCACATAGCACGCATGCAAGCCTACTAGAAAACATTTAAATTCTCTGTGCAAGGCGCCGGCCGTCACATGAAACCACCAGTGGTGTGAAGGATCCTCTCACGTCTTCTGCTGCTGCATTGTATTTGGCGTGTTAGGCGTTCGCTGCATTTTGGGATATTGTTTTCCAATTTCGTTATTTATAGACTATCTGATGACGGTCATAGAATGGTGACCGAAAAGTCATTACAATGATCAGGTACAAAGATTTTATAATTATTTCTTTTTCCTAGGGCCGAATCCCGACTATATACAACTATGAACAACATCACGGCCGACAACACTTCTATCATAATATCTTTACATGAGGTACAAAAGCAGGTTGCGGTTGAGGTGGTTATTTCTTTAAACAATAAAATACGAAACACATGGCTTGTCTAAATGATCTACTAGACTTTTCCAAAGCAACGCAAAACTATTTATTATAATAGGTGTATTAATAGATAATTAATAAATTGATTAATAGATTATTATAATAGATGTATTATAAAGATCGTTGACAGTCGTTGCTCGACAGTAGGTGACAAATAGGTGACACATACCTGATACCCAAAAGTCTCACGGGGGCTCCGTATGAAGTTCTATTCTTTACACAAGAATTTCAACATTCTTTCCCCCATTCCATTCAAAATAAATATACAAAAATACTGTACCCAAATTCGTACAAAGGTACCCAGATTCGTGAAATTTTTATTTTTGGTCTTCTCTCTCTCTCTCTCTCTCTCTCTCTCTTCCCCCTATTCAGAGCCCATGCAGCCATTCGGGGATGTAACCTACTTCATCCGATACTCTCGCAGTGACTCCTTACAAGATTTGAAAACCCTATAGGTTAAATAGGGGAAAACAAACACAGTGTTCACCCAGCTGATTGAGGACAGTATGGATAAATATGGACAGTAGTTTTACCTCCTGTCTAATATTATAGGATTACTCCGTTATTCATATACTCACCACTATTGCTTCTTCACTAGAGCTGACGAGGCCGATACGGCGAAATATTCTCAATTTTGTAAGTTATCTTTATATTTGTTTCCCCTATTTTCCGACCATCCGTAACGCAATATATAATCTCTCTCTCTCTCTCTCTCTCTCTCTCTCTCTCTCTCTCTCTCTCTTCCTCTCTCTCTCTCTCTCCCTCTCTCTCTCTCTATATATATATATATACATATGAAAAAGTGCAAACTTCAGGAATCGTTTCGAATACCGTATTGTATAATGTTGAATTGTTGTAAAATTTGAGCTTTCTGAGTGCAATGAAATTGTTGACTACCAATTGTATGGCATAAAACGTATTCTAAATAATAAAGGGCTATTCAATAACAGGTTACGGATTTTAAACTTTTTTTCAATTTTATTTATTTATTTATAGCAAATTTTAATGACATTTAATCGAATTTTTCAGCACAACTTTTTACATAATTTTTTAATGTTCTATTTAATAGTTTATCAATTTAATTTCAGCAATATTCTGCTAAAAAATATGAATTTTTCGATTTTTACGAAGTAAGTATTTATATTTTACGTAGTAATGTTTTACGTAGATCTCTGGAAAAATAATTTTGCGCGTGCCAATTGCAGAAGAAGTGGCGCAAATGAGATAAACATTGTTTTTTGAAATACAGACCCCATTTGTTATTGCAGATTAAAATTTCACGCGAAATTTCATGAAGAAATCACCCATCTATAGATTTTTAATTTGAGCGTAAACGGGCGCAATTTCCTCCAAAAGTGCGCAATTCCGATCTAAAGGGCAAAAATTATGACATACTGAGTTTTGAAGATATTGAATTGCCATGTAATCCACGATTTAGGTGTATTTTTTCTTGCTGGACTTTCCTAAGGCGTTCTTGGTTTTAAGGTTGCAGTGATTCTAAAGAGAGTTAAGGCTGTTTTAATGTCATGAGGTACAAAACACGAAAGAAATCTTAAAAATTAAATAACATGAAAACAAAGCGTTTAAAATTAAACGTTTATGATTAACTTTCGATCAGAAATGAGCTCTAGAATAGATTCCTTGAGTTTGTCTCATAATTACTGCAAACACCCTGTATATGTACACATTAGGGTGCCCGCTATTTTGAGAAAGGATGAATTTTGATGGCCTCCACCCGAAATGCTTGGTTTAACGCCTGGCACGCCCCCCCCCCCCCCCCCGGAAAGAATCTCAAATTCGTTCATGTAAAAGACAATTTCTCAAAACTTATAAAATTATATATTACAAAATTTTTTGTCTGATATTAGACTCAAAAAACCTAAAAACGAATTTTCGTATTTACAAAAACATGATTTTGAAGATTCTGAGAAAATCGATTTTGTTGCTACCTTTTTGGCTGCATAGAGTTCAACGACCCCAAAAACGTAAATGTACGAAGTTTCACAATTTTACAATGAAGTTTGTAAAAGTTATATCTATTCAAAAATATTAGCAAAAAAAGCGTATTTGAACCAAAATTCAGGGTTTTTGTCTGAAAAATTTTTTTGACATTTTAAACCAAACTTCGGGTGGAGGTCATCGAAATTCCACCTTTCTCAAAATAGCGGGCACCCTAATACACATATATGAAAAAGAGTTAACCTCTAGGATTCGTCTCAGAATGCCTAAAAACGGATTTCAATGAAGAAATTTATCAAAAATTTTGATTTTAAAAATTTCCAAGCTCTTACAACAGCTTCATTTTCTACAAAGATTCGCTAAAATCACAATGCATTCAAGTTGCGTGAGACTCACCGGTCAACGCGCCCCCAGCCGGCCCTGGAGGACCTCGAAAGATTCGCAACCTTCTCCCCATTTCTTCGCGATGTTCCCCATCTCTTCTGGAAGGTTATTTTCGTAAATTATCGTATTACTATTTCATGCTACATTAATTTGAAAACTGACGACTTATAGTAAAAACAATGTTGTTAACTACGAATTTTTTGGCAAAAAACTCGTTCTAAATAATAATCAGCTATTCAAAAAGAGATTTGGAATTTTTCCCTATTGCAGTTTTTATCGATTTTTTAGCACATTTTAATGAAATTTTAGTACATTTTTAGGCATAATTTTGTACATACAATTCTTAGTGTTCCCTTTTATAGTTAATAAACTTTATTTGAGCAATATTATGTTGAAAAATAGAAATTTAACGATTTTTAGCAGTTTTTTGATATTTTTAGTGGATTTTTTAGCACTTTTTTTTAAAATTTGACCAACTTAATGCGCTCAAAAAATGCTGGCCCACGAACTCGTCTTTTCGGTTGGAATGCTTGATTTTTTGGCGCAAGAACTGAATTTTTATCTCAATTCTAAGGAGGGTTATCGTTCGGAAGGACACACACACACACATATATATATGAAAAAGCGTTAAACTCTACGAGGATTCGTCTCAGAATGCCTCAAAACGGATTTCAATAAAGAAACTTATCAAAAATTTTGATTTTAAAAATTTCCAAGCCTTTGCAACAGTTTCATTTTCTACAAAAATTTGCTAAAATCACAATGGATTCAAGTTGCGTGAGACTCACCTGTGCGGGATAAACGAGGAAGAACCGCCCAGAGCTGCCGCCAGAAGTCAACGCGCCCCCAGCCGGCCCCGGAGGACCGCGAAAGATTCGCAACCTTCTCCCCATTTCTTCGCGATGTTCTCCCATCTCTTCTGGAAGGTCCCTCAAAGTCAAAGTCGCTTCCTCGAACTCCGTTCCGTCGACGGTCCACAACCAAGTTACGGAGTTCGCTTGCGGACTCCGGGGCAATTTTTTGTGTTTCTCCTGTAACTTTTGTTCTCCCACTTTTGTTGATATCGGAACCCGCGAATAAAGACTGCAAAGATGCATTAGATTAACGGGAGTTGGGGCACGGGGGAGTCGCAGCCCCGAGCAAGGCCGACGAGAGTGGGGCGAGAAACCCACCCCGCTATATATACCCAAGAACAAAGCCAAATCCCGCAAAACTCCAGTTATGAAGGTCCTGGTAAGTCAGTGTTACCATTTTTATTATATCCTACATTAAGCGAATTTATCATCTCATCTTCATTCTTAATCATTGAGAGAAAACTATTTGATCACCAAAAATGGAATTTGAGAAATATTATGACGAGAAAAATAATTGCGCTTTTATTCTCTGAGGTAGGCATGCGATATCCTATAAGGAGTCTCCGTTGATCGTTAAACTCTTAAATGTTTCTCTTTCACAATAATTTTTTTAATGAATTTAATACTATTACATTTATATTAATTATTCGCTTAATATGGGTAGGGGAGATGTCTTCTTTTCCAACTGGATTGTGGGGGTTGTAGTGAAATGTAAAAAATATTGTGGTAAAAGTCATAAAACCTCTAAATCATCCAAATTGAATTGATGGATAACATTAAGTAGATGAAGAACAAAATCAAATTTGGTACAGAATAATGATTAGGCAGGTATGTATGTACAGTGTGGCTATTCTTGCGAATCAGGATAGCCAATAGAATAAAATACGATTCATAAAATAACGGTGACAGGTATAGTAATATCATTTTTTATTTGTTTAGATGAGATATTTAGTTTTATAATAAATAATTTTAAAGACAATATTAAAAATTACTCAAAAGTGAAATAATTATTTCTTTTCAATTAAAATTTTACTAAACTAATGTAAATATCAAAATTTGAGACATGAGACTAGGATAAACTGATCATAAAAAACAATAAGACAGTAGGATTGTGGGGGTTGAGGGTGGAAGAGGGTGAGGAGCTTTCCAGAGTGTGAAGGGTTTATTCGTTTACTAGTTTCGCCTATGGGCCTCTTCAGGACATCAACTTAGTGCAGGTGGAGTGAGCACTGTAGTTATTGGGTGGAAACTGCACTATTGTAAAATACAAAAGTTTGTTATGTTTAATATAAAAGATGTAAATTAGGAAAAGAGAAAAACTTTTGTATTTTACAATAGTGCAGTTCCCAACCAATAACTACAGTGAACACTCCACCTGTACTAAGTTGATGTCCTAAAGAGGCCAAACTCTACTAGTTCTCTAGTCGACGAATTAACCCTTTACACTCTGGAAGGCTCCTCACCCTCTTCCACCCTCAACCCCCACAATCCTATTGACTTATTGTTTTTTAATCACACTATCCTAGTCTCATGTCTCAAATTTTGGTATTTACATTTGTTTAGTAAAATTTGAATTGAAAAGAAATATAAATTTCACTTTATGGAAATTTTTAATATTGTCTTTAAAACTAATTATTATACAACTAAATATCTTATCTAAACAAATAAAAAATAATACTACTATACCTGGCACCTTAATTTTATGAATCGCATTTTATTCTATTGGCTATCCTGATTCGCAAGAATAGCCACACTGTACATACATACCTGCCTAATCATTATTCTGTTCCAAATTTGATTTTGTTCTTCATCTACTTAATGTTATCCGTCAATTCAATTTGGATGATTTAGAGGTTTTATGACTTTTGCTACAATATTTCCGAATTTTCCTTGGATACATTTATCAACTCATAAAACCAAACAACTGCTAAATAATGAATACCATACATATATATACATATATATATATATATATATATATATATATATATATATATATATATATACATACATTTGTATAAAATTAATGTGTTACAGTTAAACATGTTAACATGTTTCAGTTAAATCAGGTTTATTATAATATTTTCTTTTCGATCATAGTCTCAGTATATTCGTATTTTATCTTCGGGTATTTAAGCTTCGTATCGGATTAAAACGCCATTACATACAATGCTATTGTTGTTTACATTCTCGTTTCTATTAAGTACGTATTACATTACATTCATGTTTATTTGTGCATTACGTTTACATTACAATACAATCATTACGAACCTATTTCACATATAATGTTCATCCCAAAGTGAACGGAATTCTTCCACTACCTACAACTACGGACTCGAGGGCGGAATTATTATTCATAATCATGTTGAAGTAATTTACACTTTAAGCGAGCGAATAGTTGGTCGACCAGCGGCCTAGAAAATCATTACGAATTCAAAAAACCTGAACTTCCAGTTTGAAATGATATTGAAGCCAAAAAATAATGAATGCCTCAGTTTTTTACTTTTTATAGACAGAGCTCGTATGAATTCACCAGACTCGACATATTTTTGTCTTGTTTTGTATTAAATTAAATTATCGTGATATACGTTTACCTTTGAGAGAAGACACGCGAGTCAATCACAAACTAAACTTTATTAAAACCATATAAATAAATATGTTGATCAAGTTACAGTCGATATGTGACCTTGTTACATTAATATTAGAGATGGCTCTTGAACAGAACAAGTTTTCACACATCTCCCTCCTCTGAAAAACTATTAGTACTTTTTTAACATGGAACACGTTTTTGCCATCATAATCCGGCCAAAAATGAGGCAAAATTACAGTGACGTGATATGTAGTGCGTAACGCTCCTATTTTCTGATGATTATCGCTTACAATCAAATCTTTGCTACGGAACTATCTTAGGCATTTATCATAGTATGAAAATCGTTCACTAGTCGTTGGAAAGCTCTCGATTTACCTAACCGTATTATGTTAACCACTGCGCACTGCGTGACCAACAATCTGAGGTATGAGCGTGGTTGTCTGAATAATTCATACAGGTGATCGTTCTCAGTTTATTTTGTAAACATGATAGACTGGAAAGATACTTGGAAGTTGAAATTTGATAGGGAGACTCTCTGGAAAATTAAGAGACGATTGAAATGCTGGGATCTTTTCTAATCAGCTGAGTGAGTTTCTCTTCTGCTCTCCTAAGGAACATGTTCCATGTTCTGTCAAGATTTAGTGCTTGGGACTAAATTTGTATTTTTTTCCTAATCCTTCATTCAAGGAGCTGGTTTGAGATTAAATATATTTCTTCTTTTGGTTCTTTTATCCGAGTATACGGTGTAAGACCCAGTTTCGTCTCTCAACTCTATGACTCGCCCATGGCGCCTAAGATCAGTGATCCAAACTGGGTCCCCTGGCTTCAGAAAAGTGAGATTTCTTACTCCGTGGTGTCTGTCATATTGCTCCTTGTATTTCCGTCGGCAAAAATCATCATACTCTCGGAGACCAGCAATATGACGGGGCGTTTCCAAAAGCTCTGGAATTTGTGGGAATCTATTCCTCAACTTTCTACCCATCAACAACTCTGAAGGGCTCAACCCATTGATTAGTGGAGTAGTACCGTACGAAAGTGGAGCTAAGTATGGGACTTCAGTATTCTTCTTGAGAATGGACTCGGTGATTTTTGTCTGAAGCCTACTAGTACTAGTAGTACTAGTACCAGTACTACCTACTAGTATTCAGCTGGAAGCCATACTCGTTGGCATAGTTTTGAAACTCTGATGCTTGCGTTTTCAATGAAAATTGAAAAGTTCCAGTCATGCAGCATGATCGTATGAGCGAATTTTCATAAACTATCTATCGTATTACTGATGAAAAACTCATACGTAATAAAATTCGGCGAGTCAAAAGAGATTTTGGATTTTTATGTTTTTAGCAATTTTATAGTTTTTTAGCAAATATTAATGCAATTAAAATAAGTATGTTTTTAAGCATAATTTTGAGCAACAATTTTTAAATTTCCAAGTCAATCGTTGACAATTTAGTTGAGACTAACGATTTTGGGAGGGTGGGGTAGGGGGGTGTATCCGTTCTTTGGCAGAAAAAAAACAAGCATTTTTCAAGGAAATATGTGTTTGTTGAGCAGCATTTTTGAGCGCACTAAATTACTTAAATTTTAGAAATATGTGCTTCAAAAATGATAAAAAATGGCAGAAACGGGTAAGAAATTACCTATATCTTTTTTCAGGTAAATATTACTGATGAAAAGTATGTTAGCTTTTAACTAGAATGACTTTTCAAATATTTATACTCAAAATTATATTAAATATGTACTCAAATTTCATCAAAGTAGGCTAAAAAAAGTCGATAAAACTGCAAAAAATTGAATAGAATCCAAAAGTTTACTTGTAAAACATCATCCAGAAAAGTTTCATAAAATATATTTTTAACGATATCTCTACACAATACCAATTTAATGGGCTCAAATGTGTTGGCCAACAACACAACTTTTTGGAAGCAAGAACGGAATTTTTATCTCAATCCTAAGGAGTGTTATTGTCTGGAATGGCACATGTACATAACTACATTCATACATGCTGTATATATGAAAAAGCATTAAACTCAGGGATTTTTTCCTGAATGTCTACCTCGAAACGGATTTCAATGAAGAAAATTTTCAAAAATGTTGACTTAAAAATTTTTGGAGCCATTGCAATACTTTAATTTTTCAGAAAATTCGCGAAAAGAATTAATCGCTCTAATTGGTGATAATGAACCAGACGCGCCCTCCCGCGTTCAATATGCTAATCCTAATTATTCAAAGCGATTGGTTTTGCCTCGCTCACTATATCATTTGTCTCTCACATATATATTACTTAGAACCAGTTAACTGTTTCTGTTACAGTTAATATGTGGTAATCTTAGAAAAAAGTTCGTTCAAATTACGAACCGTAAGTCCGTAACGATCGAAACGGAACGTCCAAGACCGAACGATGTGATTTGAAGGAGAACGCACTTCGCAATTATCGTTTGCCCCATTAGGATGTCCAGCTTTAGTATAAGCTGGGCGATTATACGGGAACCTTCACGAACTTTGAAGATATTAATTTCTGTACTGCCCTTGTCGTGTGCATGTTAGGTGTCTATCGTGCAGTTTCTTCCTTATGATTGTAGAAACTGGATTTTTTTCCTTATGTATTTTACTTGCTTTGCTCCCGAGGCAACCAAGCTGGCCAAAGTCATTCGATCCGAACAATCGCATTTATAAGAAGAAGATCAAATTTGTTATTTCAAATTGGTACTAATCAAAATGCGTTCATCCGTTCACTCTCCTGAAAGGCTAAATCCTCACCTCCTCAGACAAGGGAAAAAACTGTCAACGTGGTTGTGAATAATAACCGGTTAGAACTTGGTAAAAACGCGGCGAATTATTACACAACGGTTTAATTATTTTTGTATTAGATAGCCCTTCTACGCAGAACACTTGTATATAACTATTGAACGAAGTCTATTGAACATTAGTTATCTAAATATATCTGCATAGGCGTAGAGAGGGAATAAATTAATTAAATGATTGAATTTTCAAATTGAAATTGTCCTTTTACAAAATGAACTCGTCCTTCAAATGTTCCAGTCATGCAGCATGAATTTTCGTAAATTATCGTAGGTACTATTTTATGCTACATTGCATTGAAAATTGAGAATTTTGAGTTTAAAGAAGTTGTTAACTACCGATTTACGGAAAAAACTCGTTCAAAATATTAATGTGCTATTCAAAAAGATATTTTGAATTCTTACTTTCTTGCAGTTTTTAGCGAATTTTCGTAGAAAATGAAGCTATTGCAATGGCTCAGAAAATTTTAAGATCAAAATTTTTGAAAATTTTCATTATTTGAAATCCGTTTTGAGACATTCTGAATCGAATCCTAGAGTTTAATGCTTTTTCAATCATAGTAGGTGTTGAGACTAAGAAAAATACCAAATTTTAAATTTTTATCTCAAACCGTTTCTTAAATATGGCTATGTAAAACTTACAAAATCTTGCCAAAAAACCATGAACTGATTTTATACTATTCGCTCTACGAACTGTCCTAATTGAGCTAGAGAGCTTGGGGAGGTCTCATTTTGCAGCTTTTTTTATGCTCTTTCCAGTGATATACAACAGGACATAGGTTCTAATAACAAAAATTTTGTCAAAATACAAATTAAAATTTTGATTTAATTTTTTTCCAAAAAGTACATAATTTAAAATTTTCAAAATATTCCTATAAATACTTAGTACTATTGTAAACAATGTGACAAAATAATATTCCTGACACTAGTTTTCCACTAATAGCCCGGTTTTGACTAAATAATAAACATATTACGTACTTTTACCAAAGAGGTGAGCTATTTAATTAAATATATAAAGGAATACTATGTATAAAGGTAAAAATATCAGAAATATTAATTCAAAATACTATCTTGTTAAAACAAAACCAATAACCATAGATATACTCCAATAAAAATTTAGTTATTTAGGTTGTTTACTTTAATTTTATATAATTTAAACCAAGTTAAACAAAGCCTATTAATTAGTAAAACAATAATCTTGAACATTTCTATAGCAATAAATTTGAAAAAGGTATGAAAATAGTCTACTTAAATAGTTATGTAATAATTCTGGTACAAACAAATTAATCAAAATTTACATAATATTGTACATATTTATATGATTATGATGAAGTAGGTATACGAGTTGGTAACTAAATGTATCTAAGAGTAAAAAAAGTAGAAAAAAAAAAGTAAATCTAGCTGAAAGCGATCTTAGCGAAAACCCAACTGGCTTTTACAAAATGTAATTCCGTAAACTGAGATAATGTTTAGGGAAACTGCTGTCAACTCAAAACTTAATTTTTCCTCAGGTTAGTGTTAATCTAGATAGTTGTTTAAACATTATCGTTAGTACTGCACCAATTGTGTTACATTTACTCGTATACCTACTTCATCATCATAAATATGTACAATATTATGTAAATTTTGATTAATCTGTTTGTACCAGAATTATTACATAACTACGAGTATTTAGGTAGACTATTTTCATACCTTTCTCAAATTCATTGTTGTAGAAATGTTCAAGATTATTGTTTTACTAATTAATAGGCTTTGTTTAACTTGGTTTAAATTGTATAAAATTAAAGTAAACAACCTAAATAACTTAATTTTTATTGGAGTATATCTATGGTTATTGGTTTTGTTTTAACAAGATAGTATTTTGAATTAATATTTCTGATATGTTTTACCTTTATACATAGTATTCCTTTATATATTTAATTAAATAGCTCACCTCTTTGGTAAAAGTACGTAATATGTTTATTATTTAGTCAAAACCGGGCTATTAGTGGAAAACTAGTGTCAGGAATATATTTTTTTAACAATATACATATATGCATGTATGAATGTAGTCAAGTATATATGTGTCCTTCCTGACGAATAATCTCCTTAGGAATGAGATAAAAATTCCGTTCTTCCGCAAAAAATCAAACTTTCCAAACGAAAGGACGAGTTCGTTGGCTAAATTTTTTTGAACTCAATAAATCGGTCAAATTTAAAAAAGTGCTGAAAAAAATCACTAAAAAATAGCAAAAACCTGCTAAAAATCGTGAATATTTTTTTAGCAGAATATTTCTCAAATAAAGTTACAATAAACAGCATCAACAATTTATGTACAAACTTCTGCTGAAAAATTTTCAATTATTTTGTATCAGTTTAATATCGGCTTTTTTAATATCAGTTTTTGAACAGGTATCTTACGAATAAAAAATGCTCGGCTCAAGCCACCAAAATCGTTTTGGTATAGTCGAATTCGTTATCGAAAGTTATTTACCCGTGAACCCGCCCCATCCTTATTTGACGTAAGTTCGACGCAAGTCGGCTTTTTCCTCCATTACAAAGTTGTTTACGTTCTCACCGGGAAAGCCGAGTTATGAAGGAGTAAATCTAGAGGATTGTAATATTATAGTATTTTCGTTAACCAGGGGACCCTATGAATGTCCATGTACGATTTCAATGGGTTCAGCAGTTGTTACGTGATTGAGTAACAAGAACACAGATACCATTAGTTTTTCATATATTATGTACCTAATAGTATATATTATATCAAAAATGAGAGAAATTTTGTTTTTGAAGTTTAAACTTCTATAGGCGCACCGCATCGAAAAATTTAGCGGGGTGTGAATACGATTTTACCGTCACGTTTTTTTCCGTCACGCTGTTTTGACAACCAAGCCGTTGCTGGGGAGATGAAACTTCTTTATTTTTCACCGGACAAAAATCGTTCTCCACTCGTTGGAAAGCTCTCGATTTATCACGCATTTCTTTCGTACATGTTCTTCTATTCATGTCGTAGTTTTATATTTATTCATGTTATAAATGGATATAGTAAACAATGCCGCTTGTTTTGTTGTCACTTGGTTGAGAAGTTAATCTTGCTTGTAGTAAAAAGTAGACGCGCACCATAACAGAAAGAATCGGAACACAGGATGAAATGTATTCAATAAACTAAAATTTGACCCTCCCGGTTACCGGGAAGAAAAAAGAAGTTACGCAAGGGGATGAGCACTTAGTGGGTGTTTTAGTTGGAATTCCGTGTGGTCTTAAAATAGGATGGTTAATTTTAGTTGATGATTTATTTACTAATTAAACAATAATAAAATGTACAACAGACAGGGAAAACTACAAATGAGACTTAGGGTGTTTTTTTTTTTTTTTTTTTTTTTTTTTGCTCGGCTACGTACAGACTTTTTTTTTTTTTTTTTTTTTTTTGAGTCTGCTGGACAAGTTTTTTTTATAAATGGCACTCAGGATGTTTTACATATTGCGGTTTTGATTTGGCGTTCAGAGCGACTTTAAATTTTCGTCAGGACTGCTTGGTGAAAAATCGAACTCTCCAGGCCAAAACCGGACACCTGGCAACCATAGTTGTAGCGTTTGTGTCTTGTAAACATTTACTTACCTGTTGTGATTTCTGAATAAATAAATGTAATTATATGAAAATAATACAGGATGGCACTCGTGGAGCCATCATATAGACCATTTGTACACCAAACTTGCTTCGGCAAACTTCGCACTTCATTGACTCTCATCTGCAGTATCATTTTGCTTCTGAGACTGCAAGGCAGCGGAAGCTTTGTTTCCACATTCGAAATAAAAAAAATTTTGCTCCAAAATCAAAATTTCCACTCGCATTTTGTGTTTCAGAGCCTCCTGAACAAATTTGGTTCCGTGTCTGTCTGTCTGTCTGTCTGTCCGTCCACATTTCCTTGTAACAGCCATAACTTCCACAATTTTGATCCGATTTTAACCAAATTTTCAGGGATCGTGCGGGTTAAGCTTTAGATGGTCCCCTATCAACTTCATCATGATCGAATCAATGGTAGCTTCTGCGCAGGCGCTAACGTGAATTCCTTGTGACGGTCATAACTCGGTCAATGTTGAACGGATTTCGGTCAGATTTTCAGGGATGATGTGGGTAAGGTCCCTTGAGGTCCCATAAGACAATCATCATAGTTGCATTAGCGGTACGCTCTGCGCATGCGTGAACGAAATATTCTTGTTACGGTCCTTGCAACAGCCGTAATTTCCACAATTTTGATGCGATTTTCTTCAAATTTTTAGGGATCGTGCGGGTATAGCTCTACATGGTCCCCTATCAGTTCCGTCATGATCGAATCAAAGGTAGCCTCTGCGCAGGCGCAAACAAAATTTTCTTGTTTCGGTCATAACTCAGGCAATTGTGAACGGATTTCGGTCAGATTTTCAGGGATGATGCGGGCAAGATTTCCTGAGGTCATCATGCTCAAAGTTGCCAAAAAATATCCCCAAGGATGTTTTAATCATGAATTTAGATCAAAATATTAATGAAATCCTGTAAATCAATTAAAAACTCCTTCAGTTTTGATCCGATTTAGACGAAATTTTCAGGGAACATGCGGACTACATCCTGGATGGTCCCACATTAAAATCAAAATTTTCCTTATTAATTTCATTTATTATATGTACCATTCAGCTTCCAATTTCCCACCTTATTAATTCCCTGATGCCAGAACCGGTCGTTTCTAGTTTTCTGGAATTTAATGGTGACGTACTGTGAAGGTCACGAGGAAGCTCATTTGCCATTTCCTTGGCAGGGTATTGTTCTTCGTATGGCTTTTGTTGCCCTCTTCATGAGTCACGCATATTATATGATTGTCATGTGGGGGAACTCCTCTAATTGGGAGCAAATTTTCAAACAGCAGAAAGCAGCTGTTGCAGGGGCTATTTTAAAAAACTGCAGTGCCTAACCATTCCCAGCCTTTACGTGTGCAGCTGCATTAAGATCATTCATAAAAATCCTGGATTAGCGCCTCGTAGATCGGACGAGCATAGCTATTTGACTCGCTTTCGAAATAATCTCCATCCTCCCGTGACCCGACTGAGGTATTCTTTGCAGACCGGTGTAAGACTCTATAATTGTTTACCTGAAAGTGTTCGTGAGCTTCCTGAAAAGCGATTTGTCAAAAAACTAAAATCTATTCTCCTTGATGCTGAATTAGGTATATGCTGTTCAAGATTTTTTCATCATCAAGTTTTGATATAGCCATCTGTGATATTTATTATTGGTCATGTTTGACTAAGTAATTTCATTGCATTTACAGTTATTAATTGTTTTTTCTGTATATTAACGATTTTTTTCACTTGTATCCACGTATATATATTATGGCGTTTGTGTTACCAATATATTGCGTGGTTTTTGCAATAAAATTATTCTGTTATTCTTCATGAAGTTAATTATGTAATTAAACATCTAATTATTACAATTTAGGTTTATATTTTGTTCGTTTCTGTTGCAGGTTTGCGTGGCTCTTCTGGTCGCATCCGCGGTGGCGGGTGACGTCTCAGACGCGGAGAAGGGCGACGTCTCCAAGAACGAGAAGCGCGGCATCGCGGGGCTCGGATATGACGGCCTCGACGCCTACAACGGCCTCGAGTACTCGCAGTACTCGTCCGGACCGCTGCTGAGCAAGAGCGTCGTCTCCCACGACCACCCCATCTCCTACACCACGGCCGCCCCTCTCCTACACCACGACTCCGTGTCAATCACTCCAGCTCCTATTGTCTCCCACGCTCCTATTGCCGTGTCTCACTCTCCAGTGACGGTGTCCCACGCTCCCATTGCCGTGACTCCCGCTGTGGCTGTGACCCCCGCCCCCGCTTTAGTCCTCGACCACACTCCTGTGGCTGTCGCTCACGCCGCTCCCGCCGTGGCTGTTCACCACGCTCCCGCTGTGGCAGTGCCCGCTCCCAGGACTTACGTGAGCGAGGGCGTCATCAAGGCCATCACGATCCACAAGGAGGTCCACGTCCCCGTCCCCGCCCCCTACCCTGTGGAAGTCGAGAAGCGCGTCCCTTACCCTGTTAAGGTTCCTTATGCCGTCCCAGTCGACCGCCCTGTCCCCTATGAAGTCCCCAAGCCCTATGCCGTCCACGTTGACCGTCCCGTTCCCTACCCTGTAGACCGTCCCGTCCCCTACCCTGTTAAGGAATACGTCCACGTCCCCAAACCCTACCCAGTCGAAGTTGAGAAACGCGTCCCCTACCCAGTCGAAGTAGAGAAGCACGTCCCGTACCCAGTCGCTCAACCCGTCTACGTCAAGGAGCAAGTTCCTGTCGCCGTCCCACACCCAGTCGTCGTCAAGGAACACGTCCCCGTTCCCGTCCACCACGTCGTCAAGGAACAAGTGGCCGTCCCACACCCAGTTCCAGTCGCCTTATCTCACCACGTCTCCGTAGCTCAGCCCCTTGCCGTCCAGCAATCCGCCTACGCCGTTTCCCCCTCTCCCCTCCTCTACAAATCTCAAGACGTCAGCTACGGTCACGAGACGAGCATCTCCCACGGCAGCAGCATCTCCCACGGCAGCGGCCTCTCCGGCCTCGCCTACGGTCTTGGAAGCAGCTACGGCTCCTACCTCCACCACAAAAAATAAATCAACCCCACGATGGCCATAATTTAACTTAAATCAAAACAGACTGTGATTTCGAAGTTTAAGTCCTTAAAATAATATGAAATTCCCAAGTCAGCGTCTTCACAGTTTTCCGAACTTTCACAAAAAACAATACTTGAAAAAAGGAAGAATTTCATCATTCATTCACCTACCTATGTGAAAGTAGAGATTGTAAAATGTACCTAAATTAATTTTACGACTCGATGTAAATACAATTTTTTTACAGTTGATAGATTTGTTTTATCCCAACAACCTGTAGTAGATAGGGTAATTGCACCAATTAATGACGTTCTAAGGAAGATTGTGTGGTTTTTGTATGTATGTATGTATGTATGTATGTGTCATTCCAGACGATAACTGTCCGTAGAATTGTGCTAGAAACTTCAAACAAATTTTAAAATGTTAAGGGTACAAAACGAAAGTTCAAGTTCGTTGGCCAGCTTGATCGGATTACATCTTCGGGTTGAAATTTTCAAAAATGTAGTCAAAAATTTCAAAATAGCCTGTTTTTTGCGATTTGTCGTGCGAAATAATTTTTTCAGCATACTAACATGTGGTATATTCGGAATCAGCGTAAAATTTCCTATAAGAATATGTATCAAGTTTTCAAAAATTTTAAAGTTGAAAAATCAGTCAAAAATTGAAATAATGCCGTTCGCTGGTTGTAAAAATCGGTAATATTCTTCAAAAATTCGCTCATGGGGTCATGCTGCATGACTGGACTTTTCATAAATTTCTCCCTTATTTATTGACCGATCCTCACAATTCAAAGTGTTATTATATTGTTCTGTTCGATTGTTATCACCTGTTCTTTGAATGTAAAAACATTTTTCATAAGATTACAGGCTATCATACATTTAGCTTCTGGATTCGCTAGAAGCGCATTAGAAATTGTGCTTGAAAATTCGAAGGTGTTTTTCAATGTTCGAGGCCTTAGGGAGAGCGAACCGTTCAAAGTACAGCGTTGCGGATGGTTTTAATCGATTCTTCGGGATCATATAATTATCATTGACAAGCAAAAAATCATTACTGTTACGTTGAAAGTTTTTGATAATTCGATTTTTGAATGTTTATCCCTTTAATGCTGCCCTTTGGGGTTGAAACAAATTGATGCCGAGCTTCTAGGACCATCTAGACCCCAAATGCGATTTTCAACGCAAGTTTAATGAACTTTGGTCTATTATTTTTTGAGAAAAGTCGCGGACGGCGGACGGACGGATATTCTTTAATTCGGTTTTTGAATTTTAAGCATCTTGAAACGTAAACCAAAAATTTTTCAAGGAAGAGGGGGGTTAAATTATTATTATTATTTTTTTTTCTATGGACGATTACAAAGGTTTATTATTGAAAATAATAAACCAAAAAATAGAAAAAAATATTTTCACTTTCTTATGCTCACTGCTCACACTGAATCTTATAGGTGTTTCTTATAGAGAGCAAAAATATATGGTAGAGGTGAGAGTATACCTATACAAGGGAGAGTGTCAGTAACTGGCTATGCTCACTGTCAGTATCTGGTGTGCGTGCATCCCAACTACTGACACTCTCAAGACCAGTTACTAACACCTGCCACACAAGACCAATAGCACATGCTATTATGTAGGACAATCGTCAAAGCAAACATTGTTGTACAAAGCAAATCAGCATTCATGTAGCCAATAAAAGAGGGGGGAAAACAGATTGATTAAAACAATAATAATAAAATAAAACAAAAGAGTGTAGGCAGGTCATTAACCCGCCTAAAAGGCGGCTCGGCCGGGGCTTCCCGACCGAGCCCGGACCCGACCCACCATGGCGGCCTCCCGGGGGGCGCCCACATATTTCTAGGTAAGCACCCCTTGCTACGATTAATAAATCGCACTACCGAAAAAAACACCAGGCGAGACCGCCCCCGAGCCGATCGAGAGCCCCGAACCCAAATAATTTGTTCGCTATAAAGCCATACACTCAATAAATTACAATCACACTAAAAACAATAACTCATACAACTTATATAAATCTAAAAAAATAAAAATATTCAACAGTTAACAAGTTATCACAGTCTCATAATAAATATCTAAAAAGCTAACTCGAGTACTTTTATAAAATTCCTCGGTTGCTGACAAAAAATTAACAATGGCTACATGATAAAAACTATTTGAAGGTGAATAAGTGGAGTAAAACGTCCCACTAGTCAAAAAAATAAATATATATTGCTTGATTTTTGTTTGCATGAAAAAAATTACTATCTACTATTTAAAAATGGCACATTTCATCTTGAAAAAATCACTGGTGTGGTATAGTTCTTGCTTAATGAGTTCGTGTTGTATGGTGCGCTTGAAAAGTTTGAAAGAGAGCTCTTTAGTCTCCTCGTTAAGCAGATTGAACATACGGGACCCAATTTGGTAGGGGTTTGAAATCATTGAAGAATTTAGTCTAACTTGCGGGGGACGGAGGTTTTTGCGGGATCTGGTGAGATGATTGTGATTAGCCGTGCCATCGGAAAAAACATCCAAATTCTTCTTCACAAGCAACAAACAATTGAGCGCATAGATGCTAGGAAGTGTCAGAATCCCAAGTCCTTTAAAATGTCCTCGACAACTTTCATTCCATCCAAGCTTGAGGACAGTATGGATGGCTCTTTTCTGTAATTTAAAAATGACCTCCGCATGACTGGAATTGCCCCACAACACCACACAGTAAGAAATACGGCTTGCGAAACATGCGTGATACACCATAAGCAGAACCTCAGATGACACAGAGTAGGCGAGTCGGCGAAGAAGGAAATTGCAGGATGCAAGCTTTGAAGAAAGCATGTCAATATGGCTGTGCCAGGACAATCTATTGTCCACTGAGACTCCCAACACGTTCACAGTATCATCAAGGCGACCATTTAGCTTGAATGACAATTTTTGCGTTTTAGTATTGTTTAGAATCAAAGCATTTGCAGTGCACCATTTATTTACTATACTATGTGATTGGGATACGTTGCATTCAAGGGATTCATTGTCAGGTGCAGCTGATAATACTGAAATGTCATCTGCGAAAAGGACTAAGTGACCAGAATTTAATGGTTGATATGATAGGTCATTCATGAATAATATAAATAGACAAGGACCTAAGACGGAACCCTGTTTTATCCCGCAGGGAATTGTAACCCGCTCGGAAGTCTGACCATTGAATGACACTACCTGAGACCATCCCCCGAGGTAGCTCTCAAAAAAAGCAACAGCTCCTTGACAGAAACCGTAATGGACCAACTTTTGTAAAAGGAGGTCGTGAGGAATAAGGTCGAAAGCTTTTGAGAGGTCGTATAATCTAAGTTCCACAGTTTTCTCCCCTCCAGAAAATCCAGTGCCGACCTTATCGATGAAACAACAGCGTCACAGGTACTCCGGCCCTTCATGAAACCAAACTGATTGGCATGAATGATATCTCTCTTCTCGTTGAAAGATTGAATTCTCTTCAGGACCAGTGTTCGGACCTAGGATAAATTATTAATTATTTCGGAAAATTATTGGTACTTGTTCTAAGTTTGTCAATAGTTCATTTAAATTGATTAATTCATTCAGATCTAATTTGTATGTTACTCAGAGCGGGAGAAAATTCATTGTGTGAATGTTGGTAGCTCTGCGACCGGGCCGTGTCGGGTTATAACCTCCGCCATGCGGTTCTGGTGTGTGTTTTTTTGCGGCGATTTTTCGTGTTCCGTCCATGCTATTGACAATATTCAAAACCAACTTTATTCTTAAAAAATTAGCTCGAAAACTAGTTCCTTTCTATACACCAGCTCTGTACAGAGACTAAATTGTTCGAAAGTTCAGTTGTGCATAAAATATATAGTTCAACAAGTGTTGATAGTTCGTTGTTTATCTTCAAGTTCCCGAACCACAAATTTTTGTCTAGTTCAAAATTTTAGTTCAGATTGACAATATCAAACATTTTATTCATGGTGCCGAAACCCGGGATGTAATAATTGTGCGACTTGAGTGAAATTCCAAGCCACAAACTCATAATTACGAAGATAAGAGTCAACAAGGAGACATAGTTCCTGGAATCGCCGCCGGCCTGTCCCTGCCTGATCGGGTGAGACCATTCCAATTCACTCATTAAGTCTGTTTCGTTTATGATTGTTGGTACTAGTTCAATATGGCATGTACAGATAGTTCAGTTTTTGAAATGTTCAAATTGCCCAAGGAGATTGTTGGCATCTTTTCGGAGCGAGATCGAGCATTGTATCGAGCGATAAGGTCATGGATAGTTGAGATAAATGCGTGCCTCAAGCAGGGGGCGTTCGATAGCGTTTTCGACAATCAGCTCAAAAACCTGTATGATTATAGTTCGGTACTTATGAAGAAATTGGATGGTTCTGAATTGGATGATGACACGATCGACAATTTCGTAGATTTTATTGCTACCACTCGGAATAAACTTGATAGTTTGGGTGCTAGAAGAATAGGTCCAGTGGTGGAGATGGACGATCCTAGGCCAAGGAGGAACGCTACGATCGATGCGGTAAAATCAATGAACATACTTCTCCCATTGGTTCCCCAGTACGATGGTGACGTCACTCAGTTCTCCGCATTCAAAACTCTTTTTGATGCTGCCGTTCACACAAACCCCGATCTCCCGCGCGAAATTAAATTTCAAGCTCTTTCGCAAAAATTGGGTGGGACTGCTCGTAATATTATCACTGGCTCCAATGCCACAGCCAATGAGTACGAGCGGGTATATCAGCTGCTCTGTTCCGAGAACAGTGGGAAGTACAAGCTTGCCAGATGTACCTTTGCTAATAGGCGCAACATTCCCCAAGCGACTAGTTCACAACCTCAAGTACTTGAAAAATTCTTGTTCGCCGCTAAGGCCTGGACCGACTCAGTGAAGGGTTTGCCTACCCCATCCCTCTCAGATTTTCTATTATTTGAGACGCTGTTCAATAAATTGTCCCCGGAATTGAGAGAAAAATTCAACAAGGACGTCATGAAAGACGACGATTCTATACCAGATCATAGCAGTCTGTTGAATTTTATAGATAATGAGCTTCGTTTGGCTCAATTAGTACCTACATTTCTCAGTTCTAAACCTCATGCTACTTCCTTGGAACCCTCGACATCGACCTCTAAAAACGCTAGATCACCAGTTCATCGGAGTCGTTCACATGGAACAGTGAATTTGGAACAGGAAGCTCAGAGTTATGACAAACATTATCCCGAACCAATTTCATCTGATTCACAGTCAAAAAATGATCAATTCCGATGTTACTGTTGCAATCAAGATCATTTTCTTTACAAATGTCCAGTATTTAGTTCAATGACGACCAGGGCTCGTCGTGCTTTTACCGAGGAACACAGGCTGTGTTTTAATTGCCTCTCATTCAGACACCGTGCAAGTAAATGCCCTTCCAATCGAAAATGTCATTGTGGACTACGACATCACCGACTTCTGCATCTCGATCAGTCCTCAAGTTCTTCAATACCATCAAAGGCTCATATTTATGAATATGAATCTAGTTCAGGGGAAAAACGAGCTCAAATGTTAGAGGTAACTTCGCGGTCCCCGTCCCCAAACAATTCTCAGACAGGGGTATTTTCATCAAGATGCCTGGCTCCTAAGTCACACAGCTTCCGTGACAATTATAGAATGCATCCACGAAATAGGTTCTCCAATGTGTCGGAGGAATTAGGATCTAGGTCTTCCTGTCCCTCAATGTGTAAATGGGATTCAGAAAGTTCATATTCGTCAGGGGAATTTATTGTTAAAAAGGGGGGACGCGCTGTACTTAAGTCAACTAGTCCTAGGTCTCCTTTTAGTTCTACTGGAAGCTTCCCACGGCGTTCGCGATCGGGTAGGTCAGACAGCGAGGGGAGCGAGGGAGCTCATTCAATCTGAAGGTGGCCTGCCATGAACAGTCCTGGCAACCCTAGTTCTTTGCATTTTTGTTCTTTAGCTGATTGCTCAAGTCAGGTTGTTCATGGCGGCAAATTAAGTCATTCCCGCTCTGATTACAATAATTTAGGTTCATTATGTAGGATGTTAGCAAATAAGAACAGTAGATCTAAGAACAAGTACCCAGAGGTAGTTAGTGATAAGGTTCATATCTCGTCTACCAGTTCCCCCAGAAATCATAGTTCTCATAGGATATACACTAACTCGAGTTCAAAGCAAGTACCGCCAAGGTCATGTGCCCCCAATTGTAGCTCAAAGCGACCCAATTACCGTCCGGCCATGGTTTGGGAGGGGGACCGATACAAGTTCGAAGGCAAATCCAATTTAAAATTTAAATTGCGTTGCGGTCTTTTGCCCACCGCTGTCGTTCCGATATCCCACAATGGTCGACATCCAGTTCAAGTTCGTGCTCTGTTGGATTCTGGGTCAGAAGTGAATATATTGTCCAGAAGGGCGACTCGCCTTGCAGGGTTGCATCTGACCACTGTTGAGTCATCCATAGCAGGAGTGGGAAATTCAACCAAAGCAGTTAATCATGCGGCCACAATGTACTTGCACACTATTCATGGGACAGTAGTACCAATTGCAGCTCATATCATGAATGAAGTTATTGATAATCTACCTTCAGTTCAACTAAAGTCAGGTAGATGGCAGCACATAGAAAAGTTGAGAGATCAACTTGCGGACCCTGCATTCGATTCTAGAAGATCTGCTGATATGATCATAGGCGTCGAGTTGTATGCCCCCTTAGTTCAGGGATCATCAACTCCTCCTGTTGGAAATTCACCTTGGTTGATTAGTTCTGATTTAGGGTTGTTGGTCATGGGAAAAGCTTCCCGAGAAAGGAAATCTAAGGTTCAGTTCTCCAACATAACCCATGTGAGAGCCTATCATGATGAATCAAGTCCGGCTTCCTGGTACTCAACAGTACCAGTTCCTATTACATGTGTACAGCAATATGCAACATCAAGTTCAAAATCTAATTCTGTTTCTAATAATTCTAATGCAGCCCCAAAAATGCGATCAGCCCAGATCATTCCTTCTTCTGACCCTATGTACTTTAAAACGGTTCTTCAAGAAATAAAGGCAGCTCTTCGAAAGATTATGGCACCCATTTATAGTTCAGTCCCCAGTTCAGTTCCGGAGGTCAAACCTAAGGAACAGCGTACGCTAAAGGAGTTGCCTCCTCGGAGGCGGGAGCTGTATCTGCGCCCCCAATCGTTTGTAGAGAAGCCCATAGTACGAAATTTATTCTCAGTTGTTCCACCAGCAGAATGGACCAGTCCGTATCGCAACTTGTTCGAATTATTTCATTCATTGAAACCCGATGGTGCGCCTTCAACTGTACAGCTCAGTCCCACAAAATTTTCAGTCCCCACAATCAACAATATTGATCATGGGAGGGTAGACATGGCTCTCCACTCCAAGGTTAATTCAGTTCATGCTAATTCAATTCCTCAGATAGGCACTAGTTCAGTGGGGGTTCAGCTCAATGAAGATACTGTGGAATCCCTTCTACGCCAGATGTTTGAGATTGAGTCAGTGGAGGCAGCACTCCCTTGGACTCCAGCTGAAGTTGAAGCTGATCGAATGTTTAATGAAGGGACCTACCGTGATTCAAATGGTAGATATGTAGTTCCTCTTTTACTCTCTGAGGATCGAAATTCATTAGGCAGCTCTCGTCATATTGCTCTCCGACGATTGTTCAGTCTTGAAGCAAAGTTGGGACGTGATCTAGTTCTTAAGGAGGCGTACCAAAAATTCATGGGGGAATACTTGGAATTGGGCCATATGCGCCCTGTTGCTCCACCCACTAGCTCCATGCCTCATTATTACATTCCACATCACGCAGTTCATAGGCCTGAGGACCCCCCTGAAAGGATCCGGGTGGTATTCAATGCATCCCAACGTACCTCAAATGGCAGATCCCTCAATGAAATTCTTCATCCGGGTCCCAAGCTCCTTTCCGATATTGCAGAGATGGTCACCAAGTTCCGAAAACCCAAGTACGTTTTCATTGCAGACATTCGCCAAATGTTCAGACAAATCCAGCACCCAGTTAAAGATCAAGACATGCTCCGTATAGTGTGGCGAAATTCCCCCTCTGAACCTATCCAAGACTTCGCTCTCACTACAGTGACATATGGGACAACTTGTGCTCCGTTCATTGCAAACAAGGTCATTAAGGATCTTGCACATCGGGGAGCTCAGCAGTATCCCAAGGCCTCTACCATTCTTGATGCTCATACCTATGTGGATGATGTGCATGGTGGAGCAGATCATTTCAAGGACACTATTGAAGTACGCAACCAGCTTATAGATCTACTAAGGACTGCTCAACTAGAACTAAGAAAGTGGGCATCAAACTGCCCTCATGTACTCCGTGGTATTCCAGATGAGCATAGGTTGGATTCAGCACAGACCATTGAGTTTGGGTTAGAAGATCAGAAGCCACTGAAGATGCTTGGCATAGCTTGGAACCCTATTCAGGACTGTTTTTTCTTCAGGGTGCCATCCACCCCAAATGTCCGCACAAAGCGAGAGCTGGCAAGCCAGATTGGCAAGATCTACGATCCCTTAGGTTGGGTAATGCCTGTGTCAGTTCAAGCAAGATTAATTCAGAGGCAAGTGTGTCAGAACAAGTATGAGTGGGACGATCCTCTCCCAGAGTCCTTAGCTCATGAGTGGTCAAAACTAGCCCAGTCCTTGCACAATCTCACTCAGATCGCTCTGTCCAGGCGTATACAAGCAAATAGTTCAAAACAGTGGCTTGTGGGATTTGCTGATGCCTCGGAGAAAGCCTATGCCGCGGTATTCTACCACGTGGGTCTGGTCCACGATCAGTTCATAGTTCGTTTGGTTGTCTCAAGAGCCAGGATAGCTCCGATGAAGCTGGAGTCCATACCAAGGATGGAGCTGCTTGCTGCAGAGCTGTTGTCAAAGACCTATGCCAAAATCAAAGATCAGTTTGATGAGATACCACTGAAAAGAGTAGTGGCATGCTCAGACAGTACTGTAGTTCTTTCGTGGCTTACAGCGGATCCAGCACCAGTGTGGAAGGTGTTTGTGGGCAATAGAGTTGCCAAGACCTTAAGAGAACTTCCTCCTGCCCATTGGTTTCACGTTGCTACTGGTGATAACCCAGCGGATGTAGCATCTAGAGGAGCTTCACCAGAACAGCTTCTAAGAACCAATCTTTGGTGGAGTGGACCATCTTGGTTGACTGGGGATAGAGCAGCATGGCCCATAAGAAGAATAAGACCAGATCTGTCAGTTCCTCATGTGAAAGACGAAATTCGTGCTAACCAAGTTTTTGTCACAACTGGAGTGGATATGTTCGAGGAGAGATATAGTTCATTTTCAAGACTCAGGCGAGTAATAGCATGGATGCTACGATTCAGGCAGAATTGCAAGAAACCTAGATCATTCACCGGACCACTCAAGACAGTGGAACTGAAAGCTGCCGATAGGGCACTTATTCTTAGATCTCAGCAACGCCAGTTCATGTCCATCTATGATGCTCTTAAGAAGAAGGGCCCTTACTCAAAGCTGATGAAGCAGCTCGCAATCATCAAGGATGATCATGAAATCCTCTGCGTGGGTGGGCGCCTGGAGCTTAGTTCATTAAAATACGAAACTCGACACCCAGCTCTAATTGCTAATAATGATGTATTGACTCGTCTGATTGTTCAGTTTGCTCATGAAAGATGTATGCACGTAGGACCACGTGCTACCCTAGCCTACCTTCGAAATCAGTTCTGGATCATTGATGGACGAAATACTGTAGCACGAGTTCTAAAAGGGTGTCTGAGGTGCTTTTCAGTTAACCCAAAGCCCTTTCAGCCACCCATGGGACAGCTCCCCAGAGGACGAGTTGAGATCGCCTACCCCTTTGAACAGGCAGGGGTGGACTTTGGTGGACCATTCAAAATCACAATTGCCGGGCTTCGAGGTGCTAGATCGTTGGATGTATACTTAGCAATATTTGTTTGCTTCGCAACCAAGGCTGTGCACCTTGAGGTGGTCATGGATCTCAGTACGGATGGATTTATGCAATGCTTGGAGAGGTTTATGGCTCGTAGGGGAGTCCCAGCAACCATTTGGTCTGATAATGGAACTAACTTTGCGGGAGCTGCAAACTTGCTGAGAAGCATAAGAGCAGCTATGCAGGATGGAGTTGCGGACAGTTTAGTCGAGGAATTGGCCACTCGTGGGGTTGAGTGGAAGTTCATACCCCCCAGAGCTCCTCATTTCGGAGGGTTGTGGGAGGCTGCAATTAAGTCGGCAAAGAGACTTATTCGAGTCACATTGCGTGACCAAGTTCCAACCTTTCAGATCTTCAGTACTATAATTGCACGAATTGAGGCCATTCTTAATAGCAGGCCACTGGTTCATCAGTCCAACTCACCTGATGATGTTCTTGTTCTGACCCCAGGTCACTTTTTGGTTCAGCGTCCGCTCACAGCTCTTCCAGAATCATCAGTATCCGACTTTAGCTCAAGACTTATTCCCAAGTGGAGGTTTGTGAACAACCTTGTGAACTCCTTTTGGCAACGATGGAAGAAGGAGTACCTGCTGGATTTGCAACAGCGCTACAAGTGGTGCTCTCCCGACAAGCCAGCCCAGATTGGTGATTTAGTTCTCATCATGGAAGACCACTCCCCACCTCTCACGTGGATGATCGGTGTGATTACTCGCTTGATCCCAGGCAAAGATGGGATCTATAGAGTGGCTGAGGTAAGGACTAGTTCCGGACTCAAGGAGAGGCCTTTGGTGAAGTTGTGCCCGCTTCCTAAGGATGAATGACCTGCGGCAGCTTGTGGTCATTGTGGGGGGAGGATGTTCGGACCTAGGATAAATTATTAATTATTTCGGAAAATTATTGGTACTTGTTCTAAGTTTGTCAATAGTTCATTTAAATTGATTAATTCATTCAGATCTAATTTGTATGTTACTCAGAGCGGGAGAAAATTCATTGTGTGAATGTTGGTAGCTCTGCGACCGGGCCGTGTCGGGTTATAACCTCCGCCATGCGGTTCTGCTTGTGTTTTTTGCGGCGATTTTTCGTGTTCCGTCCATGCTATTGACAATATTCAAAACCAACTTTATTCTTAAAAAATTAGCTCGAAAACTAGTTCCTTTCTATACACCAGTTCTGTACAGAGACTAAATTGTTCGAAAGTTCAGTTGTGCATAAAATATATAGTTCAACAAGTGTTGATAGTTCGTTGTTTATCTTCAAGTTCCCGAACCACAAATTTTTGTCTAGTTCAAAATTTTAGTTCAGATTGACAATATCAAACATTTTATTCAACCAGGGATTCCAAGAATTTTGCAAAAATTGGGAGTTTTGATATTGGTCGAAAGTCCTCATAAGTAGTGCAATTACCTTTCTTTGGAATAGGTGTAACTAAAGAAATCTTCCAACAATCAGGAAACCCACCAAGCGCGAAACAGAGGTTGAAGATATACGAAATGTGCAATATATGTGTATATATAAGGTCAAAATCACAAACAAACACTTCTTGTAGCTGAGATGAGTTTAGGGCTATGTGGACAGAAGTTTTCAGGGTGGACGGTGGATGGTGCGTAATATTTTTGAGCGGAAGGTTCGAGATGGCTGATCATGGAAAAAGTCTAAGGCTGGATTTCGTTGGAGTATAATATATGGTTGGCCTGACGAGGGATTCTATTGAGAGGCTGTTCATACAGGTAGGGGAGAGTCGGGTAAGAGTGCGCACTTAAGTTTAGATTTTTTATAAGTCAGTGTATTTTGGTAATAGAAAAACAAGAAATACATCATAAGACTCCTTAACTAATTGTTTACCACTAGAAAATATTTAAAACTCAAAAGTTGACTTAAGGTTACATATTATATTTTAATTTTTTTTAAAAGCTACACATGCGCAGTCTTAGCCGCCCTGGAGGGTAAGAGTGCGCATTAGGTCGGCCAAGAGTGCGCATTTAGTAGAACAGAGGTAAAATAGACTCACTGTGTTGCGTAGAGAACAATCAACTGTTTTCTTTATGTCTTTGCTATGGCACATAAACTAAAAAAACGTCACGGAAAATTGCTCACGAAAATATTTTGATGATTTCCACTTACAACCGAGTCGTTGCTAGGGAAATGGTACTTCGTCGTTTTTCATCCCACGATTTATCCAACCATAATACGTTAACAAATGCGAAGTGGGTGGCCAACAAGCTGAGTTATGAGCATGGTTACATGAATAATACCTGTGTGTAATGTTTACACACAGGTGATCATTCTCAATAATTGATATTGTGAACATGATTGCAACCGCTTGTTAATTTCTGATGATTTCATTGAGCTGGTGTTTCGATGATTTGATTCATAGCAGGTGATCCAAATATTGCGAGAACGGTTTGATTTGTGAAGCGGTGGTTAAATCATTTTAATAGGTAATTTTTATGCTTTACACTCTAGGAAGCTGTAATTTCGTATGTAGCCTCTTTAGGATATTTACTTGACGATGCCCAGGGTCCGGATCAGATGAGTGGCTCTTAAAGCTAATTTATATGTTTTACACTCTAGGAAGCTGTAATTTCGTATGTAGTCTCTTTAGCACATTTACGTGACGATGCCCAGGGTCCGGATCAGCTGAGTGGCTCTTAGAGCTTGCATACGAGTCTGCAGGGGGGTAGGTGATGTAGCCTGGCTCGAATTCAATAAAGTACCCACGGGTTTCGGAACAATGAGTCAACACGATCGCGAATTCAATTAAGTACCCACGGGTGGGCGGTTTCCCTTATGGTCCATTGAATTGATCTGTACGTTCCGCCGTGCAATGCACGGGTGAGATCTGCCTGGTAATAAATACAATAAGAAAACACACATGGAAATGTCCCAATGTGTGTCAGTTTTTCGCGTGCATTTCCCCATAGTTCAATCTGAAATATAGACAGATAGACCTAAGATCAAAAGTAAAAGATAGGCAGATGAAACCCTAATACAATAATTCAATGGTGCAAAGAAAACCACGAGATCCTAATGAAGGCGGGTAAGACTGCGCACGAAAAATGTTGCGCACTCTTGGCCTCCCTCACTATTGCCAATCTTACCCTCCATTACTTACAAAAACATAACCCCACAATATTTTGACCCTACATTGTCCATTCACAGCGTGTTTGATTGTCCATGTCGGCGTGTTTGTAATAAAATACTCTTTTCAGTCATATAAAGTTCAACACTTTTGACTGAAAACTACAAACAGTATCCACTAAGTATTACAGTGAAAATATTATAGTAGAAGCAGACCAAACACATTCTTACCTGTAAAACAGCAATGAGTGGTCGGACTTGGACGAAAACTGGCGGGTAACGTGCACTCTCAAGGCCAAACTAAAACATCACTTCTGCCAGCGAATCATTGCTGCCAACATCGAAAAAAGCTGTGCGCACTCTTACCCGACTATCCCCTAATTAGTAGTGGAGAATTGAATATGAAAAATGGGTTGGTTACGGGAGTAAAAAGCTGGAATATGTAGGTTGATTTCGGAGATGAGTTCGGGACAGTCAATTCGGTTATTCAACAAGTTGAATAATGTTGGTTCTTCACAGAAACTGAGTGATTGACAACGTTCAACGCGGAGCTCGGAAAAAAAGAAATATTACTTATATAGCTTCCATCTTTCCAGCTTTTAAAGTTTTAAATGTGTGGTCTTCTTCAGGTCGCAGCAAAATTCACAACACTAACGTCCATTGTCAAAATCGAAACGGGAGCAAGAAGAGTGGAATCTTACGACGACTATGTTAATTTAGGAAGGCAGTTAGGTAAATACCTACTGTACAATTAATCAGTAGATGGGTACGTAAACATCTAATAATTCACGAATAGGTAAATATAGAGGTGCTTATGGAGATAAGCTATCACAGTATAATTCGTATTTTAAATATTAATTTATTTTTTAATTACTCAAAATCAATAAAAATAGGTGATTATTACCACAAAAAACTTTGAAAAAATCCAACAAGACTGAAGATTGGAGCATTGAGACAATCCCGCCATGGCGGAATTACCCTAAATTTGGTGAGGCAATATTGCCCCAGTAAACTTTTCATGATAAAAAAGTATTTAAAAACAGCAGTTTTCGTGAACAATCATGAAGTAATGGGTCGAAATTAAATATTACTGTTTTTTTCACGTCGTCATGCTCAACAATTTACATAAATATATGCAAAACTGTTACTTCATAAGCAAATTCGAAAGCAGTAAAACTAGAACGCCAAGCTCCAAAAACTGTGAACTCGCTAATCTTTGATGAAAACAAATTAATGACCTCAAACCAACTTTTCCAACATTACTGCTGATCTAAAGATGACTATGTTTGACAACAAGATTTGTCACTCAGGTGGTTAAATGATTATATGGGGTTGCAGTATTACCCCACTCTTCCCTACCTTATTTTGTAAATATTGAATTTGAATAAAATTGAAAAAGAATTAGAAGAAAATAAATAATTAGATAAACTGAACTTCGTTGACCAAATGAATTAAATGAGTCAGCAATCAGTGATAAATTAACTTCTCAACTACGGGAGCTCCTTTATATAATCTCAATAAGGTAAATCATAATTATTTCATTGAAAATGATGGGTAAGATGTAAAAGGTGAAAATAATTAAAATAATTGTCTATTGTGATGATGAAATTCAAACGGATCATCATCCGTTTGGCTGAGAAGGCAGGATGTGTCTTTGAAGACTATTTTGTTGACACGGTATCATTTATTGTAGAAGAACAGCTTTGTCAATCATAGGGTGTCAATCAGTGGTGCAGCTAAAAATTTGGCTGTCAAATACTGGGTCAAAAAATTGATTTCGGAAAAACGGATTTATGATTTATAAACATCATATTTATGATATGATGTTTTGTGGCTCGAATAAGTGATTTTTGTTGTAGTGAATTTGAGGACATCCTGTCTAAGATTCAAGTTTCAACAAACGAAAAACGTCTGCCAAATTTCCTCGTTTACCTATCATGGATGTATAGATCATTGAAAAGTTTTAAATGATCTTGAAAAATTCCATAAAGTAAAAGAGTAAATAAAGAAGTAGCGTGCAATGTCATAATTGGTCAATTAAGAAACGAAAAAATGATATAAATGTAATTTAAGTACGTTTGTGCAAACAACGTTGTTGAAAACAATGAAATAGGTGCGGCACCATCTACAACCTAAACGGCACATTCGCTGACAATTTCGTCAAAATCAGATGAAAAATGTGAGGCTTTTTACAAGTGCAGTAGCTATATGGTAGTAAAGGGATAGTTATAACTTCAGAATCGTTAAAAATCTAAAAATCTATATTTTTAACAATTTTATCGAAAAAACCTCTCCTGAAAATTCTACCAAAGTAAGATTAGGTACCATTTCCTAGGACGGGTCACAATCACAGCTTACTCAATTACAATCACTTGTAATTTCATTTATATATACCTTGTCGCAATTATATGTAATTTCATATTAATTAAATTTCAAATACTCATAAATGCATTTTTCTCCTTATAAAAACATAGGAAAATATCTTGAGAACTTAAAATTGAGGAAACTGGGGAATAGAAAAAACTTAAGCTACGATTTCTCATCCATTGACTTCAAAAGTGTTAATTACTTACTATTTACGTGCGAAAACGTTGTAAAAATGTTAACTTTAGGTGCAAATATGACATACGTACATTCATAATATATGCATTATATCCTAAGGACTTAGGTACATATCAAACGCTAAAATTTACTGGAAAAATCTAAATTTGATTGGGAAAATTCTAAATTTTATTGGGAAAAATCTAACACTTACTGGGAAAAACGAAACTTGGTAGGGGAAATACTAAATTTGACTGGGAAATGCTGTACTAAATCATTAATCTGACAAATGGCTAGTCACTAATTCGAATTATCGCTAATAACTAGTGGGTAATCCAATAACTAGTGATAGACGTCTGCAATGTGCTGGTCACGTCCTTTAGACTGACGATCTCTACTAACGACTTCTGGTCCACCATAAATTAAGGAAACATTTCGCCCAGCCAGCTCGTTTAAACTCACTTACCCGCCAGTCTTCACCGAAGTGAACTGGTTTATTGAATCGTGTTATTGGTGGGAATTCTCCCCAATTGGTGGAAAGTCTTCAACAAAAGTGTGACCAAATGAGGAAATTTAGCTAAATCAGCTGACCAGGAAAGAGCATCATAGCAATCGTCTCTCAAAAATTGTGGAAAAAAGTTAAGGGGGGGGGGGGAGGGGAGGGGGTACTTTTGGGACACCCTGTATATAGATAGATATATGAAAATAAATATACAATAATTGTTTATACATATATACAATGTATATTTTATACATGAATACAAATAAATGAGTCAAAATAAGGCAGACAACTTTTAAAGAAAATCATTAAGACATGAAAACAATCTAAATTTTAACCCACCTCAAATTCAAATGCCTCATTTTAAATAAGTGAACCAGATTTGTTTATATTTCTTAACCTTCATCTGAACACGCCCTTCCTTTGTTGTCCACACTAGCGGGCGCACCCCACCCATCTGCCAGTCACCAGTTTTTAGTCAAACTTTATGGGGTTTTTTCGGCATTGTCATTTTTTTTTAGCCTGAATACCATTTTTGTGCTTCAAAGAAAGATTCCTCAAAGACATTATTTGATAAAAACTTTGTTATAAATATTCATGAACTCTCTCAAAATATGATTTTCAAACGTTGAGGCAATGAAAACTTGAACGAAATTGCGAAATGGACTTAGAAATTTCTTAACAAAACTGACTATCAAGAGGAAAGACAATAGGAATCCAATAAGTATATAAAAAATTGTATTTTTTGGAAGTGGCATGTAAGTAGATTATTTCCAAAGAATCAGGGAAATAATAAAGTCAAAATGAAATTAACATAAAAAACTTGGAAATTATAATGCCATCAAAAAATGTGCCATGTTGGGTATGGCACATAGCTTTTACGTATTAATAACATGAATGCATAGACCAATAAAATGTTTTAAACAATCTTAATAAATACCATATCGGGGAATAGTAAATCAAGATGTTGCGTAAAACGTCAAAATCGTAAAATCTTGATTTTGTTTAGAGATAATTATTCATATAGTAATTAATTAGGCGTACTGCTTGTTATTCATGAGGCAATAAAAGTTTAAGTGGAATTTCTGACAACACTACATTTGAACTTGATGGTTATGAATAAATAATTGTGATAGGAAGAATCAGGACGGTGAATTTAATACATACTCAAATAAATATTATCAAACATATACAAATAATACAATCAAACAAATATACATAAACAATAATGTAATCAAACAATATAATATAGGTATTACAAATAAATAGAAAAATCAAGGACTTGAGGCTCAGACTCTATGCAGACTATCTGTTTGAAACCAACAGGATAGCAAAAAAAAAAAAAAATAAATAAATAAATAAATAGAAAAATCAAGAAGGACTCGAGGCTCAGACTCTATGCAGATTATGTGTTTGAAACCAACAGGATAGCAAAACCAGTTCTTGAATTTCATTACCACGAAAATACTTGACTTAGTACGGGATAGTCAATTCGTTTTTCAGCTGAATAGAGACAAATCTTTTGTTGGTTGAAACAAGGCAGTTGGAAGCATCTTGCGGAAAACTGTTCTGGAACATTCCAAATATTTCTGAATCAAGGAAAAGAAAAAAAAAAAAAAAAAAAAAAACAACCGAGAGCCTCGAAATTTGCAAATTTTTGGGAAATTTTGCAACGTCTAGAATTTTATTGAAAATCTCTTTGTTTACAGTATGTTAACTCCACGCTTTGGATTGGATAAACTTTCAACTTCGGTTAAAATTAAAAGTTACGTTACGTTGTGTGCTCACCTGCAACTGCCGTCAGATTCGGTAGCTGGGTCGTTGCCTATCCAGATTATGTCGTACTTCTGTTCGGAATTACTCAAACTGAACGAGCAACGAACTACATATTTATTTAATGTATTTGAACATGCATGTTCGAGATATATCTTTTTCTGATCCAGTTATACACAAGACACTCAAAAAGAACATGAAATAAGTTTTCAAAAAGACCTGTGTCACCAGCTTTACATACAGTATTTGGAGAAATTTTGTGATTATAATTAATAATTTTAATTGTAAAATAGTGTTTAATTGCCAATCTTATTTGTGCAAATAACTTTTTAAATTGAAAAGGGACATTATGGTAATTAAAATAATCGTTAAATCCATCCTGCGCCATCACAAGCCAACAGTAATCACTGTAGGAGCCAGAAAATACCGCATCAACATCTTTATTTTTAAGAAAGATTTCAGCATCTTTATACTGGAACAACATTTATGAGTGAGAATTTTGAGATTTTCACAATCCCAAGTTATTACTAACTACATATTTAACGATTCACGCAACAACTCAACATTCTCGATGTACCCAGAGCAATCAAACGAGCGAATAATAGTTTTAGGTGGGTGGAAGCTGCAAGTTTCTGATATTCTCATCAGAGGGCAGCAGACTGCGGGAAATAACATTATCCGCCAACCTGTAAATTTCTTAGTTGCCGATAGATGCCGCGGACAGGCTTGGTCGACAAGACCGAAGGTCTTGTCTTGCAGGAGTCAGCCTGCAATTCTCACAATACCAAGCCTGCATCACAGATCTGTAATGCTGAGTTGTATATCCCACTTGCCGTCCTGAAACGAATGCCACATTAAACCAATCCCACCAATGATAAATTTAAGGTATAGGTAGTTATAAAGTATAATTTAACTGTCGAGGTACAAGACGACAAGAATGAATGAATACAAGTACTAGGAGACGGCGATCCCTCTAATAGCTTGGCTCAAATTGGATAGTACCTATCATGCTGTTGTGGCTCTGAAATGATGTTTTTACAGCCACACCACGCGATTCAGCGACAAATTTCATTTGAAGCTTTGAGCTTTTGGAGCTCGAGACAACGTGAAATTGAGCTAATATCAGTATATCATGGAATTTCGACTCCAAACCAAGAGACGCATTTTCCCAATAGTAGGGTTAGGTCAAATACGGGATCTATTCTTAGTAAGGCAGTAAAGTGTGAAACTCGGTTATAAAGAGGTGGCGGAGAGAGCCAAGAAATTAGCTCCGTAGCTCACTCATCTGCTATAAAGGGTATAAGAATTTATGGCACGTGTCTAGATGTCCCAAGATGCTTCCATTTGAAATTTTAGCTTCATAGGTCGAATAACAAAGAAATTAGCTCTATAGGTGATATTCTCGAGACTTCGACAATAGCGCATCCTTACATCGAGGCAAGGCGAAATAAGTTATTTCACCGTGTTGTCATGGTGATGAGTAAACAATACAAAAATGCGCCATTTTAGCGAATTTTTGAAGAAAATTAAGCTATTGCTCTCGCCTCAAAATTTGTAGAATGTGAATTTTTGAAAAAATTTTATGCAGAAATCCGATTCAGGCTATTCTGAATCATATTCTGAAGTTTAACGCATTTTTTTACGTATGTATGTATGTATGTATGTATGTATTATGTATGTATGTATATATGTATGTATGTATGTATGTATGTATGTATGTATGTATTTATGTATGTATGTATATATGTATGTATGTGTCATTCCAGACGATAACTGTCCGTAGAATTGTGCTAGAAACTTCAAACAAATTTTAAAATGTTAAGGACACAAAACGAAAGTTTAAGTTCGTTGGCCAGCATGATCGGATTACATCTTCGGGTTGAAATTTTCAAAAATTTAGTCAAAAATTTCAAAATAGTCTGTTTTTTGCGATTTGTTGTGCGAAATAATTTTTCCAGCATACTAACACGTGGTATATTCGGAATCAGCGTAAAATTTCCTATAAGAATATGTATCAAGTTTTCAAAAATTTCAAAGTTGAAAAATTTGTCAAAAATCGAAATAATGCCGTTCGTTAGTTGTAAAATTTCTCTACACGATCAATAGCGAATGAAATGTCGAAGATTCATTAAAAAATTCGCTCATGGGGTCATGCTGCATGACTGGACTTTTCAGGCACGGCTGGACAAACTAAATAACGTTGTCTTACCTAGTTCCTAGTCAACATTATCAATCTTTGTGATATGCAAGGTAATACATTTTATGCAAATTACATCAAGCTATTATCAGGTGATGACCTCAAACGCTTCGGACGCAAGGATAATCTGTGCGGTCAAGATCCATATGAAATGTGTGTTGGAGAGTTGACATACAAGTGTTAGATGTTCCAAACAGCAGCCGCGAAGATGCTGAGTGGATTACCTATCTAGTTTTCAGAACAGTCCTTTGAATCAATTAAGAAACTAAAAATCTTTAAAGTACTGTGAAAGGTATGTAAAAGAACGTGCCATGAGAGCTCTGATAGACGGGGATAATAAGTATCATGTGGATACTTCATAGACAAAAACGAAAGTAGGTACCTAATTAACTGTTTTGTCCCTAAAAATTGCGTAACTGCAAAACTCTCGTAATACCTGCACTGGCAATGCCGTCTTATTGAAATCTTACCTTCAGAAGAATTAATTATTTTCATGGTTTTTTTCTTACAGCTAGTTTTCAATTCATGCTGCATATTTCCTGATTCGATATTTGACAAACTTGCTATTAAGCAGTTCTATTCGTCGGCAAAGCAACAACCTACCTACTTTGTTTTGGCACTTTTAACCAACAGCGTATCTGGTAGGATGTATGTACCTACCTACCCAAGTAGTTCCGTTTCTTGGTGTAGCAAGAACCTGCCTTGTTTACTTTGACAAACTATCAAATCTCTCCTTTTATTCATTCAATATAACAAGTAAAGCTTCCTCAGTTAAGTATAGTAGTTACTACGAACTTACTATAAAAGGCTGATGAAGCTACCTGAGCAATGGCCATGCACCTACACTGCAGTACAAACACCTGAGGAATTTTCAATAACTTTTTCTTTACTATTTTTCAGGTTAATTATTCTGAAAGCCTAAACGAACGAAATTCTTTAGATTTCCGACACTGATTAACTACATTACTTAGAAGGTTCCTAGTACAAATAAAACCTCGTTCACCGTTAGAATGGTATCGTTAGCTACAACCTACAACCAATAATCATACTGGCAGGCACGATTATTGACGAGACCTTCTCGAACGATCAAGTTTGTCCCCCACCCCGGCAACTATTTGGAACCGTTCCCTACAAGAAGAACTGTGAGTTCTTCAATTCCGTTCAACGCGGATGAGCTCATGAGTCACAAATGAAAAGTCACATTTACGTTTCTAAACTGTTATGTGATCGTGTTATGAGACCACGAAACTCTGCATTTTTACTAAGGGATTGACTACTTGATGTTATGTATTTTTGAGATGCGAGCTTGCGAGCATCCAGACCACCAAACTATACACTTCATTATGACCTACATGTCCACTAAACAGGTTGAATGGAATTGAAGAACTCACAGTTCTTCTTGTTGGGAACGGTTCCAAGTAGTTGCCGGGGTGGGGGACAAACTTGATCGTTCGAGAAGGTCTCGTCGATTATTGCAACTATTTAGTTGAATTGAAACATTGTATTGCTACAATATTAATTTCGCCAAGCAAAACTATTGAAAAAGGGCTTTATATCCACGAATTAGGTTGAAGTCAGACTGCAAACTTCTTGTGAAAAATAGGTTGGTTGAGTTGCGATTCACTGACGTAGCGCAGTCATGGAAGAATTTGGCTGAATTGATAACCTACTCCAGGCGTGACGTCACGAGAATATGGGCTATAGGTTGGATATCAATGAAATTACCTTCTGAGATTATAAGGCAACTGTAACACAAGCCTTCTTGTATATTTCGGCCTTGAACGCCGTAGGCCTCGTTCCAGTCGTGCCTAGAAGGCGTAGATCATAGGAGGCCTGCAGTGGACAGCTAATGTGTTGTAATGTTATGTTCAAATTCGGGATAGCGATGATCCGAAAAACGATAAAGTTCTCCCACGAAAAAATTATAGAGGGCGCTCACTTTTGAAAGGTTCGAGCTCCATTTTCGGATCAGGCCGTTCCCCCCGTCTAGTATATTTTACTACCTATAAAACCCCGTGAAGTGTTGACAACTCGAATCGAACCTATCAGAATGATGAAATTGTTATATAAATAGCCAACCAGTTTCATAATATCTTTTATTCATATTTGTGTGGTTTAAATTGGATAATAACTTCAAATACAAATATTTCAAATATTCGGTAGTTCGAAAGTAACATACTGTTTGCCTACGGTCATGAATACGGACCTAGATCAATCATCAATAAATAGGTGAGGCGGTTGGTTAGACAAAATAATATAACAAGAAGATAAAATGGTTGTAAAACGTCGTTTGAATCAGCAACACGAGCAACTGTAAACAGAAGACCTTACCTGCCGTTCGAATTCGCATTTCTCCATTCCACCATCACCTAATGTCACCACATCTATACCTATTTCTCCTTCATAATATCCGTTTTTTCATCACTTCACACTGATTCAATATATACATCAACTGTGAATGAGTTGTCATTTTGTGCTCTCACCATCAGCAACAGCTGCTTCACCATGCATCACGGACTGGAACCTGCGCATGCTCAAGCGCCATTTAAGTTGAACTTTCAGTTCAGCCTTTTTCTAAACCCAGACCTCTTATCATTGCAATTTTATATCCCATAACATCTGCGCACTTAGCAATTATTATTCAGTTCGATTTTGGTACTGAATCGCTTCATATTTCTTCAAACTTCCCGGAATATCACAGGGAATTGCTGCCAGTGTGGATACTGCCACATATCTGTTGTACTTGGTTGGTTCAACACTTCCAATCAGGTGCCACCTGCATACTGACCGGTCTCCAGCTCAGGATTAAAAAGATAATAGTGGTGAGATCATTCTTTATTTTCATCTTCTCTCTTCATTTCACCTTAAGGTCTGTTTTGGCTGTACCAATTCATCTACATCTTCCACCTGTCTTCTACACTTAGGTACCTATCTTCTACCTACCTTACTTGGAGTTGGGCCTTTATTCTCTTCATCTATATACCTCTTCAGCTGTGGGAATGAACTTTGAGAAATTCCTGTGATACTTATCATTATCTGTTACCTTCATCTTCATTTTCTTCAGTGGCCACTCCATAGGTAGGAAACTTATTTATTTTCACAAGTTACCTCACTTAGGTACATACAATAAATCACCTGAAGCTTACTCATACATACATATTTATTTACTTATCCTAGTCACATTTATCACATCTCGTCATTGGTTACTAAAGTGCAACAATATTGAAAATACAGTTCACTTTAGGCCCATGAGGAGGTATTAGGAAACTAGGGTATCCGCATACTAGTTGCCAGGAGCCTCATATTGCTATCATTTTAACACTTGTACCGTATGGAGGGTTTTAGCTGCAAACAAACAGCAGGCTCTTGCTTAGGTACAAAACATGAAGGAATATTATATACGCCCTTCGTCAGCAGCTGGAGACGTTTTCAACGGGAGAACTACGTACTAAGGGCCATGTCATACGAGCGCTATTGCCGTCGCGCTGATGCCGTCGAGATAGCGCCGGAAAAAGTACATGTCATACGTGACGGCAAATGCGTCGCGTTGATGTCGTCCCGCCAACGCCAGGTGCCTGTCATACGTAGCGTCTTCCGGGCGCATTTGCCGTCGCGGCAATTATGTTATTACCAAGATGGACACCATCCAGGGTGTTCTAGTTGTTCTGCCAGTGCTCTCGCGGCAAATGCGTCCCGCTGACGCTAGCGCTCCGTATGACAGGGTCCCGGCGTCACGTGCGCCGCGTCGCTAACGCGACCGTCTGCGTTGGCAGCGCTCAGCGTCCGGCTAACGCGGACTCGCCGACGGCATTAGCGTCCGTATGACATGCTCCATAAGAACCCCTTTGCCGGGTTGGAGCGTTTTTAACGCGACGCTATCAGCGCGACGGCAATAGCGCTCGTATGACATGGCCCTAAGACGTGTGACGAAAACGATGCTACCAAGGTCCCACACCGAAACATAACTATGCCTTGCGGCTACCTTCAAGTAAACGAAGTCTTTGGAAAACGTCGTTGAGGAAATGTCTTGACAATGAACTCCTTCACTCCCGAATCACTGATAGCATTCGCGCATGCGCAAATGTAACATTTTTCAAGCATAATTTCCTCATTGCCCAATTGATCGATTGTCCTCAATCTCCAAAAAGGAACCGTCTATGGAATCTATCACGACTATCGAAACATTTCAACGACCAATACATTCCAGTAAGGATACAGACGTATTTGTGGATATTCACTTTTAGCGAATTTGAAAAAAAATAAAACTGTTGCAATGGCTCTAAAAATTTTAAAATCAAAATTTTCGAAAATTTCCATGATTGAAATCCATTTAGGGACATTCTAAGACGAATCAATTCTAACACGTTGCTAACGTGTTAGGTGCCTACGATCCTCCAGGACTGAATATTAGACGTTGAAGCGATATCCAAAGTTACAAAAATCCTTGCCAACGTTGCAAACAGCCCAAATTAATCATTTTCTCTCGTAGTTTTGAAAAAGGCAGAAGCCGAAATATTAAAAATAGTTTTTTGTCGTTATTTTCTGTTTTCTTTTCTTACCAAGTGATTTATTGAAGCTCTTGTAGAGTCATTATTCAAGTGATATATATATATATATATATATATATATATATATATATATATATATATATATATTCACAAAATTAGAAAAGATAACAGAAAAATGTGACGTTTTTTCTGTTATCTTTTCTAATTTTGTGAATATAATCAAGCTCTCCTAGAGTCATTTTCAATACGTGATATAAATATATGTATATATATGTCATTCCAGACGATAACCCTCCTTAGGATTGAGATAAAAATTCCGTTCTTCAGCCAAAAAATCAAGCATTCCAAACGAAAGGACGAGTTCGTTGGCCAGCATTTTTTTAGCACATTAAATTGGTCACATTTAAAAAAATAGTGCTGAAAAAATCACTAAAAATAGCAAAAAACGGCTAAAAATCGTTAAATTTATATTTTTTTTAGCAAAATATTGCTCAAATAAAGTTTATTAACTATATAATCGAACATTAAAAAATTTATGTACAAAATTTATGCCTAAAAATGTACTAAAATCTCTTTAAAATATGCTAAAAAATCTCTTTTTGAATAGCTGATTATTATTTAGAACAAGGTTTTTGCCAAAAAATTGGTAGTTAACACAACTTCTTTTTACCCAGAGTCCTCAGTTTTCAAAGCAATGTAGCATAAAATAGTACCAACGTTAATTTTCGAAAATTCGCTCATACGTGCTGCATGACTGGGACTTTTTTTTTTTTTTTTTTGCTCTAATGGCCGCATCACACTTGAATTTTTTCAGCTTTTTTCTTGCATTTTTAATGTTTAAACGTGAAGAAGGCAAAGAGCTTTTTTTCTAAGGTCAGCTTTTTCGACCATTGCGCATCTTGGTGGAGCATTTTTGATCTTACTTGGGAAAATTAGAACATGTTCCAATTTTTACCTATACGCGAAAAATGCTAAAACTTAACCCTTGGGAAGATAGCAATTCAATGGAAAACCCCTAGGAGCCCTAACCGGACACCTGGCAGACTTAATAAAACTGCATTCCGCCAGTATGCGCTGTTTTATTTGCGCTTCAACATTCACAGCTGATGAAATAGGAAAAAAGTACTTTGCCTTCCTCAGGTTCGAGAAATAAAAATGCGAGAAAAAATCTGATAAAATGCAAGTGTGATACGGCCTCCACCATATGGTCTCCTTATGGTTTTACCACTTTGGCGTGGGAGGTACTTTCAGTTGCAGTCGGCGGGCACTGAGTTTTGAAACCGTTTCACGAGCCAGCAAAATAATCCTCGGACTCTGCTTTGCATCACACGCGTCCGAGGAGCCACAATAAACCCGCAAGTCTTTATGAGCCACATGCGCGTTTGAACGAATCACCGGCGGAATGGACGCGGCTCGCATTAACTCAACAAACGGGCCTTAATTTGAATCGCATCAGATTCGAAAGCCACTGGTCGCCATGGAGCAAAGTTAGGGTCTCATAAGCTGAGCTTCCTAGTATTTCACAACTTTGGAATACATTATCGCCAAGTAGCCGCTCCGAGCGAGGAGTCCACGTTGTGAAATGGAACTCCCCTGTGGGTAGGCATATGGAACCATACGGTTCGGCTATCTCTAAGAAAATCTCCGCGTAAAAATTATGTACACACGTCTGTACATTTACGCATTCATATTTTACCAAAACTGGTTGGCTGGTGCATCGGACTGCTAATGGGTAAATCAGATTTTGGGATGGCTGACAGATTATATTCTATAGTGATAAGAACAATGCGTACAAAGTTATAAAGGAAAGGCAGAAGAATGATCGGGGGAGGGGAGAGGTGGGTTTAGGACGTCCCTCTGAAGCTATGTCTTATTATGCTAGGCTTCGTTAATAAGAGGGGCGCCTATTGGAATTGATCCAGAGGGGTGGGAGACAGTGTTAAGCATAATCTTATCGTCGAATGCGAATACGATTGTAATCGCGATAATTTATTACCTATTCGTTGGTTCTGAGTCAACTGCCATTAAATTCGTATTCGTGTAATCGTAATCGTGTGTCGGCGACCACACAAATACAACCCATAAAAATTCGTCACGGTCATCAATTTCAATTGGGCGTCCCTCCTAAAATATGCGAATCCTTGCTAATGTTACCTAATAGCTTCAGAGGGACGACCTATTGAAATAGATTTAAGACAAATAGGCTGGGCTCCAATCGTTGAATTTGCTTTGTCCCTCTGAAGCTGGGTAATATTAGCATGGCTTCGCATATTATAGGAGGGACGCCCTATTGAAATTGATGACCGTAACGCATTTTTATGGGTTGTATTCGTGTAATCGCCGACAGACGAATACGATTCCACGAATACGAATGTAATCGCAGTTGACTCAGAATCGAGGGAATTATCGAGATTACAATCGTATTCGTATTCGACGATAAGATAATGCTCAGCACTGGTAAAATTCAGTCTCAGGGTTATTATTGCCGCAGAATTCAGGTGGCTAATTCATGAAATATTACGAAATGAATGTTTACATTCTCAAATGTTGTCCAGGTGGATGGTTGCCTTCTATTCTTCATGATAAGGGTGGTTTGAGGGGGATAAGATTCTATCCCCTAAACTCACTCATTTCATCATATTCACTTAATATAATCTATATCATGTCAAAGATTGCATAATGCAATGTTGGAAGCAGTACATATAGAAAGATGATATCTACAGTACCACATCACAAATATCTCCATAACCTCGTGAGTAGCATAACACAAACAAATAACTATTGCATTTCAGCTATCCCAGTTATATTACATAGTATTACTTTATCGTAATTCCTTCCAGGAGCGACAATGATATTATATTAGCCCACCTATATAAGACTACAAACAAGAATGTGCCTACTAGCTGAACATGTAAGTACATACCTACTTACTTACCTACTTACCTACTTAGTGTTTTGAAAAGCCATTTTTTTTTCAATTCAATTCACTTTATTGGCAACATAAATATAAAGTAATAAATACAAAAATACCAAAAAATGGAATGGATTAAAGAATTAAATACATTAAATGAGATAAATAAACAAATTAAATATGTACCGTTGCCCACCGAAGAATAAGTTGAAAAACTTGTGCTCCTCGGTGGAGTTCAATAATAAATAATATCAAAGAATCGTTGTCAAAGTAACAATAAATTTTTAGTGAACAAATTGCCAATAAAACATTAGGTACTAAATTACGTTAAAATGATGCTGAAAAGAAGGTCATACAGAAATATATATATATATATAGAAAAAAGAAACATAATCACCCAGAAAAAACTCCTACACTATAAGAAATTAACTATCTTCCTTTTAAATGATGATAGACTATCAAACTGAAAAATATTAATTCCATTGTCAAACAAAAATCTCAATACTTTAATATATTCATTCCTTCTATAGAACTCTGTATTAAAACTTGGGAAGAGTACACGAGAGGTATTGAAATTGCGAGTGGAATCAGAAACAGAAATATGTTCATTTCTTACACCAGTGCAGTATACAAGTACACAAGACTGAAGCAAGAACATTTGAGAAATATTTTTTACTTCGAATGGCTCATAAAGAAGTGAGGTTGGATATCCATTATTTTGTTCAGTATGAATTTAAGTAAACGATTTTGCACCACCTGCACCTTTCTAATATCAGACCTACTTGCACTTCCCCAGAGAACAATACCATACTTAATAATTGAATAAGCCAAACCAAAATATATTGTTCTTATATGTTGTTGTGACAAAAAACTACGAGTTTCCTTGAAAACATAAAATAATTTTCTCAGTCTAGAAATTAAAAAATCAATTTGCTTCTTAAAATTTAAATGACTATCAATAAAAACACCTAGGTATTTACAATGGTCACTAAACGAAAGCGAAGGGCAGACACAATTAGTAATACTATTTAAACATGAAGAATTAGTGTGAAATTTTATTGCAGAGTAACGAGGAAATTTTTTATTACCTATTGAAAATCGAAGAATGGATGTTTTATCTATGTTCAAACATAATTTATTTAAGCTAAACCATTGTTTAATCCTAAAAAGATCAAAGTTGATATTATCTATTGAAGTTTTGTAATCATCACCCCAAAATACCAAGGCCGTATCATCTGCAAAACCAAGCAGTTTACCATTTATATTCATGTTCATCAAATCATTAATATATAATAGGAACAGGATTGGCTTCGGGTTATTTGAAGTTTGATGAACGGAATGAATGATTTGAGGTTCCTATTCGCACCCAAAACTAAGGAGGTCAAATTACCCACCTTTCGCGAAATGTCCCGCGTATAGTCTGGAGTGAGACAAAGAGATCGAAACCCGGAGAAATAGCAGAACGGAAAGGCCTTGGGGCCGTTGCGTTTCCACTGCCTGAAAGAAACATTAAAGCTAATAATAATTGCTTGCAACCTCAGACTACGCCAGGCCCATTCCATTCACCTTTTACGAAGCAAGAGGAGAAAAAACGCGTCATTGACTTTGTCCCTGTGCGTTTCAAAGCGTGAGGGCCTGAAAATCTGGGCTCACATTGGAAGTCAAAAACGTTTGCCAAGTGGGGTGTGGTACATAACTTCCTCGTTTACTTATTACCTTCTTCCAACTATGATCTAAATTTAAGTGAACTCTAACGACTTGAGAGTAAAAAAGTAGAACATGATGTAATTTACGTTTGCGCATGTGCATAATGAAGTATTGATTTTGCAACAATGAAACTGATAGGGGACCATCTACAACCTAACCCGCGCATTCTCTGACAATTTCATCGAAATCGGATGAAAACAGTGGAAATTAAGGTTGTTTCAATGATTTCACATAGGCGCATACGCAGTAGCTATTGACAATACAATCATGTTGAAATTGATGTGGGATCGAATCGTCATTATCATTATCATTTGATCACATTGGATGTGATCAAATCGTCATTACCCTTTTGATACACCCTCTTCGATAATGAAACTTGAAACTCGTGATATGCGTTCCAAAACTAGACCGAATTCCTAGTTGAACAAAAAAAAAAAAAGTCCAGTCATGCAGCATGACCCCATGAGCGAATTTTTGAATAAATCTTCGACATTTCAGTCACTATTGATCGTGTAGAGAAATTTTAGTTTATGATTTTGATAGACAAACATGGAATCAAATTATTAAAAATAATTAGGAGGTACTCATACTTTATTATTATTAAACTAATCTTGTAGATTTAAAGACAAATGTAGGTAAATATTCATAGATTTCGATGTCCAATGTGGTCAGTATTGAAGGCAGTTGAAATCTTAACAGTATCCTATCATAACATCATCAAATCTTGACATAAAATAAAATAACATACCGACGTCATACATAAATAGAACTTCTTCATAATTTCATGGCTGATATTTTCTAAGCCACAGTCAGTATTAACGCTACATCAAGTCCTAAAACAGTTGAGCGTAAAACATTAAAGAGAGCGATCGAGAGAATCGGAGGACGGAATATTTCACTGAGTGAACTGATCAGTTGTGATTACATTTTTTTTTTTTTTTTTTTTTTAAATAAGGACCTACGTTTTAAACAGCATGGTTCTAGGATTGGTTATACAGGGATACTTCCATAAGAGTAGTTCAATCTGAATTTGGACAATGTTCCATGCAAATATTACCGATTTTTACAACTAGCGAACGGCATTATTTGAAAACTTTGAAATTTTTGAAAACTTGATACATATTCCCATAGGAAATTTTTACGCTGATTCCGAATGTACCACATGTTAGTATGCTGCAAAAAATCGCAAAAAAACAGGCTATTTTGAAATTGTTGACCACATTTTTGAAAATTTCAACCCGAAGATGTAATCCGATCATGCTGGCCAACGAACTTGAACTTTCGTTTTGTGTCCTTAACATTTTAAAATTTGTTTGAAGTTTCTAGCACAATTCTACGGACAGTTATCGTCTGGAATGATACATACATACATACATATATATATATATATATATATATATATATATATATATATATATATATATATATATATATATATATATATATATATATATATATATATATATATATATATATATATATAGGTACATACATACATACATATAAAAATGCGTTCAACTTCAGAATATGATTCAGAATAGCCTGAAACGGATTTCTGCATAAAATTCTTTCAAAAATTCACATTCTACAAATTTTGAGGTGAGAGCAATAGCTTAATTTTCTTCAAAAATTCGCTTAAAGAATCACGAAAATTCGACGATATTAGTTAAAACATCAGGATTTGTTACTTTTACCCCCTCCATTCACCCCCCTTTCATAATGAAACAAGAAATTCCTAATATGCGATACAAAACTACACCAAATTCTTAGTTGAACAAAAAAAGAATCACGAAAATCTAACGAGAATTGTCAAAACACTATAATTTATCATTGGGTATTACCCCCTCCATTCACCCCCTCTTGCTAACGAAGCCTTGCCTATAAGACGGACGTCCTCAGAGGGACGTCCTAAAAATCAAGGGTTTATAAAAAGGCAGAGGAACTTTTTGTTGGAAATTAGACGTAGAATCGATCCCTAGGAGGGTTAACACTCTTAAGTGTGAACACCTTGTATAAGTTTCAATACTTACTGTAAGAGCTCAGCATTTGTGGTTTATAATCAGGTTAGAACAGTTTTGAATCCCCAATACCTTTCCTTCTGGCCTTACTGCCGTGGGCTTCGGCTATTGTGATTATTAACGCCGAAGTCCGAACAGAACTATTTTCGATCCCACAGGTCTGTCCATTTTCGGAGTCTATACTTTTACGACGCTCTAGGCATCCAGACCTTACCGTGGTGATTCCGATCCCAGACGAACCTATTCACCCTTCCTTTCTAATAGGAGGTCACAATAAGACTAGTCGAAAAATGGAAATCAGTGATTGAACACTCCTAACAACATTGAGTTACTCGAAGTAGGTAGGTATTCAAGGGAACTGTCTGATTTTGAAATCACCTGCAAATCAGTATGTGAAGAAATGTGCCAACTTCGTGCCAGCAAAAAGTGTTTCTGACCTACTAGCCAATCCAAGACTATGATAGCGAAGAAATACCTTCTAGATGACAAAATAGCACTCATTGAAGTTACTGATATTATTTGTGTCCTGAGTAGACTCATCGTAGGGGTAAAAATCGGATTTTGAACTGTTAAACTATTAAATAATGTTAGGATCAACTTGTGCCCGAAACTCAAATTTATTTTATCATCTGCTACCTACTAAACCAACTTACAAGGGGAGTGGGCGGTAAGTCCGACACCAATCCCAATGAAATATTTACGGGATTTTCTATATTCCTACAGTCCCCTAGGATTTTACAGTTTCCTAGTTCTTCTTTTATTCACGAAAAGGTTTCGCACGTGAAATTTCATGAGGAAACGACCCATCACTTGATTTTTCAAGTGCGTGTAAACGGGCGCGATTCCGCTCTAAAAGTGCAAAAATAGTGAAATACTTAGTTTTGAATATATTCAATTGCCACATGTAATACATGATTTCGGGGTTCTTTCGTGCTGAACCTCATAATGATGTTCATTTATTGATATTTGCAACACCGAATTGTAAAACACCGAAAAACCTACATTTTACACAGGCACGTAGCCAGGATTTTGCCTTGGGGAGGGTCCAGATCCCCCCCCCCCCCCCCCCCCCCCTCGCCCACCGGCTCTCTTCCCATTTCAATAAATTTTAAAATACGAATTTTAAGTCACAGGAGAAGAAATGTTTTACAAACATGATGAAATACTATCTTTAATAAGGCAAACATATTTAATAGGTAGGAACATAATAAGGATTTTAGGTGACAGTTAAAACAATTTTTTACAATCATGATAAATCTTGATCTTTATACAACAATAAAAGTTCAATTTTTAGGTATTTATTTGATCATAAAATGTTTATAGTAAGATTTTTCTGTTTGCTTTTAAAGACATCAAATCCAGCACGTTATAAGCCGCGAACGACAGTGGATAATGAATTGACATCATGGTCAAATGAGAAAAGCGTTCGTTACCCATCTTATTTCTAAGGTATTTTTTAATCTTAATTTCTAAGGTACTGTAGGGTCCCGTAACGTAAAAGTTAGGAAGACATCTAGGAACATTCTCCCCGTTGGATATTGTAAGGATTGTGGGGCGGAATACAGAACCCCGTGACGCACATAGGATAGATAAATTTTCGCTAGACTGCAAGATCCCATGAAGTAAATTTATGAATTTCCTAATCTCGGAACGGATGGTGATGTGTTGTGTGAATTTCCGCTCCGCAAGAAAATCAATTTTCGAAGCGTTAGATCGCGGTTTTTTTTTAAACCAAAAATTGATGGAAAACGTACCAGACAGGTTCACACTACCAGTCATACTTCTTCAAATTCCTACTTCGAAGTTGAGTGCCAAATTCTGTCTCATTCACTCATTCCAAAAATGTTAACTTAATTATTTTTATTGTTGTGATATCGTTGGAGCAACGTAATTATGTAGCTCAGTAACATGGATGATACCTTGGTAAATAGTCAAAGAGACAATGCAACCCAATGTCCCCATTGTTCTAGAGGCTTTACAAGAAGAGAACTCACTCTACATATACGCTCCAGACAACCATATATTGCGAACCTGAATAATAACCGTGGTACTCAAAGTATAATATCAATACCAAATGCTGATCCTATTCAGAACTATTTCATAAGAGGCTTCGGGGACGGGATGTTTAATTCTCCATGAGGCTGGACCACATTAAGATGGGACATGCTGTAGCAGAGAGCCATGCGCCTGCAAGGAAAGCAGTACGAGTTACCTCAGGGAGCGGTCGGCGTGTCACTCCTTGCTGATGAAGTGAAAGGGCTAGCCGAGGGAATACGAGATTCGGAGAGAATTTTCTTCCTCTGTAGTACTGTCCTCCAGAGAGAGAAAGGAATCACTTCAGGGGAAGATGTCAGAAGGCTTCTGAACACCATAATAAAAATGTGGAGTGCTCAAAGGCATGAAGAATTGCTACACGGCAAGGCTTACAAGGGTCGTACAGGTATAGTGCTAGAGGCGTTGATCTGTCTTTAAGGTCGTATACATGACCCATGTCCGTGTATCGAAATATCTAACTTCTTATCTCAGGAATCTTACCTCTACGTATTGGAGCTATTAGCAGAACCTATGAGTATTATGAAAATAATTTCTGAAGAATTTAACATCAGACGAATATTCTCTGTTGGCAGTTCGTGCTATTGAAATAATAGATACTAATGACCATGAATATTTTTTTAATTCACCAGAAAATTTCGGGGGGAGTCCGGACCCCATGGACCCCCCCTCTGGCTACGTGCCTGATTTTACAAGGTTCACTCGGCGCAATGTGAAAATGAGTAACTATCAGAAAAGTGCAATTCTGGTCGATTTTTCGGATTTGTTCCACTTTTTAAATTTTGAAGCCATTTAAATAGTTCATTCTTACTTTGAAGATTCGCAAACATGGAAAGTGTTGATTTTAGTTATTTAAATAGATAGAAATGCATCATTACAGTGTTCTCGTCGAAGCAACGAGTTCTCCACAATAGAGAGTTCCTGGTTACCACGTTTTTAGTTCGCACGGTGCGCGTGAGCCACAACTGACCGCTGACGAATTTGTAGAGGTGGACGTCGTGAATATGAGACCGCTTGATTGGCAACATAAGATCGAGTCTTCGTAGGTACGTCCTCGTTACCACGTCCTCAACACTAAGCTGTAAATGTATAAACCCGAGGAAGGTTTCAGGGATAAGCGTGTTCAGTTCATATTTTTCATATTAAAATTTATACTTAATTAATATACTTATTAACTATATTATTTAAAATATCAATTAAATATATGATTATATTAAAATATACTACATTTATTTATATTCATCTTATTTTCACTCTAAGCAGTCCATTCATCTAGTGCCCAAAAACAACCAGTTAACAAAACAGAAGATAAAGGTTTGCGAAAAACGGATAAAATATTTTCATTCCAATCATATCTAATTTTTTCAAGGTACAAATATTAAACTAATAAGATACCAACATGTAATATTTTACTGAGTTTTCGCCACAAAATGCATAAAATCTGTATATACCAACCTGTATATATCGACATATACCAATATTAGCACTAACAAAGTTGAGCAAGAACTTACTTGAACGAACACCAGTGTTCCTGAAGGATGTGTGCTCAAGATAAATCTGGAATACCTCGTCGAAATCGTCTCAGCTCAATAAACTTGCGTGATATATAAGCCTATACGAAGTCTAATACTTATCGCTGAATTTAATTGCACAAATAAAACGGCGGACAGACGGACGGCGGACTGATTCGATTTTTGAAATCTACGTATCATGAAACGTAACCAACAAATTTTGAGAGAGGGGTTAAAAAAAATTTCTTGGCAAAATAGGACAAAGGTTCACTTTCCAAATATCACTATACAAGTCGAAAACAAAACAACGCGATGGTTCGATGACGGATGATGGAAACTGAAATCAGGTTGAAGGAAAACATAGTCGGAGAAATACAAGATGGCGAATGTTGGAATCAGCATCAGGTTACCAAACATTTTTTAAGAGACGACATGTGAAGACGCGAGAAGCACTAAGCTTGCACCGTAGTAACAGCCAGCGTGTTAGCAAAATTTTGATTTTCCCTAGATTCTCGTTCACCGTATGAGAACATCGTAGTAACCAGGAACTCTCTAATACGTTTTGATGACATGATTGTGTGTACGGCATAAATGACCTAACGCGTGTATATAACTATTTTATGATTTGATTGGCTCATTCCCCATTCTTTCAGTAATAAAATAGAAAACAGAAAATACAAGGTGAACCCGTGGGAATGATGCTCCCCATATTGGTAAACGATTTTAATTTGTTATCAAGAGAAGTGCGAGTAGCTCACACTTTCCTTCGTCCAATTTCGAAATCAAAGCCATTAAAAAATTCAATTTTCTTCTCCGAATCCACCGTTTAGCAATTTGTAGCCAATAAAAACTCCTAAACGACCCTCTTTGGTCACTCCCGAGAACAAGACGTGTCGAAATGAGATATACCTGCCTTCTCACAAACCCCGATGAAGGTAATTACTCCGACATTCGGACTAGACGAGAGAAAAGGGAACCAGTTATTAGATGCGATGGGCTAATCAGAGAGGGGAATGCGGTATTTTATGGAAGATTCGGGTCAAACGGGGCCTTCCGTGTTTTTTTTCCTCCGATTTTCGGGCTGGGCTACACAAACTTGCTGAGCAACTCGGCATGAGAAGACGGAGGATAGGATTTCGTAAGGTTATTATCGCCGTTCAGTATTGTAATCAACTTTGCGGGTTTCGAGGAATGAGTCAGGGGGTCCTGGGCGATAGTTTTTCTAATCTTCGAGAGCCTGGCAAACGGGTGTCTGAAGAGATGTAGTTTATTGGACGGGCTCGTCGCCTTATGGTGAGGGATGGTGGCAACGCTGATTGAAATTTGAGGTTCGCGGTAAAATTAGGAACTTTACCGGTAAAACTTGGGGAATCGAACCGGAAAACAAACGAACACCGGGCTGTGATAGTAATCCCATAATCATCATAATCCCATCATTATGAACATCAGCCGATGAATTTTATTTTTGCTTCTTCACTAACAAATGCTTAATGCCTTAATGTACTTAAATGTATATTTAATTTGTATACTAAATTTGTATTTGTATTTCAAATGTAAATTTAAATGTATACTTAATGTACTTAAATGCAAACATAGACTGAAATTCGTAGACGAAGATTCGTGCGTGCAATTCGCCAAAACCCCTTTTCAAATTTTGTAGAAAATGAAGCAATCGCAATGGCTCCAAACATTTTAAAATTAAAAATTTTGAAAAATGTCTTTATTGAAATCCGTTTTGAAGCATTCTGAAACGAATCCTAGAGTTTAACGCTTTTTCATATATATATATATATATATATATATATAGTATATGTGTGTGTGTCATTCCAGACGATAACTCTCCTTAGGATTCAGATAAAAATTCCGTTCTTGCGCCAAAAAATCAAGCTTTCCAACCGAGAGAACGAGTTCGTTTTCCAACAATTTTTTCGTGCAGTAAATTGGTGAAATTTTAAAAAATGTACTAAAAAATCACTAAAAATGGCTAAAAACGGCTGATACTTAAAATTTATTAAAGTTTGCTAAAAAAAATCGATAAAAACTGCAAAAAAAGCTAAAAATTCAAAACCTCTATTTGAATAGGATATTATAATTTAAAATAAGTTTTTTGTCATAAAATTAATAGTTAACAATTTCCTTGCCCTGAAAAATCTAAAATTTCAAAACAATTGAACATTATACAATACGATAATTTACGAGCATGCTGCATGACTGGAACTTCTTTGAAATTTTATACTCCTCTGAAAAGGTATTTTGTCTAAAAATTAAAAGGATAAATCCCGTAAAATACTTTTATGCCTTATTAATTAAACTTTCTGGTGAGATGCCAATCACTGGGTTCTTGTCAAACACTGGTAGTCGGTGTATGTATTACGCGGATTCACCTGAGTCTAATTTGGGTTCCTCAATATTTCCCACATACCTCCCTTTAATCCTGGACACGGAAACTCGCTTATTTCGAAAGCGTGTCTTATCCATTACCCAACTCGAGCATTATGGGTCACCGAGCCACCGCTCAAGTTCGCGGGAGAGTCAACACATTTCAGACGCTGACCGTCCCGCGTTTATTCCCCATATGACTCATCCCGGGTCATCCGATGCCCACCGTTTGTGTAACAGAGTCAGCAGGTGGTCCGCGAGAAGGACCGAATATATTTCAAAACCGTATAAAGATGTTCCCGAGCTCGGTCCAGCTTTCGGACGTAATGGGGGTCGTTCGTTAACCAAGCGCTAAGAAAGATTAGGAACGATCATCTCGGATGTCGACCGACATTTTCGTTCGTAAACAACCCGAGACCTTGATTTATCACTCACGGTTTCACATTTTCAATCATCTGAACGAGGTAATTTTTCTCTCTCATGGCTCTTCAGCAACTGTGCAACACATAGTCACAGGTTAAAGAGGTTAGGTATACTTTACAGTGACTTCTCCGCAATGTTGAGCATAATCTTATCGTCGAATACGAATACGATTGTAATTGCGATAATTATTTATTCGTTGATTCTGAGTCAACTGCGATTATATTCGTATTCGTGTAATCGTATTCGTCTGTCGGCAATTACACGAATACAACCCATAAAAATGCGTCACGGTCATCAATTTCAATAGGGCGTCCCTCCTATAATATGCGAAGCCTTGCTAACATTATCTAGCTTCAGAGGGACGACCTATTGAAATAGATTTGAGACAAATAGATTTTTGTCCGGTGAAAACTAAAGAAGTTTCATTTCCCCAGCAACGGCTTGGTTTTACGTGAAAATCAATAGAAATTGTACAAACACAGTTCATAAATATAAAAAGTCATATTTTATTAACCCTGGAATGTCCCGGCTAAATTTCCAACACTTAACTGTGGGATCAGTGTGTCAAACCCCAACTTTGAAAAATGTTAGAAAATTCAAAAGTAAGTTACACTTGAATCAAATTTTATTTTTATTCTGTTATCAACAGTGTAAAGAAACATGAAGTAGTTACCTAAGCTCCTAAGCTCATGAAGAAAAAATTAACAGTAAGGCAAACCTCACGCTCTGAAGAAAAAAATAATAGCAGAAAGTTACCTCATTGTAACAAAATTTCAATATAAAATTAGCACATTTTCATTTAAAAACAAAAATAAATTAATTTAAATAAAATCTACAAAACAATTTTCTGAGATTAGTTTGATACCACTAAACTGAAACTAGAATGAAAAGGTAACATAAAATTGGATCCAAGCAATAAGATCAACATTCTCAACACTTTGAAGATCTATGATGTTCACAGAAGGAACATCGAACTAGTTTCTCCAGAACTGTCACTTTTGGCGCTTCTACTCGACATTATCTCCCGTGTTTGAATTTTCTCCGCCAAAATATACATCATCTTCTTCCTCCAACTGTTCCGAAATGGATCTAATGTCTTCAGGATCCAAAAACTTGCGTTTTCCAGCCATTTCTAACGATGAGCCAATAACAAAACTATGGGAACGCCCACAAAAATAACACTTGCTATAGAGAAAATCACTAGCGGTTAACTCCCCGGTGGGGTTTGTCAAACCCCAGGCACAAGAATGTACTACACTACACAGAAGTCTTGAACGTACTAAACTGGAAAAAGGCTGAAGCCTTTAGGGAAGAAGTGGGGGGTGATATAGAAGAGGGCACGTGCGAATTCAACATGATAAACTGATTTTAAATCGCGATTGGGGTTTGACAAACCCCACGAGGCATTCCAGGGTTAAAAATATTCCCTTAGCTCTGGAAATCTCTTTTGAATTTTATTATTAATTCAGTGCCTAAGTGTATGTGTTTTTTAGGAATGATGGGTAGGTACATCAAAATCTGTGGGGGATACATGGAAAGAAAAGTTTAAGAAACACTGTTCTATAGAGTACTTCTTTCTTATTCGATAGTTGTGTTTTATGAAGCAATGCCTTCGCTGTTTTAACTCTGGTTACCTACCTATCTGCGATAGTAAAAATATTTTCATTTTCAAAACCAGATTTCTCCAGTTCCTACCATTGTTTTTTAACTTTAAAAATATTGTTTGAAATCGTTAGACTCTTTCACATCGTTGAAATTTGAAACATCCTAAAAATTGATTTACATTAATCAATTCTGGTTGAACAAATTCGGGGGCAGCACTAAAGCTTTTGCCTTTTCAAAAAACTTTATTCGGGCCCCCACGAGATTTTCAAGGAAATTTTTCAAGGCTTAGAAATTCGATGTGTTGTTGTTGAATTTTGTTTGTTGATATATATTATAATATAAATATCTATTCACTTGAATTGGGATTATATACTTTTTTAATATGTACAAGAAAGACATGAATGTGTCGGACTAATAATGAGATGAATGGGGCAGAACTGATGTTTTACAGGGGAAAAAGTTAGTGAAATAAATTTCAAAACTGAAATAAATAATACAACTTAACCTAATTATGCAACACATTAATAAGTGTTCCTTAGCTTACCTATAAAAATCACTCATTAAATGTTCTAAAGAGATTTTTTTTTTTTTTTTTTTTTTTTCGAAGAGTAATCTCATATTAATTTATTTTCCGATTCTAAACACGGATTTTGATCTATATTTCTTATTATTCTATATTTTACCGAAAGGATTGATTTAGGATGTTTTTTATTTTTGATATGCGAGCTTGCGAATACACATCATTCAGATCTATTTTCCAATTAATCTAGGTATATTTTACCCAAAGGATTGATTCAGAATATTTTTTTTATTTCTGTGATGCTCGCGAGCATCCAGACCACCAAATCGAAAGCACAGAAAATCCCCCAAACTATCTTGAAATCAAACAGGGTCAAGTCCAAAAGTAATTACTTGACTAATTGCTTGACGGGGACGAGTCCAATAATTCCCAGTGAGTATGAATTACAATATTATTCCATCTAAACCTCACAACTGTTGATCAAAGTAGCTATTTGTGTCATCAAAATTATATTTTTATAATAGTTATATCAAACTACACAGTCACAGTCGGTAAAGTCCGTTGTTTAAATGCATCATGGAAGCTACTAATATACCGTCGTTAGATTTAGATGGTGACGTTCTACTACTACGACGTTACTACTTTGGCTGCTCGCTGGACTCGGTGGAAACGAGCGGTTTCATTGTACATCATAGCGAAAGGAATCACTGATGCAAACCGTAAGCAAGCTCTTTATTTACATTTTGGCGGCAAAAGCTTACAGGAATTGTTTCATTTCTTGTCTGAACATGACACGGTACCAAAAGACTCTTCAGCAGACGCACATGCATTAGCGTTGTTGGACTAAAATTTTTTACCTAAAAGTAATACCTTGTTTGAACGATATGTCCTTCGCGGAGCTCACCAAGAAAGCAGTGAGACTTGTGACGCATTTATTTCTCGGCTACGGCATCAAGTTCCTCGCTGTGTTAAATCCCCGCATATTTCCGTTAATTCTCTACTATGTCCTGTATGTCCAACTAATCCGTATTTTTACTAAGGAATTGACTAGGTACTTGATGTAATGTATTTTTGAGATGCGATCTTGCGAGCATCCAGAACACCTAACTATACAAATCATTCTGACCTATTTATCCAACTAATCTGAATTTTTACTAAGGGATTAACTACTTGATGTTATGTAATTTTGAGATGCGAGCTTGCGAGCATCCAGACCACCAAACTATACACAGCATTCTGATCTACTTCACCACAGTGGACGTAAAAATGATTGGGGATCATCAATTCAAATTCTATAGAAAATAGTTTGTAATGCGGGGATATACAGAAAAGACCCGAAAAATCAACTATCACTGTAGACGAAATTTCCGACATGGGCCGTGCTATTGAATTGGTTGAGTTACAGACCAAAATATATGAGAAAGAGGGTGATCATGATAACCCTACTTCGATTAATAGGGTTTCATTGCTGTAGGGAGTCTTCAGAAACCAAATGGCTCCAGGTGATAAATTCCACTCCCTCCACAACCCTAAGTTGAACAAATTATGTACAAATTTCTCACCATCCCCAGGAACAGTAATGGGCAAAAATGGGAATGATGTCACGGTGAAGACTCATGATGGGAGAACTAATCACTAGGAATTCGACGTTTTTCAAACCTTTCCTGGATGATGCTCCAAGGAACTCTGATGCTACAAGCAACAACAATGTAGATGCAAAAGGGAGGAGACATGGATTCAATGTCTGCCTTGCCACAAGAATCCGATATACAAACCCCATTGTCACCTATAATGGATACTAGGAGTCAAGATTCGACAAACAAATCCACATCACCACTGAAACTTCGAAGAAGTGCAAGAACCAAAAAGATGCCACCACACCTTTCAGATTATGAAATCAACGTCAACAATGACCTTGACTGACATTTAATTTAATTTACTTTGTTGCATGGTGGTTTTATTGAATTTATTTATTTATTATTTTTTTAATGAGGATCTTGTTTCAATTAGGTACCTACTTGAAGGTTCAGTTAATTGTAAAAAAAAGAGTGATGTAGTGTTTAGTGTAATTGTACTCTGTTTAATTATGTATCCATATAGTTTCATAAATGTTTCAGTTGATCAGTTACTCGAGGAGAATGAGGAATATAGAGTTGAATATCTGAGTGAAAAATTATATTTTTATTGGAGGTATATCAAACATTACAACCCTCCATGTGAAGCTACGATACTGGGTTCTATTACATATCTGATTCGGAATATGATTCTTGACAAACAAACAATCTTGACCCGTCTGAAGGTCAGGAACGTCTCCGTCGTGGGTAACTTCGTAATAAAAACGACACCTTGCCCGGTGTCGACACGCCGTCTGTCGCAACTCCCGCTCGTTAGGAAGTGAAATGTTGATCGTCACTTGGGAGGACCAGAATGGACCTGATACACAGCCTGGTGCCTTCCAACAGGGACCTGCCCAAGTTATACAACTCGCCGGCGTTCGACTTTTACTTGAGGGGCAAATCCAAGCATCATCTCGGAAACCTGTTTCTTTATTATGCTTGGAGTGGAGGCGAAGATGGGGGATGAAAAAAATTCTCCGGCCGATCTGGGTTAATTGGTTCAAATGACGGGTGGACTCATGCCTGGGAGGAGATCCTTTACAACGGCGTATGCAGCATTACAAAATTGCATAGCTGCTGGCTCAAGTTGCCCTCTCAAATCAGCGTTTTTCCAGATATAGAAATTCCTTGGAACTTGAACCAGACTGAATTCTTAATTAAGTGCGATTTTTTTTTTCAAAGACGCATACGGCTTATGAAGCCACGTTATAATGAAACGAAATGTTGGTTTATGATTTTTTAGCAAATTTTTGAAAAAAATTAAGCTATTGCTCTCGCCTCAAAATTTGTAGAATGTGAATTTTTTAAAACAATTTATGCAGAAATCCGTTTCAGGCTATTCTGAATCATATTCTGAAGTTTAACGCATTTTTTTATGTATGTATGTATATATGTATGTATGTATGTGTCATTCCAGACGATAACTGTCCGTAGAATTGTGCTAGAAACTTCAAACAAATTTTAAAATGTTAAGGACACAAAACGAAAGTTCAAGTTTGTTGGCCAGGATTACATCTTCGGGTTGAAATTTTCAAAAATGTAGTCGACAATTTCAAAATAGCCTGTTTTTTGCGATTTGTTGTCTGAAATGATTTTTTCAGCACACTAACATGTGGTATATTCGGAATCAGCGTAGAATTTCCTATAAGAATATGTATCAAGTTTTCAAAAATTTAAAGTTGAAAAATCAGTCAAAAATCGAAATAATGCCGTTCGCTAGTTGTAAAAATCGGTAATATTTGCATGAAACATTGTCCAAATTCAGATTGAACTACTCTTATGGAAGTATCCCTGTATAACCAATCCTAGAACCATGCTGTTTAAAACGTAGGTAGTAGGTGCTTGTTAAAATAAAAAATAAAAAATGTAATCACAACTGAGGAGTTTACTCTGTGAAATATTCCGTCCTCCGATTCTCTTGGCCGCTCAACTGTTTTAGGACTTGATGTAGCTTTAATACTGACTGTGGCTTAGAAAATATCAGCCATGAAAATGTTTGTCTATCGAAATCATAAACTAAAATTTCTCTACACGATCAATAGCGACTGAAATGTCGAAGATTTCTTCAAAAATTCGCTCATGGGGTCATGCTGCATGACTGGATTTTTTTACGTTTTAGACTATTCTGAATACCTTTCGTTCCGTGTCTGTCTGTCTGTCGTGTGTCCGTAAATCCTTGTAACAAGCTTATTTTCCACAGTTTTCATCCGATTTGGATGAAATTTTCAAGGGATGTGCGGGCTAGCGGGGTAGACGGCACCCTATCAGTTTCATCTTTCTTGACTCAATACCTTACTCTGCGCATGCGCAAACTTAAATTCCATTATGCTCCATTTATTCAGATTCTTGTCGTTCGATCGCCCTTAAATTTGGATGATAGTTGGAAGAAGATAACTTGATTACCTCATATCAATTTCGACACGATTGTATCATTAATAGCTACTGCACATGCGCCAATGTGAAATACTTGTAATGACCCTCATTTCCACAATTTTCATTCGATTTTGATGAAATTGTCATTGAATGCGAGGCTTAGGTTGTTGATGGTCCCGCACCTATTTCATTGTTGTCAATTCATCAGTTCATTCTGCGCTTGCACAGACGTAAATTACATTGAATATCACATTTTCGTTTCTGAACTGACCAATTACGACACTTCACGCTACTTCTTGATTTACTCTTTCACTTTATGGAATTTTTCAAGACCATTTAAAACTTTTCAATGAACTATACATTCATGATAGGTAAACGAGGAATCTATGTGCTACACCCAACTTGGCAGACTTGTGACATTTTAGCGAATTTTTGAAGAAAATTGAGCCATTGCTCTCGCCTCAAAATTTGTAGAATGTGAATTTTTGAAAAAATTTTATGCAGAAATCCGTTTCAGGCTATTCTGAATCATATTCTGAAGTTTAACGCATTTTTTTTATGTATGTATGTATATATGTATGTATGTATATATGTATGTATATATGTATGTATGTGTCATTCCAGACGATAACTGTCCGTAGAATTGTGCTAGAAACTTCAAACAAATTTTAAAATGTTAAGGACACAAAACGAAAGTTCAAGTTCGTTGGCCAGCATGATCGGATTACATCTTCGGGTTGAAATTTTCAAAAATGTAGTCAAAAATTTCAAAATAGCCTGTTTTTTGCGATTTGTTGAGCGAAATAATTTTTTCAGCATACTAACATGTGGTATATTCGGAATCAGCGTAAAATTTCCTATAAGAATATGTATCAAGTTTTCAAAAATTTCAAAGTTGAAAAATCAGTCAAAAATCGAAATAATGCCGTTCGCTAGTTGTAAAAATCGGTAATATTTGCATGAAACATTGTCCAAATTCAGATTGAACTACTCTTATGGAAGTATCCCTGTATAACCAATCCTAGAACCATGCTGTTTAAAACGTAGGTAGGTCTCTCGGTCGGTCTCTTTAATGTTTCACGCTCAACTATTTTAGGACTTGATGTAGCTTTAATACAGACCACATTGGACATCGAAATCTATGAATATTTACCTACATTTATCTTTAAATCCACAAGATTAGTTTAATAATAATAAAGTATGAGTACCTCCTAATTATTTTTAATAATTTGATTCCATGTTTGTCTATCAAAATCATACACTAAAATTTCTCTACACTATCAATAGTGACTGAAATGTCGAAGATTTCTTCAAAAATTCGCTCATGGGGTCATGCTGCATGACTGGAATTTTTATTTATTTCAGATATGTTTATGGGACAGCTAGGAGGGCAACTTATCCGATTTCCATGAAACTCAGATTTGGTCACCTCATGGTGTTGGACATAATCTTATCATGAATAGACTATTATCGACCCAAACGCAGCAATCTATCGTGAAATTATCAAGATTGGGGCCAAACAAATGATTCCTACTCTTTCGCCAAGCTTTCGATAAATTTATTATCTTCTTCAGGGCCTAAAAATACAATACAACAGTTACCCTTACACAAACGGCGGATTTATCGAAAGCTTGGCGAAAGAGGAGGAATTATTTGATTGGCCCCAATCCTGATAATTTCACGACTAATCTTATCATCGAATACGAATACGATAATAATCGCGATAATTATTCTTTGATTCTGAGTAACTGCGATTATATTCGTATTCGTGTAATCGTATTCGTCTGTCGGCGATTACACGAAAACAACCCATAAAAATGCGTCAGTCATCAATTTTAATAGGGCGTCCCTCCTATAATATGCGAAGCCTTGCTAATATTACCAAGCTTTAGAGGGACCTCCTATTGAAATGGTATTGAGACAAATAGGCTGGGCTCCAATCGTTGAATTCGCTTTAAGGACGTCCCTCTGAAGCTAGGTAATATCAGCAAGGCTTCGCATATTATCGGAGGGACGCCCTAATGAAATTGATGACTGTGACGCATTTTTATGGGTTGTATTCGTGACGTCGCCGACAGACGAATGCGAATATAATCGCAGTTGACTCAGAACCAACGAATTATTATCGCGAATCCGATCGTATTCGTATTCGACGATAACCCAACGTCGACCACGTGGGGTCCAGGTGGACCCCATGCGCACTTTTCCCCCCCTCCCTTATAGCCACTTTGCCCCTCACTGCCTGCTCCTCGAGTAGCTTCCTACTCAGTACTGCTCCAGAGGTTGGCGAGGTAGCAATGGTCTTCCAGGATAGTGTACCTTTTGAATTCATTTCTGTTTGATGAAAATCGTTGTTGGGGTCTGATTAGACCCCACGTGGACTTCCGTGAAAAAAAAATTTCGGCACATTCACTCACATGTTTTGTCTTAATTTTCAATAGTTTGAGCATACATACGTAGTGGTTACTTAGTTCTCCTGTTTGCACCATGGAAAAAACTGGGAATGTGAATCAGTCGTTTTTTGTCCATACTAGTAGACAGTGAAGTGGAAGACGAAATCTTGGCTAACGAGGACTCAGTGTCCGACGAGTTCTTTGTTGTGAAAACATGCAAACAATTGGTTAACGTCATACGTATTAGCGGAGGTGCTCACTAAATGTAAATTCACTTTCGTAGGCACCATGCAAAAAGGCAATATGAAAAGGCAATTTTCGAAAAAGTTCTGTGTTGGATGAAGTTCCGTATTTTTTGAAAAACAATGGGCCTACTTAGAGTTTATATGCCTAAAAATTTGACTAAAGTTTATATTCCGTTCTGATATAAATAAAAGACTTGAACGTTTTGCTTTTTATTCCTTTCTCCTGCGTTTTTGGTTTTCTTAGATGAGGAAATTCTTTGGCCCATGTAATTTCGGAGCTACAAGCTGCAACTTTGCTACCATAGACACGATATTAGGAGACTATCCTCGTAGACACTCAGAATTGATTGCATGATGTTTTGACGCTAGTCCCATGCAACAATAGGGCGGCACAGCCAGAAATGTGAGTGGGGTCCTGGTGGACCCCACGTGGGCGACTATTATTCTAGCTCCCACGTGGTCGACGCAGGGATAAGATTATGCCCAACACTGCCTCATAGAGCAAAATTACCTAATACGATATTTTACTCAAATTCGTTGCATGACTGAAACTTTTTTCAATATATAATTATGCTGATAGCTGATGGCAGACGTCTATTTTAGGCCGTCACCGTCGATTAGGTGCTCAGTACATCGACGGCTAACAGAACAAGGTCTGGGTCTTGGGCAACGCAACGCTCCCCGGCGGAGCAATCATAAAACCATTTTCGGGGTCTCCCGCCGCTTATCGTTAAGGAGGCGTGCGTATCCCGCTATCCATTCATGAAATGTAGAAGATTGGCGCGGACATCATATGTCAAGGTTGAGCTGGAGCATGATGGACAAGCCCCCAACCAGCTGTTAACGACGACGCCTGGGCTTAAATGGTGACAATGGTCCCAACGTTTTGTGGCACTTCGGTCACGAAGCCGCTGACATTTCACATTTCACAATGCGAGGGGTCATCGTTATTCCAGGATTGGTCAATTCAATTATAAAGCTAGATAAGATCCGTCGTTTCTCCGATTTTTCCTCATGAAAAAAGTTCTTGCAATCCTATGGGTAAAAAAGCTCCAGTAATGCAGCATGATCGTATGAGCGAATGTTCGTAAAATATTATGTTATTTCATGTTACATTGTTTTTAAATTCGAGCACTTTTAGTGCAGAGAAATTGTTAACTACTAATTTTAAGGTGAAAAAACTCATTTAGCGAATTTTCGTAGAAAATGAACCAATTGCAATGGCTCAAAAAAAATTAAAATCAATATTTTCGAAAACATTCTGCATTGAAATCCGTTTTAAAACATTCTGAAACGAATTATAGAGTTTAACGCTTAGTCAAATGTATATGTATATTTATACGTGTGTGTGTTTGCTTCCGCTACCTATTGGTAGACATGGAATCAATTTAAGAGATGAAATTTAGCATTTAGGCACCAATACTTCACTAGCAGATTCATCCGCACGGACAATAGTTAACTCGATTTCGCAACGTTAAAATAAATTCCATTGGAACTATATCATGACTAGAGGCCTGTTAGGGCTTGGAAAGCCCTAATCTAGTCCGTATAACTGTAGTACCTAACAGGATACTAGTCTAAAACTAAAATCGGACGGCGAAGTTCTTCACAATTTCAAAGACCGTTCGGAATTATATATCAGCCCTAATCTATTATATATAAGCAATAATCTAATTATATATAGCCCTAATCTAGTCCGTATAACAGCATTACCTAACAGGATATAAGTCCTACCTATTTGCGGCGTTATGTGACCTATCAAATTTCAACTTCCTAAAGTGAACAGGAAAGAATTTAGCTTACTCAGCTGATCAGAAAAGACCCCATCACTACGTTTCTTACTTACCGACACTTTCGCAACAAACTTGGGGCCGTGCTGATTATATTTATAAAGACCGTTCGGAATTATTTATAAAGTCCGCTAAGTTCTTCAGTTTCAATTTCTTCGTTCAGAAATAACTCTTCTTGGTGTTAGTAACTACACTACGTTTCTTACTTACCGTGAATTGATGGCAACTGTTGTTACCACCACAGCCTAATAAACAACTCTCGTTGATAAGGACCGCCTAGAACACGATCAAGGCGGGTATAGAGACGAACGGTGACACTTTTGCAACAAACTTGGGGCCGTGCTGATTCGAATGAGCAGTCTAACACTAAAATCGCACAGCGAAGTTCTTCAAAATTTCAAAGACCGTTCGGAATTATATATAAAGATAATTCCAATATTGGAATTATATCAGCTGATATTTACAAGGCAATTTTTATGTATTCCAGTATCAATAGAGATAGATTTCTCAAACTTCCCGCGCTTAGAAATTCGAAGGTTTTTTCGATTTCAAGCCCTTAAGGAAAGCGAACTGTTCAATGTACAGCGTTGCGGGAGATTTTAATCGATTCTTTGGGATTAAATTTATCACTGACAAGCAAACAATCATAACTGTTACTTGAAAATTTTTCGAGATCTCGATTTTTTAACGTTTAGCCCCTTAAATACAACCCTTTAGGGTTGATAAAAATAACGTAGATTTAAAAATTCTCCCAAAATTCAGGTTCTGAGGACACACTGGCTTAGGAAACGTATCTATGACCTCCTGAAAATAATCACTGAATGGCTCAGCAACTCTTGAAGGGGTCTCGATACAACAACCATCTCTTACAAGGATTATCTCATTAATGAATTCTCTTTTTCCACTTACTGAGTTGCTAATACCCCAGATAGTTTTAGATTTGATTGCTGATCCAACAAACACCCCATCTATCTTTCTTTTCCGGAAGAATCTAACTAGTGTGGAGTTTTTTCCGACGACTTTGATTTAATAATCTTCTATAATCTGGATTCATAGTCGTTAAGTAGCTCAATCGATTCACATGTTGCTTATAAAATGTAAATTTAAATGAATGTTCTCGGTGTAATAAAGTTCTGCGTACCTGCGTTGGTGCATACAGATACAGAAAGTTGAATCTGTCAATGAGGTTATCCGCAAGCAAGCCGTCAATCACCTTTTGAGGCTCAGAGATCATGTTAACGAGGATGTTGTTCAGCTCCTTGATACCGATGATCTTCTTAGAAGACTTAAAAGAACTAAACTGCATGAACTAAGGTGAAATAAAATGAACGTCAAGACTAGTGACTCAATAATCAGAACAATAAGTCTAAAGTGAAGTATATTAGATCTTAAGAAAATGTATGATAATTTATCACATGAATATTGCTTATAAGTTGTTATTACCTACTTGGCGCAATAAAATTTGTCAAAAAAAAAAAGTTCTAATTTATATAGGCTACTCATGATTATATTAGGTCTACTGGTATGTATTTCCTGCCTATAAATAAGTCAAATATCTTCAATATCTTACAGCTTAATGAAGTACATGCAAAATAAACGAGGTCATCGATATGAAATTAATATAAAGAATAATAATCCGTTATGAATCCATAACATCCACGCTATACCTGTGGTACTCGTACAATATCCACAACAAGCCTATCCTGTTGTACACTATAAAATGCTAATGCTGTACATATCAGACACCTATTCGGTGAGCGCAATTGATCGAAGTGCTAGTGCACTAGTAACAAAATGAAATAAATTTAACATTTTCTCCCTATCATCACCGAAATCGAGCAAATTAGCCAGACGATCCTTATCCTCAACCACTGGAAGCCCACAGATGTATTTCGCAATGAATTGCCTTCGGTACGGTTCTAAGATCGGGCAACGTAGACAAAAATGGCAGAGGGTGTCAGCTTCTTTCATATTGCATATATTGCATAAGCTCTCGCTTCTAAACTTATGAGAAGTACCTCTATAATAAACAGTTACGAAAAACTTTGAAGACAGATGCAACTGGCACAACACCCTCTCAATCTGGACATTTTGAATGAGTCCCAAGTACTTCTACCTGAATAGTCAGCTATCCTCCTATAGAACATATTAAATCTGGCACTGTAAACCAGATTGATGTCTTGGCACCAAAAATGGTTGTAGAGTTTTTCGATTAGTGACGGTAGGATCGATTTCAAATTTCGAGGGTCCTCAGCTGTTAGGATATCGTGGGATCCAAGGACAGCGAGCATGTTAAAAATGCAGGTATACCAGTTGTTATGATCAGTTGAACTGTTTGAAGAATTATGCATATTCTCCAATACCCTAAAACAAATCTTGGGCCACCTACTCTCATCCATCATAGAAATCCTGACCCAGTAATTAATTACTCTTTCATAAACAATGGCCTTAAGTGCAGGGAACCCAGTCTCAATTCTGGTACGTATTTCGGTACGCTATTCCTAAAGAAATTAAAGCCTGTAAAAGGTCACCGATTTTTAAAATTTAGAACCCCAAAAGTCCCCAGAAAGTTCACTATTTTTATTTTATAGACCTAGTAGATACCCTGTATAATTATTGATATGGAGAGAAAATGAATTCCATTTCAATAAGTAAGAGTAGGTGGTTTTAACTTGGGGATAGAGCAGGTAGGTGTAGGTACCTCTAATATATCAGGAGTCCGATAATAGACGACTAGCGACTTTCGTTTCGACCTAATGAGAACAACAAGGTCCTTGCCCTTGAGATAGCTCCTCTCCTAACGATAAGCTACAAGCCTTATCGTTTTACCAGGTTTCCAAGCCATTCGGCATCACCCTTAATTTTCGTAGTTGAGCAATCGACTCTCGGAGCATTGTCAGTAGTTTTGTGCTCGTCAAGTCAGCTGGGGAGACCTCTCGGGAATTTTTTTTTTTACTGTCCGTTCCAATGTCACAGGCTCACTTTCATCTGAAAGATTACATCTCAAGGTTCGCCGGGGCTAAACGGAGAGCGCTGTGGGGCAAACGGAGGTGGCTGAGGAGGAGAATACTAAAACCAGTGAGTGTCTAAGTGTTGTTACGCTACCGAAATGCAAACTTGGAACTGACCAAGTCTATCAATCAATCAATCATTTATTCCCAAACATGAACAAATTACAACTTACATTTCACGTGTTTTGAAATTACCCCTACACTTCCAAGCCATAGGCTTCGCTTCGTGTAAGGGGAGTCGGTTGTTCGCATTTTACGTTTTAGACCATTCTGAATAACTTTGGTTCCGTGTCTGTCTGTGTGAGTGTGTGTGTCTGTCGTGTGTCCGCAAATCCTTGTAACAAGCTTATTGACATGGATATGTCTTTGCTCTGGGGGGTCAACCAAAAATTTTCGTGACGCAAAAAATATCTCACAATTTCTAATGATGTTCACGTACAACCAATCCGTTGCTAGGGGAATAGAACTTCCGTAGTTTTCATCGCACAGAAATCGTTCGCCACTCGTTGGAAAGCGCTTGATTTATGGGATAAATGTTCACATATCAAGCCACCAATTTACCCCTCCTTACGTACCTGGCTACATTCCTAAACTAAGTTGTCTGGACTATAAACAATTTTAATAAGCCGGTTACAATATTCTTAACGTAAAGCAATAGCATCATTTACTCCACTCCATAGGAAACATTATAATCCTCTTGACAACAGTCGACTGTAAACAACAACTCATTGTAGTGGCTTCTCTCCACACTTTTCAACATTTCTATAAGTAAACCGTTGTTTTGTTGGAATTAGTCGGGATGCGGCCCAGGTAAAATAAATGAAATTATTTCATTTATTGTTTTATTTGATAACGTTTCGTCCTCTTACTGAGGACATCTTCAGATCTTGGTGTGTTCAGGAAAAAATTTATAAACATCCGAATATAACGGATTTGTCAAATAAAACAGTGGCTCACCAAGTCAACTCGATGTCAAGAAAGCAAGATCTGAAGATGTCGTCTGTAAGAGAACGAAACGATAAATGATATAATTTCATTTATTAATGAAAAATCAGGCTATCATGAACATAAAATGATAGCGCCTGTATTGGAGAAATAACTGTAATAGTATGTATAGTATGCTTATTGTGTCTCCATGAATAATAGAATAAATTCTTTATCCTACATTTCGTCGCCTAGAGTCCAAAGTTAAAGGATTTTTTTACAACTCTCGAGGACAACCGTTATGAAATACCCAATCAAAGACATATCCATGTAACACGGTATCTGCTTGTAAACTGATAGTGGAACTCGTTTACGAGTTTATAAGTAGGTATGTAGTTCCTTACAGTGATTTTAGGTGGGTTCGTGCAAAATTTTCCACAGTTTTCTTCCGATTCGGATGACATTTTCAAGGGATGTGCGGGCTAGGGAGTATGAGATCCCCTATCAGTTTCATCGTTCTTTACTCAAGACCTCACTCTGCGCATGAGCAAACGTAAATTCTACCAAGCATAATTTTCTCACGCCCTAGTCGTCTGATCTCGCTCAAATTTGGATGATAGTTGTGGGATGACACACCACCATCATCGTCATGTTGTTATCGCATAACAATTACGAGGTGACAACTTGACCTTTCTCTAGGATAACTTAGCAACTCTCTAGGATAACTTAGCAACTATCATGCAGTTGGCATGGACATACATATCCGACAAAATCGACTGAATTTTCCCCGTGCCGTCTTTTGTTGTTGGTTTAACCTTTGAATTTGCCTTTCTTTCGTGTTTTTCCTCGCACCTCAATCAGAAGGGCCATAAACGACATTTTGTTCTTGCTTTCGACGTTTTATCGACGATTTCAGCTTTTTCAATCTCAAAATTTCATTTCAAGGTTCATTTTACACATTTTAAAGATTCGTGTTCTTCACGGCTGAATGTTTTCTTTTCTGTATGAAGTAGAGGTAAGTGGTCGTTGTTTCTTACTTCATGTTATATTTTGGAAATCGTCTACTGTGACAATTGAGTTTTGAGCTACAAGATTCACTACAAGAATCACGTTAACGTCTCTTTAAGAGTTCTCTTTCTGTCGGGATAACGAAAACGCTACGAGAAATTAACGAAAAGGTTAGCATTCGTCGAGCTCGCTCTAACAGCTTGTTTTCGTGTTTACGACAAATACCAAAACGAGAAATACAAAACTCTCCAATGAGTTAATTTAAACAATATTAAAGGAACTACGTGTTGTCGTTACTACTCACCATTTCGTGGGCTGCTATTTATAACCGGACGGTTAAAATACCTTGATGTAAGTAATTGAAGTTATTAGCAGTATTTGTGTCTCCAGTTCCTCTTATCTCTCACTCATTTCTTCTTAGGTTCCGGACTTTTGCGCTTAATGGAGGTTATATTTCCAGTTTCGTGCAGTCTGTCAACCATACAATATGTAGCTAATCTATAATTGTATTTTACGTCAAGAACTTGTCTTTCTCTGTCTTACAAAGGACATACCTTTTATTCGAACATATATATAGTTTGCAGTATGGATTGTACTATCTACTATCTACTATCAACGATTATTCGAAATCATTTGGTTATTGTTTATTTTGGAACATTCCAAGGGTTTTACATAGCCCCTTGTCATAATGATACGTACGATACAATTTGATTGAGGCCTATCCTGGAAATATGCTGATGTGAATCGAGCTTAAAATATATGTGCGAGTTTAGCGCAAACGCGTTTAGGTACATACTGACACGAACAATGGCAGATAATAAGTAGAATTTTAAAGGAAATTTTATCTAAATCTTTCCGAATGCCGATTTGGGAAAAACTATTGCTTCCGAGTCTACTATTTATAGGTAGCGGAAGCATTGTTTTCACTTTCCGCAGAAAAACATTAATTTTTTGTCTCCAAAACCTAAATTCCCACTCGCATTTCACGTTTTAGGCCATTCTGAACAACTTTAGTTCCGTATATGTCTGTCTGTGTGTGTCTATTTTTGACTGTCATGTGTCCGCTTAAATTTGAATGATAATTGGAAGAAGATGACTAGATCACCTCATATTCAATTTCAACACGATTGTATCATTAATAGCTACTGCGCATGCGCCAATATGACATACTTGTAACAAGCCTAATTTCCACAGTTTTTATCCGATTTGGATGAAATTTTCCGGGAATGTGCGGGCTAAGGAGTAGATGATCCCCTGTCAGTTTCATCGTTGCCAAATCAACACTTCACTCTGCGCATGCGCAAACGTAAATTCCATTATGCTCTCTTTTAGCGTATTTTTGAAGAAAATTAAGCTATTGCTCTCCTCTCAAAATTTGTAGAATGTGAATTTTTGAAAAAATTTTACGAAATCCGTTTCAGGCTATTCTGAATCTCATATTCTGAAGTTTAACGCATTTTTTAATGTATATATGTATGTATGTATATATGTATGTATGTATATATAGTATGTATGTGTCATTCCAGACGATAACAATCCGTAGAATTGTGCTAGAAACTTCAAACAAATTTTAAAATGTTAAGGACACAAAACGAAAGTTCAAGTTCGTTGGCCAGCATGATCGGATTACATCTTCGTGTTAAAATTTTCAAAAATGTAGTCAAAAATTTCAAAATAGCCTGTTTTTTGCGATTTGTTGTGCGCAATAATTTTTTCAGCATACTAACATGTGGTTTATTCGGAATCATCATTCTGAACAACTTTAGTTCCGTATATGTCTGTCTGTGTGTGTCTGTATTTGTCTGTCATGTGTCCGCTTAAATTTGAACGATAATTGGAAGAAGATGACTAGATCACCTCATATAAATTTCAACACGTTTGTATCATTAATAGCTACTGCGCATGCGCCAATGTGGATTACTTGTAATGACCTTAATTTCCACAGTATCCATCCGATTTTGATGAAATTGTCATTGAATGCGAGGCTTAGGTTGTTGATGGTCCCGCACGTATTTCATTGTTTTCAACTCATCAGTTCATTCTGCGCTTGCACAAACGTAAATTACATTGAATATAACTTTTTCGTTTCTCAACTGACCAATTACGACACTTCACACTACTTCTTGATTTACTCTTTTCTGCTATGGGATTTTTCAAGATTATTTAAAATTTTTCAATGATCTATACATTCATGATAGGTAAATGAGGAAGAGGGTACTTTGTCAAGTTGAGTAGTTTTAAGAGTGTACCTTATTGTGTGCAAACCGAATGGACCTGAAGTTCCTTCGGGAATTTCCGGTCGTCTTCGGGTCTTCTACACTAATACAATGCACACTTTTATAAACTTACAACTGTACCGGGGAAGGTTAGCCCTGGCGAATTGGAGGACGTCTATGTCTTTTTGGTTTGGAAACTTTTTTCTTCAAAATTTGCTGAAACCAGTGTTGCCAATCTTACAGTTTTAAATAGCCATGCGAGTGAGAATGAATTCTGGATCAGCCTTTGGAAAAGCTGCTGTTGAGAAATATTGGTCCCATAGATTTCTATCTATTCCGTTTGGTGAAACAATATATGGTTCGTACGGCGATATAATCTCCTTGCGTCACAAAGACATCTCGAGTGCGGCATCCATACCTAACTAGTTTCGTTCACCGCCGAATTCGGATTGCGTTTCGATATGGAAGGCCCATTACATTTTCTCGGGTGCAAGCAGATATTGAGAGATGGCCAACGTATTGCGTATACAGTCCATTTGAGTGCAATGGTTCACAATCCCGTTTTCTTGATACCTGGGAACGAATGTCGAATATTATTTCTTATTTGCGAACTGAATGTCTTGTTAATCTTCATCCGGGCGCATCGACGGTAATCCATCGTCAGTGCCACAAAAACTTGGATATCTACAGCTTGAAGATAGGGTGACCTGTTGTACCCAGGGCCACTTTTTCTTAAAATCGTAATTTGAGTATTAAAGTACCCTTATTTCATACTATTTTTACAATTTATCATTGAAGCGACTCATTAGACAATTTTCATTGGCTTAATCATTCATCAATACGCAATCGTTTGTACAGCAGCATGTTAAAAAAAAAAAAAAAAAAAATGGGAAAGTGGCCCTGGGTACAACACCCTGTTGTACTCAGGGCCAGAGGGTGTTGAACCCAGGGCCACCACAGTTGATCATTAAAATTAGAAGAAAATTCGCCAATAACTCAAATAGCCGATTTATTTATGCCTTAAATAGACAAATTTAATATCATATTGTTTATATTATACAAGATCTTCCTTAAATTTTAAGATTTCTTAAAATAACTTTGCATTTCCTACATCAAAAATCACATAGGTATTTAAAACGCAGCCTGTCTTAAGGACGAATAGATTTTGATTATAGTTTATAGAAAACCCTGAAATTGAAAACTTGGGGCTATTGGTTGGTCAAAATCACATCCAATCACGATTGAAATCCAAGATCTTAATAATCACAACTAAGAGACAACTAGAATATGCTAAATCATACAAAGGCATTATGGAGTTGAGATTATAGGGAATTCTCAAATTAATGTCCTATGTAACTAGTTCACAATCACATAAAATCACAGCTTGACTTGGGAACGACAAGAATAGGACTACAAAGAAATTTTAGAGAGCTAAAAAGCTCGGTACCTAGTTAAGATAACCAGAGAGACTAAATCGTAGAATTGCTCTTCAGTTATAGCATAACTTCTATGGTATAGGTATTATTTTCCATAATGAACCTTTGTAATCAAACACAGAATATGGCGATAAATTGATTGACTGCTCTTGGAACGTAAAAAAAAGGGGGGGGGGGGGGGGGGGGGGGGAATACGCCTAGATTAGAGAACAACGAAAATGGAAATACAAACAGTCGAACTTAATGGAACCCTGAGAGTGGTCAGCATGGTCTATCGAAAAAACATAAATCACATTACGTTCAAACCTTGGAAGTCAACAGAAAACTTCATTTGCCCCCTTCTTTGAAAAACTGGATCTGGTAGAATCTTAAAAAACTGGAAGATGTCCTTCAGATGCCGAAAAAACTTTTTTGTGGTCACGAATATGATCATAGTTAACTTCTCCATCACCACTTTCTTTGAATTTTTTGATTTGTCACTGTAGACTGTAGAGTAGCACGCGCGATATTATGGGCCTCAGCTGCTTTATTTATGCTTGTTCTTGCTAGCACTTCATGCACAGCAGAAACTATTGTAGCTTCAGAGGGGGACGGTTTTTTTAAGCCCACAGAACTTCGTGGCATCCGAAAAAGATTGATTTACTTTTAGTAATGACGAAATTGACCGTATTGAGTTAATTTTATACTCCTAATCATATTTTATACAATATTGTTTCAGATTTTGTACCCAGGGCCGGCCTTGGGTACAACCAAAAATCGGCCCTGGGTACAAAGATGTATCAAAAATTAAAAACTTGCATACCTGCTATAATTCTTCAATAAATCCTATAAAGTCATTCAGAACTCTTTAATAAGATGTTAACCATATAGTAGTACCATAGTCCAGCAGTGAGGTACTTTTGCCTGGACATAATTGGAAAGTTAATGAAATTTTGGGGTGTTGTTTTGGGATGCCTAGGGAAGCTAAATCCGAGTTTTCTGACAAAAAAAGCCTGTGCTCGATTGTGGGTGGCCAAAAAACCACGATTTTTTCGGACTTTTTTCGGTTTTCCGACTATAACTCGAAAACTATGCCATGTAGAGGTCTTTTTTATTACATTTTCGGAAAGAGCATTAAATTTCCTTCAAATTTCACTAGTCACATGTTTTTTTTAACCGAATAGCTGCTATGTTACAGCTCTTCCAAAGTACATCCAATTTCTCAAAATGTACAATTTTACGGAAAAATGCATGTTTTAGCCTCATAACATTCATTTGTACGAACTATGACTCACATGTATGTATGTTATACATACTATATTATGAACCCCCACCCCTTCCCCCCCCCCCCCCCCCCCTCTTCCACCAATGTACTCTTCATTCCCATCATAGTGAGTGTAGTGGATTTATATATGTTTGACTAGGGGTAGGTACCCCTAGAAGAATGCCTTTAGACAAATCCTGAGTCGGGAGAATTTCATGAGTCTGGTGATTCGGGTTTGTTCCTTGATGAGGAACTTGTTGAAGGTGCTGAAAAGTACCTTCAGATTGGTGTTTATCCCTGTTTCCAAAGGGGTGATATTTGTCGGACTCATAGGCACATGTCTCGCCATGTAGAGTGGCGATGTGCCGTTCTTTTTGAATATCTCTTGCGTGGGAGAGATATGTTTCATCCGTCGAGGGACCTCTTTGTGTCCACTGGTAGTGGAAGTCTGTGGGTCTTGAAGAGTACCTTTTTGTTCATTAAAAGTGGAAGACTGGAAGTTCTGAAAAGAACTGTTGTCTTGTGAGTACCCGGTCGCAAAGGACGAGTATGTTTCCTCGAGCTGGTAAGCCATGCGAGGAGCCCCAGTTGTAGGGGTCTGAAACTCGTGAACTACGTCTATTCCGTTGTTGAAAGGCTGGAATACGTGAGTTTCTGATTGTGTTGGAACCCTCTGTGTTTCAAGAGGGGTTGTCCGGGCGTAATTCGCTTGGAGATCGGCGTGTGAAACGCCGATGATTGTCGCGGAGGGGAAGCCTGAGCTCCCCGGGCCCGCGTAGGCAGCGCCACTATTTATTGTAAGTACATCAATGTACAGTTTTACGTACATGAATATAATAAGATATACATAAATCAGTCCTCTGTCGATCTTTGTCTTTTTGGCAGAGCTGGCTCGTCATCTTCACTGCCGTCTGTGACATCTGCTTCTTCGAATGGAGTGAACGTGGTGGGCTGATCGTAGTTCAGTTCTTCGTCAGTGTCGTAGTCTGCGTCCTCTTCATTGAAGTCGGGCTGTGGGAAGTTTTCACACGTAGTCCTACAACAGTTTTTGCACACAGCTGAACAAATGAGTCCTGCTTTTTTGCAAATGGAGCCTCCTGTAGTCCACCCACTAGCCCACTTGCACCTGATGATGTCAGGAGATGGTCTGGAGCAGCTTTTAATGTTGTTCTTTTGGGATTCACGCCTGAAAATGAAAAGATTGATATAACATTTCTGTTAACGTCACAAGCGTGGATTATACTAAGAGCAGTAATGTCAAATAAAGGTGTGGTACCGTGAACAATGAATGTGAGCACTAGTAATACCAACCTCGTTTGGTTAAGCTCCAGCCCTAGGCAGATGGTATTTTTAGGTGTTTTCCTGCACATCCAAGCCATGTTTGAACTTGTAGGTACCTATGCCCTGTAGGAGTGGTACTTCGCAGAATCTTGAGTGGGTGGCAGTCTGGCTAATTGAAACGTTGGTTTAACCACTACAGTTTGGAATGAGCGGTACCGCAAGCCATCCAAATCATCAACCTCCACATTCCCTCCATACATCTTCCCCAAGAACTGCTCTTCAGCATTAGAGATTTGGTTTGACATTGCTACTGGGTCCTTAAAAATGCTGACTATGTCTGACAGCCAAGGATTTTTTTCAAGCACTTGCACGGATTTCTTCTTCCCAATTCCAAAGAGAGCTGATGTTGAGCCCCTCCCACTAATTGCGTGCAGGAAGAGAATGTGCCTAAAAATACCATCTGCCTGGGTAACACCAAACGAGGTTGGTATTACTAGTGCTCACATTCATTGTTCACGGTACCACACCTTTATTTGATATTACTGCTCTTAGTATAATCCACGCTTGTGACGTTAACAGAAATATTATATCAATCTTTTCATTTTCATTTGTGAATCCCAAAACAACAACATTAAAAGCTGCTCCAGACTATCTCCTTTACATCATCAGGTGCAGGTGAGCTGGTGGGTGGACTACAGGAGGCTGCATTTGCAAAAAAGCAGGACTCCTCTGTTCAGCTGAGTGCTAAAACTGTTGTAGGACTACGTTTGAAAACTCCCCACAGCCCGACTTCAATGAAGAGGACACAGACTACGACACTGACGAAGAAGTGAACTACGATCAGCCCACCACATTCACTCCATTCGAAGAAGCAGATGTCACAGACGGCAGTGAGGATGACGAGCCAGCTCTACCAAAAAGACAAAGAACGACAGAGGACTGATTTATGTAGGTATACGGTATTATATTCATGTATGTAATAACTGTACATTCATGTCCTTACAATAAAAAAAAAAATTGTTTTGGACTATTGGAATATTATACAGCACACCTCACTGTGGTGAAATCACCCCCAAATAATATATTACAAAAGATGTCGAGCTGCCTTATAACAAACGCCTTTGAAACCCCAAGTCAAGGGCGAACGAGGCAAGCGCGCCCTAGTCAGGAGGAGGGGAAAAAGCCGTTTCACCTTCGGGACACACCGAGGGCGCCCAACAGTTTACACTGGGCGAGCCAATCTCGAGCCACCCCCGACTCCTTGAGGGATATAAATACAGCACATCCCAAGGCCCAGTAGCTCATACCGATCACAGCAAGCAATCTACAACCTTCTCCTCTCTAAGAAGACCTTCTCCTGCAAACCAGAAGCGATACAACTCCCCTGGCTGAACCGGAAGATGATAAGCTGGCTGCGATTCAACTCCACCGGCTTGTAGAGAAGAGAAACTCCCGCCTACTAGAACTTCCAGACGTCCGAATAGGTCGAGCTAGACACTTTGTCTACCTCCCTATTCAGCCCCCGTATCAGGCCGGGGCCCGAGACGGTAACCCGACGAGGCGACACCGTCTTGGAGCAGTAAGCATTGCCCCCGGTTTCGGAGATTTACTTTCGAACCGCCCGCTGGGACAAGCCGTACGACCTCAAGCAGGGCCCACAAACAGCCCGGCCGTTACACATTTCGGCGGACCTGCAATATCAGTAGGGCTTCACTCATTCGTTAAGCGTTGGACCCCGGGCGGACACGTTTCACGTGAGATGACATCTCTGAAGTGGTCGTCCCGACTTTAGTTATTTTCAGAGCTAAAAGACTTCCCCGAGAATGGAGCGGACGCCTAGCTTCTGCCTTCTCGGGGATACACACGAAGGCAATGCGGCCGAAACCGAGTTTTCAACGCCCGACCGCCCTTCCACGCCTCGTGAGAATCTCGCGGGCGTTTCTTCAACCCTTAACCGGCCCGAACCCTCAAAGGGCGTGGGCTTAGTGCTAACGTCGCCCCTTAGTGGAGATATTAAAAAAGAACGGCACATCGCCGCTCTCCATGGCGAGACATGTGCCTATGAATCCAACAAATATCACCCCTTTGGAAACAGGGATAAACACCAATCTGAAGGTACTTTTCAGCACCTTCAACAAGTTCCTCATCAAGGAACAAACCCGAATCACCAGACTCATGAAATTCTCCCGACTCAGGATTTGTCTAAAGGCATTCCTCTAGGGGTACCTACCCCTAGTCAAACATATATAAATCCACTACACTCACTATGATGGGAATGAAGAGTACATTGGCGGAAGAGGGGGGGAATGGGGGGGGGGGGGTTCATACAGTATGTATAACATACATACATGTGAGTCATAGTTGATGAATGTTATGAGGCTAAAACATGCATTTTTCCGTAAAATTGTACATTTTGAGAAATTTGATGTACTTTGGAAGGGCTGTAACATAGCAGCTATTCGGTTAAAAAAAACATGTGACTAGTGAAATTTGAAGGAAATTTAATGCTCTTTCCGAAAATGTAATAAAAAAGACCTCTACATGGCATAGTTTTCGAGTTATAGTCGGAAAACCGAAAAAAGTCCGAAAAAATCGTGGTTTTTTGGCCACCCACAATTGAGCACAGGCTTTTTTTGTCAGAAAACTCGGATTTAGCTTCCCTAGGCATCCCAAAACAACACCCCAAAATTTCATTAACTTTCCAATTTTGTCCAGCAACCCACAGATTTTATGACCTCACTGCTGGACTACCACTGAAACGTGAATATTTTTTCTTACCTTGTTCACTTGCACCTCAAAAACACTCAAAATTTCTACAGCAGAGGTCGAGAACACCATACAAACACTTTTGACAGCCCTCACGAGTTATCACCTGTTATCATGAATACTTAATATGGAATTTTACATGTGCTTGGAAAAAGCTATGCAGCATGATAGACACATCACTGTTATGATCTATTCTTCAGCTTCAAATTTTGATCGGCCCTGGGTATACCAGGCCCTGGGTACACCTGGTTACCCTATCTAGAAGCTCGGGAATGTCTTGCATCCTCTAGTTAACATATACAGTGGGTATTGTTTACAACGTAGATGAGGTTATTGCACGTTGTAATCGATATCCGCTGTATCAAATGCATCATTTACACACTATTTGTATGCAGGGTTTCCGGTTTTGGGCCGGACAGTCGAGTTTTTCAACAAGCTGTCAGGGCGAAAATCGTTCTGAAAGTCAAACGTTTTCACAGGAAGAGTTTATTTCCAGTTTTTGTGGGTCCTACCGAAGGTTGCTATCCGACGGACTCAGTTTCTAACTGTCCTCAATTATAAACTTTTGTACTCTGGTCATCATAGGAAGGAACTTAGATCTCTTCCGTTAGCCATTACTTATGCATTCGATCTTTCAGTTTTTGACAGATATGCATAATTTCTCAGTTAATATCGTGGTTTTTGTTGCGAAAATTCCAAGGTACCGGCTCTTTATTCATTCGAATGTTTTCTGTCATTCTAGTAGGTATGTAACCTACATAAAAGCCTTTATAAAAGTTCTTGAACTACCTTTCTAAATTATTTAGTATTATTTACTTTACCTTATTTATCGCAGTATTTACTCTCAATCCATTCTTCATGACTGTGTGTCTCAGTGAACCCGTAACACCAAAAATGATTGTTTAAACAGCTAGCTGTTTATCGTTTAATTAGGTATACATACACACAGAAACGAGCATCCCTATCGACCTCTGTATGTTCTTCTAACTCAATATAATTATCGGTGCATAAATATGTATTTAAAACATCGCGTAAAATTTGAACTTAAATGACTCAATTTTAAGAAAATATTAATATATAAAATGGAAAATGTATATCAGATAGATAATTCATATCAACAATCAATCAAATGCATACCACATATTGTGCTGCATGCATCGACTTTAGTATTGTATATTTTTTCTTAATGGTATTTTGAATCTGCCTTCTCTACTCATACTGTCCGGTTATTTTCCTCGTACCGCCTGAAAACCCTGCTTGTATGCTGTATCCGACATGAAGCAGTACAAGTGGATGTATTGCAGAAGATGGGAAGAAACGCAAGCAGAAATGTACATATTGAATAAAACAAATAATGATGGATTCTATCCGTTCTAACCGTGGATTGTGTGGAGCGTACCTATTCAAAAGTTCCAGTAATGCAGCATGGTCGTATTACCTAACACATATTGCCGTGCAAGGGAAAATGGAGCCAGAAGTCAAATCTGATATTATATTTTTCAATTTTTGTGCACATTATGCTAAACAATTTTTTTATTTTTTTTATTTTTTTAATTTTTTGGATTGTCAGAAAAATTTCGTAGAAAATGAAGCTATTACAATGGCTCAAAAAATTTAAAAATCAAACTTTTTGAAAAATTCCACCATTGAAATCCGTTTTGAGACATTATGAAACGAATCCTAGAGTTTAACTCTTTTTCATATACCTATATGTGTATGAATATAATATGTGTGTGTGTGTGTGTGTGTGTGTGTCTGTGTGTTATTCCAGATGGTAACTCTCTTAGGATCGAGATAAAAATTCCGTACGCCAAAAACTCAAGCTTTCCTAACGAAAGGATGAGTTCGTTGGCCAACGTTTTTTGAGCTCATTAAATTGGTAAAAATTCAAAAATGTACAGAAAAAGTCACTAAAAATAACAAACATCGGCCAAAAATCGTTAAATTTATCATTTTCAGTAGAGTTTCAGTTAAAACCAAATTATCAAAGGTAACCTAGGACTTAAACAAATTTATGAACAAAATTATGCTGAAAAACGTAATTAAATTGCATTAATATTTACTGAAAAATCTATTAAAAACTGCAAAAAAAAAAAAAAAAAACAAAACAGAAAAAAAAACGAAAAATCCCAAATCTTTTTTGAATTACCGAATTTTATTTAGTATGATATTTTTGTCGTAGAATTGGTTTTTAAAAATTTATTTCTACGGAAATCGCTCAAATTTGAATACAATTTAACATAAGACGATAGGTAATTTAAGAGAATTCGCTCATACGTTCATGCTGCATAACTTTTTCGTTCTCCTGAAAAAAAGCCTTGGCATGTTAAGCTCTCTTTTCTCTTGCACGGTCACATATGTTAAATTAAATTAAAATTTGAGCAATCTCAGTGCACCAAATGGTAAAAACCCAATTTTATGGTGGGGGGGGGGGGGTTACAAAGGGTGGCTACAGTGTTGGGTTCGCCGATCTTGGGGTCCTTGGTGCCTTTTAGTTGAGATGGCCTTGCATAACATTAAGCAGTTGTGACTGACAACCAATCATAGAAGGGACCTACTTGAACGGAAGCCCATTGCTCCAAAGTGTTTAGGTTCAAACAACCTTAATTCAAGGATTTTCGGATGCAATTTCCTGCCGAGAACTAGTTCATTCAGACGAAGCACAGGCGAAAGAGCCGCTGATTGACCTTATTATTTATTTTGAATGAGCCTTGGCGAGAATTTGATTCAGCTGCCAAAGATGGCCAGTTGCGAAGGGTTTTTTTGAAAGAGTTACTCAATGCTTGGACACTTACGCGATAGCCCGCGTCCGGTCAAATTCGTCGGAGGGTTTTGTGGATTATTTATCTGTTTTGAGAGCATGCATAAGTGAGCAGTAGCCTTATCTGATGCCAGCGATGGTAATTATTCCTTCGATTCGGGGCGGAGCACCTTTTCGAAAGGTTAATCGCATTCGAGAGATTCAATAAGACCTGGATTTGTGCTTCCATATTTGTGAGGGTCAAAATAACTGAATAACTTCGCAAGGTTAAAATTGCAGCATAAGGTTTTTCGAGCATGGACACCGTAAATTTCAACAAAATTACGCTAAAATATATTCATCTTTTAGAGAATTTATTTTCTTAGAAAATGAAGCTATTGCAATGACTCCTAAATTTTTTAAATTCATTGAAATCCGTTTTGAGGCATTCTGAAACAAATCCTAGAGGGTAACGCTTTTTCATATATATATATATATATATATATATATATATATATATATATATATATATATATATGTATATATAGGTGTGTATTACGGTGAAATCCCGGTGTATGGCGAAAGCTGACAATCACCGGTGAATGTTAACTTCCACCACCATACAGGGGAAAATAGATAGTTTTTGGTGACCCCTAACGTGCCCTTAACGTCACTGTATCGTCGCAACGTCGTACGTTAGAATGGCTCATTTAACATAAAGGCACACAACACCAGCCTAACCTTCTTGTAAACTTAAGACTACAGGTCAACAAAAATTACTCAAATAATGGTGAAGTAAATAATAATAGTTTTTTTTTTTCCGAATACCCCATTACCTACTAATCATGTTGATGTAGCGGGTAGGTTTTTTGAACACCCTTAAACTTGGCTATTTTACGTTTCAAGCCGCGTAGATACCGAATGCGCCATCTGTAATACGTCTCCGCTGTCTAGCTTTATTAGACTTCTACTCGATCGTAAAAAATCCGTTCTTTTGCGCACAGGCTCTATTCGGTTGATTAGAGCCTTGTTTCTATTATTATTTCAATATTTTAAATGAGAAAACTGAGTTTCACGACACTACTTCTTCGCAGTATTGTTCTTAGTTTGCCTGATCTCTCAGCGGTTTTCTCGTCAACATTGCGTGATGTGCTGTCTCCACTTTGTGTCAGGTAAAATCCTGGTTCATTGTCATAGAGATAAATACTTTTTCATGCTTGTTGACAATTTACCCAACGGAAAACCCAATAACATGAAGTTCGTAACGACTCATGACCAATAAGTGCAACTAAACTTGCTATCTTTACGTTAAATTCATGCCCTGTTTACGAATTGACAACTAAAAATGTGAAATTAGCTCGAATTTGTACTGAAACTAACATGAAATTCGAATCCAGGATTGAAAATCGGCGTTTCATATCGAAATGAAGAAGTTGATTAATCAACCAGTAGACAGCAAGACATTGGGGAAAAATATCGCGTTCCCCAACCACCGTTAACGTGACATCAAATTTAGGGGAACCGTTCTCCCGATTCCATTTGGGTTAGCATCTTCATTTGCTCCTTCAAGACAATGGTAACGGATGACGTTAAGTTGAAGTCGCCAAAAACTCTCTAATGATCGCTGCCGAAAGTTCGAAATCCGGAATCCACCGGTGACTGTCTGTCATGGGACTACTCCACTGTTGATTGTGTTACCTAGTTACCAATATGACACCTTGAATTTTAAATGCAATTAGAAGTAATGAAAGATATCACACAAAGCCACGGAATCCACGAGACCCTCTCGAACGATCAAGTTTGTCCCCCACCCCGGCAACTTCTTGGAACCGTTCCCTACAAGAAGAACTGTTAGTTCTTCAATTCCGTTCAACGCGGAGCAGCTCATGATTCACAAATGAAAAGTCACATTTGCTTTTCTAAACTGTTATGTGATCGTGTTATGAGACCACGAAACTATACACTTCATTCTGACCTACATGTCCACTAAACAGGTTGAACGGAATTGAAGAACTCACAGTTCTTCTTGTAGGGAACGGTTCCAAGTAGTTGCCGGGGTGGGGGACAAACTAGATCGTTCTAGAGAGTCTCGTACGGAATCCTGCCTGAAGCTTAATAGGGAACATGTCTTTTGGCCTGTTAACTATGTAACTATACATAGATCCGTATTACTCATTATTATTTCATAGTGATAAACTTATATTGTCTACAATTGCCGACCCCCAACGGTGGAAGTCCGAACTTGTGATAACATAACCGATTCTACGAAAGTACTTGCCTGCGTGGTTCCCACTAGTGAAGCGGAGGTCAACCTACGGATCTGCAATTGAAATGAAACTGCTTTATAATATCAAGAACTCAATATCAGTGCACACTGATTAGCTTTGGAGCCACTGAGCCTAATTTGTTTTTTAATTGACTTATTATGCTGAAACCTGGAATGGCGCTCCTTATTGGAGATCTGGAATACAATTACAAAGTCTGGAGGGACTCAGATCAGCTTCGGAACCTCCGAGGCTAATTTCGTTCCTAATTGACTCACAGTGCTGTTATTTACATGGAGCTCCTTTGGGACTCTTAGAGACAATTACGAGGTGCGGAGGCGCACCGATCAGCTGAGGGACCTCTAAACCTCTATTCTTTCCTTACTTATCAACCTTTTTTTTTACAGTTACGGGAATTTGTTTGAATACATTTTCTGGGAATTTGTGGGTTAAGCTGTAGATTGTTCTCTACCAATTTCATTTTTCTCAAATCATAACTCCATTCTCCGTATGCACTAGTGTAAATTACTTGAATCATCATTTCCCCTTACCCTAAATGACCGATTTCGAAGTTGTCAGTTACCTGCATCTTGATTGACTATTTTCCGCTATTGGGTTTTAATGATTAAGTTCTAAATCCTTTTCAATGATCTATACATTTATGTTATTTTCATTTGGTAGGTACCTACTTACTTAAATATCGTTATACCGAGATCAGGGGGACTAGTAAAATGTAGATGTTTTAATTAATTGCATTAATTTTCCCTCTGCAGGTGCCTACATCATGATATTGAGGTCAACCTGCGGATCTGCAATTTGAAATGGACCTGAAGAATGGAAGGAGGGAAGAATCAATGGAATCAATCAAAAATTCAATATCAGTGCACACTGATGAGCTGTGAGGCCTCTGAACCTCATTTGTTTTTTAATAGACTTATGATGCTGAAACCTGAAATGTTGCTCCTATTTGAAGATCTCGAATACCTTTTCAAAATATGGAGGGACTCAGATCAGTTTCGGGTCCTCCGAGGCTAACTTTCCTATTCGACTCACTGTTATTTCGATGGAGCTCCTCTGGGACTTCTCGGAAACAATTACGAAGTACGGAGGCGCACTTTTCAGCTGAGGGACCTCTAAACCTCTATTCTTTCCGTACCTATCAACCTTTTTTTGACATTTACGGTTAAGCGTAAAACTGCGGGGTTTTGGAACTGTAAATGGGAACTGTTAACCTTTTTGGGAGGGGCGATGCACGATGTTCTGATCATATTAAATACGTGGTGTAAAAATCACAGAGCAATGATCTGCGTAGAACTGCTATCTAACACGGAAATAATAAACCTTTGTGTAATAATTTGCAGCGTTTTGATGTAGTTTTACCTTATGTTTTCCTCCGTGCTATGTCACGGACACACTGTATATGTATTTTAAGTTTCTTATGCAGCAGATTGTCTGCATCTAATTTATTTATTTTCGTGTAATCTCTGGAGAAATACCATTATTCAATCAATCATTCAACTGTTGCATTCGTGGGAGCCGAAACGCTCACCCCGAGAACAGCGCCGTATCGGGCCTCCCCATCAAAAAGCTGCCAATCGGAAAGAGCCAGCTGGCTGATAACAATAGCTGATAACAATAGATAACAATAGTGCAGCTGATAAGGCCGCATTGTGGAAGTGGCCGCCTAATGACGATTTGTTCTCACCTTCTGCGACAACAATAGGCCGGCCCGAGGCTGTTTCGCAAGTTCCCCATAGAGTCGCCCGCGTCGGTTCGTCGGCCAACCGCACAACAGCTGGAAGTGAATCCACCTCGTTTTTTTTTCTTCAAGGCCAAGGCCGCGCTTTTCTCTTTCGCTTCACTTTCGTCCTAGAGCTTTCCGTCCTACTCAGCTGGTCTCCCGTTCATTGGCAACTTACAGGGGCCCAATTCATGTAACAACTAGTTACAAGTGTACAAGTTAACAAGTACAGGTACTTGTAATGCACGGTAAACAAGAACAAGTGTTTCAACAAAACAAAGAGTACAAGTGTACAAAAGTTACAGTTGTAGAAGCTAAGTTTACGAGTGTAGCAGAAAAGAAAAATGGCTTGTGGGGACAAACGAAATGAACAACGTCAAGCGAGATGCTGAAATTGAAGTTTTGTCAGCGAATCATAATGACAAAAACGGTTCTAAATACACGATAGGATGTTTATCGTACATGACTAAGGGGCCGTTAATCAATCACAGATAAAGCCCAGGCAAACTCTAGGTAACTAGCATCCTCAGATAACTTCTCGTTGGCTGTTTATCAATTCACATTTATCCGCAAGATACCGCTATCTGCTTGGTATCCTTACCTGAGACTCACCTCCCTCAGTTAGCGATTTATCTTGTGGGTAAAGTTATGTGGAGTGGTTATATAGCTAGTGCTAATAATAATATAGTCTATATAATAATAAAATAAAGTTATATAAGATAGTCATGATGTATAATAACGAAGTTGAATTGATGGATTCGGACTTTTCGGATGAGATCATTCAATTTTTGGAATATGAACGGAGACCGTGCACGGTTAGGCCACGCCCGGATCATTTTAATGAACTTGACGATGTAGATTTTCACACACGTTTCCAGTTGTCGAAAGAAACTATGTTTGTGCTGCGGTTGATATTATGTAAAATAGAATCCCACAGTGATAGGAACAACTCTATAAGTATCGCCTATTACAAAACCATCCTCCACCATCCTCACAACCGTAATAAAATATAAATGAACTGTTTTTACAAATTGGTCTAACATATATTTATATTACCCGCTCCCTAACCCACTGTGATGAAATTTTTGTTTACTGAGAATGATTTCTATAGAGACCAAATTATATCGAGCAAAATATTATAAAACAAAGGGGGGGAAAGAATAAAATACATTTAGAAACAATCGGTTGAAAATAGCGTAAATACTACAGTTCATTCCCTCCATCATTCCTCCTCACAAAAATCCGTCCACAAATTGAAATCTCCGATTTTTAGCACATCCAAACGAAGAAAGCATGATTTATCGGGATTACCCCCTCCTTACACCTCCATCAATAGTAAATTTGAAACTTCCAAGGTTTATTGCATAACTAGACTGAAATCGGGATCGAACAAAAACCAGCCACGGAAATCAAATCAGAATATGGAAACATTACGGTATATTTATATCTATTACCCGCTCCGTTCACCCCTTCCACAATTAACTTTTTATTTCCTAACATAATTTTCTTAAAAATAATTCGAAATCTTAATTCATGGGAGATGAAACGGAAAGGACAGGAGTGTTGTTGTTGTTGTATTGTACTATACCTATCTACTTTTTACCGATAGACATCACGTAGAACTAAAAATACCAGTGTTGTAAGGCTGTTTTGTGGGGAAATCATTGTTGTAGTAGTGGTACCCCTTTTTCCCTCAGACGAAGTTAACCTGAGGGGATAAAGTTGATTGATAAACGCCCTACGAAATTTGTTCGAGAGGTTGCGGTAACCTCTAGGTAACTACCTGAGGTTTGTCTAGAAGTTACCGCTGTGATTGATAAACGGGCCCTAAGTGTAATGATTGGAAAACAGACAGATTATTAACTAAAAAGTGCGGAAATGATTAATCAATTCATCAAGTTTGATGCTGCTGGGTTAGGAATGTCATGTGTAACTTCGAAATTATCTTCACTTCGTTCTTCAGTGATAGGGATATCCTGACTACCCGATCAGGAAAAATTGCACCGGGTCACGCAAAAATCCTTCAAGGGTCTCGGAAGACATCCTAAATCTCTCGTTGAACTCAAAAATACCCACGAAAAAAGAGTTTATTCATGGCCGAAAAAATCGTTGGCGTCTTCTACGCTGAATGCTTCTTTCTTGTTTGTATTCTTCAGCAGAAGATGATTCCCATATATTAAACACCGACAAATTGTTAACTCTTTATTTTTATTTTTTATATTAAGGTTTAAGCCGCACCTAAACCAGAAGGGTCATTAGTGGCATCGAACAAGGTGTCTAAAGGGACACTGGAAGTGGCGCGATTCTAAGGGGAGCCATGTTGCCATCCTTGACTAAAAAGAAGCGCCATCATAGACTCCACTGGCAACTCGGAGGGGGAAAAAATTCCATTCATGCAGCATGAGCGTATGAGCGAATTTTCGTAAATTATCGTATTGTAAAATGATTCATTGTTTTAAAATTTGAGTTTTTTGAGTGCAAGGAAATCGTTAACCATTAATTTTATGGCTAAAAACGTATTCTAAATAATAACCTGCCATTCAAATAGAGGTTCTGGATTTTTAGCTATTTTTTCAGTTTTTATCGATTTTTTAGGAAATTTTGATGAATTTTAAGAACATTTTTCAGCATAATTGTGTACATACATTTTTGGATGTTCTATTTTATAGTTAATAAACTTTATTTGAGCAATATTCAACCAAAAAATATAAATTGAACGACTTTTAGCCGTTTTTAGCCATTTTTAGAGATTTTTTTAGTACATTTTTTGAAATTTAACCAATTTAATGTGCTCAAAAAGTGTTGTCCAACGAACTCATCCTTTCTTTTGAAATGCTTGATTTTTTGGCGAACGAACGAAGTTTTTATCTCAATTCTATCTAGAGTTATCGTCTGGAATGACACATACATATATATATATATATATATATATATATATATATATATATATATATATATATATATATATATATATATATATATATATATATATATATATACATAAAAGCGTTAAAATCCAGGAGGCAATTCAGAATGCCTCAAAACGGATTTCGATGAAGAAAATTTTTGAAACTTTTTATTTTAAAATTTTTAGAGCCATTGCAATAGCTTTATTTTCTAAGAAAATTCGCTAAAATGAGGGGTACAGTAATGACCACTGCTTAACCCCCAATGTGGATTTAAAAAACCCCAAAAATAATGTAATACAACTAACACTAGATGACGTAAGATAGGGAAATCTCTATTATTAATAAGAATGAAACTCCGTTTGTCTGTCTGTCCGCGCTATGCACGGCCAAACGGCTGAGTGGGCCTGATCTACGAGTGGGGGGATCTTCTTGGGATTTTCCAAAAGTGGGAGCGAGCGAATTTAAAATTGTTTAATCCCACCCGAACCATGGGCCGTAGGGCGGGAGGGGGGTCGAAGTAAGAATTAATGTGCGCTTTTTGGACTTCCCCGCTTCCCCTACCCCTCTAAACGGCCGTCGAAAATTCCGGAAAAATACCGGTTTCGTAGGTTTTCCTACGAGGAAGACGACGGCGCGATTGGATCGCGAAAAAAAGTATCGGGAAATGCGTAAAAAAAAAATGCGAGAGTACGGACCCGTTTTCTCGAAAATTCCGACGAAAAACTTGGTTTTTTTAAATTAAAATATACCCCATAAAGGTACGTTTTTCGGAACGGTTTTCGCAGGCGAAATAAAGGTTTGATCCCGCCGAATCTGAATCCGAAATCGGATATCGAAAAAAGTGACGTGAAGTCGGTCAAATTGCGAGCAGAAGCGAGCAAAGCGATTAAAATGATTCTGCCGTGGACGAGAGAAGGCTCAAGAATTGACGTGAAGGGTTCGATGTCACAACATTGCGAGGCGAGCAGGTATACATAGGTACCCACCTTGCGAGCAAAGCGAGAGCCATTTCAAATAATAAATACGGACTTTGTCCTACACATATACAGGTATACCTTGCGAGCGAAGCAACATCCCCGAATAAACTTTTCGTGGTTCCACGTAGTTTTATAAGAATTAATTTGAATGTAAGAATTTCCAACAGAAAAAAACGTCTGCCAAGTTGGGTGGGCAGTATAACTTCTTCAAGCGAGCGAAGCGAGCAGCATCCCCTACAGAAGTAAAACCTACCCTTAGGGATCTACCATTTGCGAGCGAAGCGAGCAACATCCCCTACATGTTTCAATTGTAATACATCGCATGTACACAGCCACACTTTGCGAGCGAAGCGAGCAACATTCCCTACATACCACACTAAACTTTTCGTGGTTCCACGTAGTTTTATAAGATTTAATTTGTTTGTAAGAATTCCCAACTGAAAAAAACGTCTGCCAAGTTGGGTGAACAGTATAATTTCCTCAAGCGAGCGAAGCGAGCAGCATCCCCTACAGAAGTTAAACCTACCCTTAGAGATCTACCGTTTGCGAGCGAAGCGAGCAACATCCCCTACACACGTTAAACCTACCCTTAGGGATTTACCATTTGCGAGCAAAGCGAGCAACATTCCCTACATGCCACACTTTGCGAGCGAAGCGAGCAAAATTCCCTACATGCCACATTTTGCGAGCGAAGCGAGCAATTTAAGGGGGGGTCGGGGGGGCTTGCCCCCCGGCTGGACGTGGAGGCGAGCGTAGCGAGCCGGAGCGGCTAGTAACTATATAAATGCTACTAGAAACAATCGGCAAAGTGAAATAAAACTACGACTAGATGTATATAAACATATCACAGATCAGATATCACAGTTCGTAGTAGAGATCAGCAGCTCTCAGGTACAACAACAGGGATCGGTCCTTGTCTGTTCCGGATAAAACGTCAACCCTCTCTGGGGGTTGATGCTGGACTCGGAGGCCCACAAGGGATGGGTAGCCCTCCAGGAAGTGGCGGGTGGGCAGGTCACTCTCTCATCTCCCACACACAACATCTTGAGCTTAACTGCACTAAGCAGGTGTCTGTGAATAAGACGGGTACCTATGGCCAGTTGCAAACCTCACTGAATGAATTATTTGTTGTTTTGTGACTCGAATCATTTGCCCTAATTGAGAGTGGTTTTTACTCTAATTTTCTGTCAATATTTGTGTTACAAAAATGTCAACAGTTGATTATTCCAAAATGTGTAGAGAATGCTGAAAAAGTTTCGAGTTATCACAGTATGAACTTACATAATCTATCTTGGTATTTCTGTATAACTGGTAGGAACTAGATACGATTTTTCGTCCAACTCTGTATTGGGACTGTGGGTAATTTTACATATATACATACATATAATAAACATGCTGGCCAGTAAAAAAGTTCGTAGGAATTTGTGTAAACCGGTAAGTCTACAACGACAACAACAAAAAGTACTGTTAAATACTCATTACAATGCCATAAAAAAAATATTGAGTTGAAGAATTGAAAAAAGAAAAAAACTTGTACACGATCGCAAATTATTCTATCAAAAATATATTAAATGCACTAAACAATGTTTGATTTAATGTCCATTATTGAGAATCAATAAAAAAATCACCTATTGATGATAAATCATGGTAAATGTTATCATCTTCTTATATAAAATTATTAATAAATTATTAGTAATAAAATTGATTGCGTGCTGCTTATCTGCGGTCGAACTCGATTATGTACGTATATGGAGTTTTGAGTTGGTATTCTTCTACAACTCGGATGAAAATGATCTGTTTTTGCCAAGTCGTACGTGATTCAACTCAACCAGTATTTTGGTCATAATTAATCATGATTATTTTTAAAAAATCCTAAGTACCCTTAAAACTTTGAAAATATCCGGAATGAAGGGCATTCCCATAAGTCGTTCACTCGCTGAAACTATTCCCAAGTACCTAGAATTGGTATTTCATCAATATTCGTGGAGTTTTTCAAATGGAGCGGCGATAATGAAACAGAGCATCACCAGAACCCACCAGAATGGGTTCATTTGTACATTTTGGAGGTATTTGGGGTATTCATGCAAAAAAGTTCACTTTTTAAGTTGCAGTCATGCAGCATGTTCGTATTTGTGAATTTTCATAAATTATCATATGGCAAAACGTTAAACTGTTTTGAAATGTTAGCCTTTTGAGTGCAAAGAAATTGTTAACTATTCATTTTATGGCCAAAAACGTATTCCATATACTCGTAACAATCTGCATTCAAAAAGAGGTTGGGGAATTTTAGTTTTTGCTGCCATTTTTAACGATTTTTTTTAAACCAAATTTGAATGAAATTTGAGTACATTTTTCAGAAAAATTTTGTACATACTTTTTTGAATGTTCCATTTTATAGTTGATAAACTTTAAATTTGAGCAATATTCTGCTGAAAATTATCAACTTAACAATTTTTAGCCATTTTTGGAGATTTTTAGCACATTTTTTGAAATTTGATCACATTTATGTGCTCAAAAAGTGCTGGCCAACGAACTCATCCTTTCATTTGGAAAGCTTGATTTTTTTTGGCTCAAGAACGGAATTTTTATCTCAATTATAAGGAGAAATATCGTCTGGAATAAAACTTTTTCATAGGTATATAAATATGAAAAAGCGCAAATTTCAGGTCGCAAATAGGTTTTACAATGCCTCAAAACGGATTTCAATGAAAAAAATTTGTCAAGAATTTTTATTTTAAAATTTTCTTGGCCTTCGCTAATAGAGATAGATTGTGTCCGCGGCTTAAACAATATTGTATTCGAGTTTGACACAAAGACAACTATCATGATTGTCATAATCATAAAGACAACTACTAATTCTATATTAGTTAATTAGTTAGTCGGTAGTATTTCGTACAAGTTATAGTTCATTATCGCCAATGCTTATGTTATCATCTGTATTGATGTTATTCTTCGTACTGTGCAGTTCGGTCGTTTCTTCGAAATTGCGTATTTGTAGTAGGAACTTAATGCACAATACGAATAGGTACAGTTCACTTAAGACTCCCATCCGAATAACTTTATTACTTAATCGAATAACTTAATATCGAATAATTTTAGCAGTCTGATCGTTTCGGGTTCGCTCCTCAGTCAAATAAACATCTGAGCGTTCGTTAAAATGTCGAAACTTTGGGTTTCATGGACGGTCAGTGCTTTTGACGTTCGACTTGAGCTGAAATTTTCGAAAGAATGCGGAGGAACGTGCAACTATAGTGGAGCAATGCTACGGATAGGCCAACTCAATCTGCTTATTAGATTGAGATTTCCAGTCTCAAACTAGAGTCGATATGTGGTTAACGAACTAATAGATACGTGTGTAACCGTACAGTAAGTACATACCGATCCAGTTGTTCTCACGTTAAAGCCAGACGAGTATAAGGAAAAATCGCACGTTGAGGATGATGAAATTAATTGCGCATTGCTTCCCGTTATAATACGAAATTATCAAGGTCTGTATTCTACGAGATTAATGGTTTTGCGGAATCTTCCTCGTGTGAAACTGAAAAACCTGATATGAAGACCGCCATATGCAAAACATCCGAAGTGCTAAGTATAAAATTGTCCAGCAGACCCAAAAAACTGTTCATAGCCGAGTAAAAAAATGAATGAAATGTCTTTTGTAGTTTTCCCTGTCAGTTGTACATTTTATCATTATTTAATTAGTAAATAAATCAATAACTAAAATTAATTATCCTATTTTTAACGAATTCGAACCCCCTTGCATAACTTATTTCGGTAACCAGGAAGGTCAAATTTTAGTTTATTGAATACATTTCAACCTGTCTTCTGATTCTTACATCACAAAATGTTGATGAAAGAGTTGAATATGAAATAGGTAGGTAATTAAAACTTTTATTGCACCAAATGTGTTTAAAAGAAGTAATTAAAATGTAAGGAAAGAATAAGACGTAAAACAGTTTGAAAAAATAAAAATTTATTTTTTATATAATCTATACTATTGGGTACCTATAAGTATAAAAATCTAATGGTGTCTATGTGTGTGTTACTCAATTACGTAAAAACTGCTGGATCAATTGAGCTGAAATCGTACATGGACATTCATAGGGTCCCAGGTTAACGCAAAGACCATAACATTACAATCCTCTATATTTACTCCTTCATAACTAGGCTTTCCCGTCAAGAACGTAAACAACATTGTAATTGAGGAAAAAGTCGACATGCGTCGAACTTACGTCAAATTAGGATGGTGTGGGTTCACGGGTAAAGAAGTTTCGATAACGAATTCGGCGATACCAAAACGATCTTGGTGGGTTGAGCCGTGCAGTTTTTATTCGTAAGATACCTGTTGAAAAACTGATATTCAGAACGTCTGCAAGACGCTTCAGATGCTGCAATGTTGGTCGCGTATAGTTTTAACTTAACTGAGGTTATAATGAGTTGGTTATATTGATTGACATTTAGTTGAAAAATTAATTAGGTACAACTTGATACTTGCCGAAATTTGAGTTGAAGCCTCTTGGGGACTGCTTTGTAAAAATTACAAGGTACCTGGTAAAAATGCAGATGTGGATCCATTCAATGCACGGGTAACCGACTGGTCTAAATAAAAATTTCGATTTTTTAGGGATTATCATGGGCTCATGATTTCAACGCCCTTCATCTTCCCGGCAGTCCTTTTTTTGGAGGAAGGGTAGCGGACTGAAGATCCGCTTTCTTTCGCAATGGTACGAAGTACGTTTAATTTAAGTACATGACGAAATTTAAGTACGTTTTTTGGCATAATTTTGTGCAAACATTTTTGTATGTCCTAGTTAATCGTTGATAATTTTTTCTCACTAAAACTCTGCTAAAAATATTAGATTCAACGAGTTTCTGCCGTTTACAGCCATTTTTAGTGATTTTTGTAGTACATTTTTTGAATTTTGACCGATGTAATATGCTCAAAAATTGTTGGCCAACGAACTCGCCTTCCGACGATATCCTCTCCTTATTGACTAAACTGTTGGAAATAGTATTAGATAAAGCAGTTTCATGAGATTTGCCGTTTGCAGGTTTTTTTTTTTTTTTTTTTTTTTTTTTTTTTTTTTTTTTTTTTTTTTTTTTTTTTTTTTTTTTTTGCCTAAGAGTCGATGTGAAGGTCTTCGGATAGTACATCTTAAGAACTCAAGTAGTACTCTATTCTTACAGACAATTCAACGCTGATTCCGAAAATGAGGTCAAAAGTTAAAATTAAATGAGGAAAAGTTTAAAAGGAAAAACACGCTGCAAGTTATTACATAATGGTTTATTATTTCTTAATCAGATAGCCAGCTATAGTAACCAGCATGCTCTGGGGCTTTCGCCAGTCTCTTTTCTAATACCCATCTCTGTTCTCGCGTTACAGGCTGCGCCCCCGATGGGGAGCAAATGGATGATCGTACAGCCACCCAAGTGGTCTCATTCAATCCACAGAGCTAATTTCTATAGGAATCAAACTAAAACCGTAGGTACACTGGATTCCTAAAGCATCTGGGACCTATCCCAGTCGATTCTGCTCTCACTCCACCCCCCGCTCACCCCCATCACCACCCACCGTGACCCCCTACCAAGCGTGTCAGGCGTGCGCGCGCGCGTCGAAAAAGACACTTTTTCGCCCGTTTTTGGTCCATAGCATCTATGCGAGTAAAGCGATCGGGATGGTTAAACGTTAGGACCAACTAGACCCCAAATGGAGTCTATGAGCGAAAGAACGGGGTTTTTAAGTCAATTCTTAGGCCTTTTATGGCCCGGACGGCGGACGGCGAACGGCGGACGGCGGACGGACATTTCAAATTTGGATTCTACGCACCTTGAAACGTAAAGTGACAAAGTTTGAGAGGGGGTTATAAAAATTTTTTGCAATACGATCACTTAGGCTTATTATTGGAAATAATAAACCAAAACACGGCTTTCCTGAAAAAAACCTTTAAAAAATCGTATCTCAAGTACGGATGGAGATAAAAATATGCAGTTGGCGGCATTTTACTACATTTTATATGCAGAATAGCACAAACAAATTTTCGACACCTATCCGGTTCCACCCTTCATGTACTGATGACGAAATTATGTTACGAAAATCAGTCACGAAATGTTACACAATCCCGTTTTGCTAAGGAACCCCTGAGGCCACACTGGAGAAATGTAAGATGGGACGCCTTTGGAACATCTAGAATGTAATTACAAGGTGTAGAGCCGCGATAATTGGACCGGGATGATGACATGAATTTTGTGTTGAACGATTTAGTTGTCACGACCTAATGTGCGAAAACCTTTCCAGTTTAGATGGTGTCAAGAGAGTAACTTCAGTTTTATTATGAACCAGCATCATTGTCAGGTGTCGGACACTTATCGTGCAAAACTACAACATTCCAGTTTGACTTTTATTCTTATATTGAGATCTGTGTACCTATGCAATCACTTAATAAAATAATTAATTTTTGTATTGGCATGGATATGTCTTTGCTCTGGGGGGGTCAATCAAACATTTTCGTCACGCGAAAGTTGATGTCACGATTTTCCAAACTAATGATTTTCATGTACAACCCATCCGTTGCTAGGAGAATTCAACCTGACTCCGCAGTTTTCATCGCACAGAAATCGTTTGCCACTCGTTTGATTACGCTTGGTGTATTTGATAAATGTTCACATCTCAACCAACCAATTTCCCCTTCCTTACGCACCTTTCCTAAACTACGTTGATTGGACTATAAACTATTTTCGTTTGGCGGAAACTAAGTTTTGCGTTGACACACATGATTCAGTTTGGCGAAATTTAATATTTACTGTCAAGTGCTTGTTGTTGACATCATTTGGGGAGATAATAACTTGTGGAGGAGAGTCTAGACATCACCAGTATTCAATAAGCCGGTTACAATATTCTTAACATAAAACAATAGCATCATTTACTCCACTCCAAAGGAAACATTTTCATCCCATTGACAACAGTCGACTGTTAACAACAACTCATTGTAGTGGCTTCTTTCCCCAGTTATTTTCAACATTTTCTATTTCTATAATCGGCCAGCTTGACCAAGATATATATGTGTTTCCATTTGCAAACTACCCCCCGATTTGGGAATTTCCCAATAAGAAGATACAACCAGAACCATCAGTGTCCGTTAATTCTCCTATAACCGGTGACAATTCAATCGCCCTGCTTGACGAAGATATTAATTTGTTCCAAAGTGCAAACAACCCCGCGATTTGGGAAATTCCCAATTAGAAGATCGTTCCGGTTAATATGCTGGGAAATTTGAAGAATCAGTGGGCACGTGCAGAAGTCTTCTACAACAAAGAATGCTTGGCTGAGGAACAGAAAATTACCAGTATGAAGAAAGTGCTCGAGGAACACTCAAAACGGCTGGAGGAGCTAACAAAAAAAAAAAAAGAAGAAAAATCAGGCTATCATGAACATAAAAATGATAGCGTCAGTATTGGAGAAATAACTTTAATAGAATGTATACCATGCTTTTTGTGCTTCCAAGAATAATAAAATAAATTCTTTATCCTACATTTCGTCGCCTATAGTCCAAAGTTAAAGGACTTGTTTACTAGGCACTCTCGAGGACAACCGTTATGAAATCCCCAATCAAAGACATATGAATGTAACATGGTATCTGCTTGTAAAGCAGATAGTGGAACTCGTTTACGAGTTTCATGTAAATTTATAATGTGTGGATCACTAACATCACAGATGGTAGTTGAAATATGATGGCTATCTGTAATTATTCGGTCTAGGGAACATAATATTATTTGAAAGGTTTGAGTAAGATATCATCTTAATGATTGACTATAAACTTAACTGTCTACGAACTATTGGTATATGGAGTTACCATGCGCAATCGGTAACTCCAATATTGCAATGTTTATTACTCGAGAATGATAACTCAGGTTCCGGACGCTTGGCCAGGCTGCAGTATATCTTTTGGTAAAGCCTAATCCAATTATTTAGAGGTTTCCGCTATTCTGTTACGACTCTAATTGGCACCTATTTGTTAACTTCCTAAATGTACCGTCTCGTGGGACGAAAGTTGAATAACTCTTAATCAGGAATATACGTATTTCCTTCTTGCTAACTAGACCAATGTATCCTAACCAGCCCATCAACTATGTCATCTATTGAGAAATTATAAGAAATTGTGGTCATTATGAGTTTTATTACAACACCATGCTACGAGAATTATATTACAAAATCAAAAGACCTCGCACTCTGCGCCAGAGACGTGGAAAGTCGATAGACAAATCGAAACTTTAACATTACAAAGTACAAAATTGTATTTTTAAGACGAAAATAAAGAAACATAAAGAAATCAATCCGGAAGCATTATTCATCGTTGGTTTGTTCTTCAAAATCTGACTGACAAGATTCTGCTTAGCGTAAAATTTAGTAACAAATTTTTGGGACATATTTATACATTTTCCCCCTCATATTTATGTGTACACTAGAACAGCATCTAGGCCTATCACATAGGGTGAACAAACGCTAGGTCGGGGCCGCAGGGACGCCAACCCTGAAGGACCTGAAGTGTACCCCCCTACGGCACTTTTTATGTATCCCAGTATCACTATCTAGCGATTATTGATGGAATTTAGAGCTTGATCGACTAATCAATAGATAGATAGATTTTATTGTATGACATCCCTGTGTGATAATACATTGTCAAATAATTATAAATATTAGTTACATAATATATACATATAAAAAATTCTAAAAACGCATGTAAAAAAAACTCATCAATAGTATAAATGGGATTGTCTTTAATTTTTCTAGTGATTTCTCTTCTAAATTGACGAGTTGGTATATTCTTCAGTTTGACTGGAAGTTGGTTGTAGAGTTTGGCACCCAAAAATTATATATTATTTCTCTGAGCTGCTGCAGTATGGACTGTGGTCAAGGCGAGATGATCCTGAGAGCGAGTGTTGTGATCATGCGCCGAGCGATCAAACTTATCGATGTTGGTGACGACAAAGCATAGCAGCTCAATCACGAACATCCCCACAACTGTGACGACTCCCAGCTCACTGAATAAAGGTCGGCAGGATGTTCGGGAACTCACTCCGCATATGGCTCTCAACGCTCCTTTTTGTTTTTTGAGGACAAGGTACACAGAAGGAGAGTTGCACCACACTAGTATGCCATACGCCATATGAGATGCAAAATGAGCATAGTATACGCTCAATAGAACATTCCAAAAAACGCAGGAAAACAGCTTTCTCAACAGGTATGTACCACTTGCTAATCTTTTTGTAACGGCTTCAATATGGGGAGTCCAGTTCAAATTTTGACGGACCTCCAAACCCAGGAGGTTGAGAGAGTTGTCATGGCTATGTTCAGAATGTGTGACTCTAGAACCCAGTTGAAGATGTAATATTTTGGTTTTTGAAGAATTCAAAACAAGTTTGTTGGCAGAACACCATCTTTCCATAATGCTGCAAGCAGAACATATCGAGAAGTCCAAATCAATCCGCTATCAGCGTCAAAAATAGATCCGCTAGCAGCGCTTTAGAAATCGCGCTTAGGAATTCGAAGGTGTTTTTCGATGTTCGAGCCCTTAGGGAAAACGAACCGTTCAACGCACAGCGTTGCGGGTGGTTTTAATCGATTCTTTGGGATTATATTTATCATTGAATGCAAAAAATCATTACTGTTACCTTGAAAGTGTTTGATATCTCGATTTTTGATTGTTTAGACCTTTAATGCTACCCTTTAGGGTTGACAAAAATTTATGCCGAGCTCCTAGGACCATGTAGACCCCAAATGCGATTTTTGACGCAAGTTTCATCAAGTTTGGTCTATTAATGGAGAAATGCCGCGGACGGCGGACGGAAGGATTTTCTTTTTTTTTATTCATTTTGGATTCTACGGATCTTGAAACGTAAACCAAAAAATTGTCAAGGGAGGGGGGGGGGGGGATACTTTTTTTCTTGGTTGATTACAAAGGGTCATTATTGAAAATGATGAACCAAAAGTTACTCCAAGTATGAAGATCCTCTTCAGACTGGCGCAGTCAAAGATCCGTTTAAGTCGTCACAACGGTCAGAAATTGTTCGTAGGTACCATGTGACACCAGTACCATAGAAGTTCCTCAATTTTACACATAGAGACCCAGCTGTTACACAATCATTGCCATGATTCAACTAAAACTTAGCATATGAGTAAACACAAATGGACGGGAATGACTGGATACCCCGACGGAATTGAGCTACTGATAAGACCCCAATTCAAGGTGAAGACAGAGTTTGCATTAGTTTGTACATAAAACGGAGGCATGCGACAAATATAGGCCGCATACGACAGCACGAAATGTGTGTTGACCGCATATGACAACAGTACCAACAGAACCACTGTAATAGGTATTATTTCAAGAAAGAAACAGACTATACATTACCACGTTAGAGTCGGTAAAACAAATGAGTCACGATGGTCACGAAATTTATTGAAAACGGTTTTTCGTGTAGGTACCAACCTACGTTCCGGGCATCGAATAAATAGTCTAGTATTCTGTTGTTGATTCACTAAAAATGCCAACAACGATGTTTCTTTGTTGCTAACACGGCGGAGAAGTTGCGAAACGAAAACGTATGTCCTGTATCTATTTAAGAAATCCATTGATGTTTGAGGTACGATGGGAAAACGAAACAATGAGCCCTTTCCAAGTCTCCTGGCGCGGTCGGCGGTTAAATGCAGCTGAACCTGTGCAACGTATCGTGTTTTTGTCGTGGAAGCTTTTAAAACTGATTAATCATAAATCGTCGGAGAGGCGAGTTGGCCAAGGAGCCGGAGCGGAGCTGATAATCTTCTTACGATTGGAGTTGTCACACAAACCAGGTGAAAGGACGCGGGTTAATGGGGCGGCAGCCGAGATAGTGGAAGCCACCTGAGTCCCCTCATGATCTGTTTTAATCTTTTTCTCGTCATCTAATGAACGACAGGTGAAGGCGGGGGCTGCGAGCTTAGCTGGCGGCGTCTGGTTTGCAACATTTGTCGAAAGGAGTTCAAAGAATACATAAAAAGTCCAGTCATGCAGCATGACCCCATGAGCGAATTTTTGAAGAAATCTTCGACATTTCAGTCGCTATTGATCGTGTTGAGAAATTTTAGTTTATGATTTTGATAGACAAACATGGAATCAAATTATTAACACATGCACAGAGTAAACTCATCAGTTGTGATTACTTTTTTTTTTTTTTTTTTTTTTTTTTTTTTTTTTTTTTTTTTTTTTTTTTTTTTTTTTTTTTTTTTAAGCACCTACTACCTACGTTTTAAACAGCATGGTTCTAGGATTGGTTATACAGGGATACTTCCATAAGAGTAGTTCAATCTGAATTTGGACAATGTTTCATGCAAATATGACCGATTTTTACAACTAGCGAACGGCATTATTTCGATTTTTGACTGATTTTTCAACTTTGAAATTTTTGAAAACTTGATACATATTCTTATAGGAAATTTTCCGCTGATTCCGAATATACCACATGTTAGTATGCTGAAAAAAATTATTTCGAAAAACCAATCGCAAAAAACAGGCTATTTTGAAATTTTTGACTACATTTTTGAATATTTCAACCCGAAGATGTAATCCAATCATGCTGGCCAACGAACCTGAACTTTCGTTTTGTGCTCTTAACATTTTAAAATTTGTTTGAAGTTTCTAGCACAATTCTACGGACAATTATTGTCTGGAATGACACATACATACATACATATATACATATATACATTCATATATACATTCATACATACATATATACATACATATATACATACATACATAAAAAAATGCGTTAAACTTCAGAATATGATTCAGAATAGCCTGAAACGGATTTCTGCATAAAAATTTTTCAAAGATTCACATTCTACAAATTTTGAGGCGAGAGCAATAGCTTAATTTCCTTCAAAAATTCGCTAAAAACTTGAAACGAGGTGTGCAATCTGTGGGTCAATGAACAATGCACCAAATGTTCACCCCTCCCCTCAACTCAAAATTTGTTGGCTTTTATTTCAAGGTACGTAGATTGCAAAAAGTCCAGTCATGCAGCATGACCCCATGAGCGAATTTTTGAAGAAATCTTCGACATTTCAGATCTTCGGCATGAGATCTTCGACATGAGATTGGGTCTGCGTGCTAGTACGTACATAAATAGAACTTCTTCATAATTTCATGGCTGATATTTTCTAAGCCACAGTCAGTATTAAAGCTACATCAAGTCCTAAAACAGTTGAGCGTGAAACATTAAAGAGAGCGACCAAGAGAATCGGAGGACGGAATATTTCACAGAGTAAACTCATCAGTTGTGATTACATTTTTTTTTTTTTTTATTTTATTTAAACAAGCACCTACTACCTACGTTTTAAACAGCATGGTTCTAGGATTGGTTATACAGGGATACTTCCATGAGAGTAGTTCAATCTGAATTTGGACTATGTTTCATGCAAATATTACCGATTTTTACAGCTAGCGAACGGCATTATTTCGATTTTTACCTGATTTTTCAACTTTGAAATTTTTGAAAACTTGATACCTACATATTCTTATAGGAAATTTTACGCTGATTCCGAATATACCACATGTTAGTATGCTGAAAAAATTAGTTCGCACAACAAATCGCAAAAAACAGGCTATTTTGAAATTTTTGACTATATTTTTGAAAATTTCAACCCGAAGATGTAATCCGATCATGCTGGCCAACGAACTTGAACTTTCGTTTTGTGTCCTTAACATTTTAAAATTTGTTTGAAGTTTCTAGCACAATTCTACGGACAGTTATCGTCTGGAATGACTCAGAATATGATTCAGAATAGCCTGAAAAGGATTTCTACATAAAATTTTTTCAAAAATTCACATTCTACAAATTTTGAGGCGAGAGCAAAAGCTTAATTTTCTTCAAAATTTCGCTAAAATTGAATTAAGAAAATATATACATATATACCTTTTCAAAAAACATTTCTTACTAATCAGCTCTAGTTTATTAAGTGATGTCCATGATAACCCCATTTCACTCCCCCCCCCCCCCCCCCACAAATCTTAGTAGTCAGGTTTGAAAATGTCAAGTTCCTAGTCTGCGATTCAAGTTGGAGTAACCAAAACATATTTTAACAATCACGTCTCCAGTTTATTAACTGATGTCCGTGATACCCCATTTCACTCCCCTCCTCTCCCAAAACACCCCTATGGTTCACTTTTGGAAAATTTTAAGTAGCTTGTGGTTCAAGTTAGGGTGATTCAAACGTATTCCACACTCAGATCCCCGGTTTGTTCAGTGATGACAAAGATACCCCATCCCCTCCCCTCTCCTACCCTAAAAAAAAACCCCTAGGAAGGCAGATTAAAAAAATTACAAGCAGTCTGTGATTGAAGATAGAAAAATCCAGACATATTCGCCCAATCAGATCCCCAGTTCGTTCAATGGTGTCCAAAATACCCCATTCCCCACCCCCCCACCCAAAAACCACCTCCGGCTCTATTTTTAAAATCTTCAAAGAGCCTATAATTTCAGTTGGACTGATACAGACATCCCCCCCCCCCCCCCCCAGGATACAGACATCCCCCCCCCCCCCCCCCCCAGGCACTCATATCAGTTGTCCAATGACAACTGTAACCATGAAAAGCGGAAAAACATAAAGACAGATAGGCAGACAGATAGAAAGAGGAAATTCGAGAAAATGGTTCCAATCGTCTACGAATAACATGGAAAAAAATAAAATAAATAAACGCAAAATATCATGATTCTAATCAATGTACAGACAGACATAATTACGATTTTGTTAATACAGATTTTAATCTCTCAACAGCAAAACAATTTTTGTTCATTTTTATAAGGCTAATATTCCAGAAGACGGTTAAAAAAGTCCAAGTCGTTATTCGTCTACAAGAATTATTATTTACTTTGTACAAATAAAATGTTTCTTCTTTTTCGTCATCTTCTTCTTCAGTTTGATTTCTCTTCTCTGACGCTCAGTAAATACTCTTAAGGTACAACTTATCCAAGTTTCAATGCATTGCTGTGCCGTAGGGTTACGTACCTAGGGGAGAGTGGGGTTATATCGCCATTTCGGGGAATACCGCCACCCCATATAATTATTTAACCACCAGAGTGACAAATCTTGTAGCCGAATATCGTCTTCTGTAGATTAGCAGTAATGTTGGAAAAATTGGTTTGGGGTCATTCATTTGTTTTTATCAAAGATAAGCGAGTTCACAGTTTTTGAAGCTTGGCGTTTTAGTTTTAATGTTGTCAAATTGTCGAGGTAATTAGCAGTTTTTCATACGTTAATGTAAGTTGTTGAGCATGACGACGTAGAAAAATCATTCAGCTTTAATTTCCACCCATCACTTCAATTTTCTACGAAAACTGTAGTTTTGAATGATTTTTCATCTCGAAAAGTTACTGGGGCAATATCGCCACACCAAATTCAGGCTATATTCCGCCGTGGCGGCATTGCCCCAATACTCCATTCCTCAGTCTTGTTGGATTGTTTTTTTTTTTTTTTTTTTTTCAAAAGTTTTTGTTGTAACAATCACCTGTTCCTATTGATTCTGAGAATGAAAAAATAAATTAATATTTAAAAGACGAATTATATTGTGATAGCTTATCTCATTAAGCACCTCTATAATTACCTAATTGTGATTTATCAGATATTTACCTATCTATCTACCTAACTTCCTTCCTATATTAACATAATCGTTGTAAGATTCCACTCTTCATGCTCCCGTTTTGATTTTGACAATGGACGTTGGTCTTGTGAATTTTGCTGCGACCTGAAGAAGAGCACAAATTTAAAACTTTAAAAGCCGGGAAGATGGAATGCTATATAATATTTCTTTTTTTTAACGAGTTCCGCGTTGAACGTTGTCAATAATTCAGTTCCTGTGTAGAACCAACATTATTTTACCAGTATTTATTTTGTTCCAATTTTACTACTCTGACGTAGAAATTGTTTATCAACCTTTAGTGAATCCTTTTTTTGTCAACTAAGTTCCCAATATGGTGAGAAGCTACCCAGGAAGAGTTTTTGAAATGCAATAAAACGTTGTTCCGATGTTCTGATGAGACTGTTCATGTCCCGCTTCTTTTAATATGGCGATATTTTCCTAACCCCATGGCGGTATTTTCCCAGCTAGCTGGGGTAATACCGCCATTTACGAGGGTTTCGTAAATGTTTGTTTGCTAACATAAAGTTCCTACACAACCAGCAAAAATGTGGTAATTCACCACTGGAGATGTTTTTTTTTTTTTTTTTAATAATTATCATCAAAATCTGAAGCTCCTAAGTGCAAACCCGGGCTGTGATAGACAAATGTGCTTAGGGTGGCGATATTAACGCAGTTTCCCCTACATGTTTTGGTTACCTATGGTATTTTGTTCATATTATCGACATAAAATTCATTTTTTCCTTGTTCTAGATATGGTATATGGGTGATTCTCACAGAAAGGGGCAGAAGTGATATCCGGACCAGTTGCGGCGACCCAATAAGGATTTGGGAGCTGGCGAAGGTCTTAAATTGTAGTATAGGTTTTTATCTAGAACCCTTTTTTCCATTTTTAGGTTATGTTTATTCCTTTTAATAGAAAATTAACTAAATATAGTCAAATCGTCATCGACCTGTCCTGTCCCAATGCGACCTTCCCAACTTCAAGCTTTAATTAAAGGTCTTTCAGCTTTTGAGTTTGGATTTTATTCAATTTTTCTACATCAGTATGATTTCTGAGATGCGTTTCTGATCGATAAAATTAATGTAGAACCGCTAGAAAAGTGTATTTGGATGGAAATATGTGTGTCCGTAGCATCGCCGTCATCGACCTGTCCAATATTGTTTTTCGAATTTTCGCGGTCACAATTGTATTTTAGCGGGTTTTTTTGCCGCTTTCTTTTTTGCGCCCTTCTCAGTTACCAGAAAAACCGTCATTCGTTTTAATTCAGTCAACTCGTGGTCGTCAGCGGGAGCAGATGTGTGCTGGACCGTGGGTTGGTCAATCACAATCGTCAGAAACCTGTCCACTTTTTCTAAGTGAGTACTTGAACTCAATTTTTTCTTATGGTATTTTTATTGTGCACCGAACGGTCTAGTTTCATGTTATATGCCGAATTTGGGAAAAAGCTTGCCACAAGGTGAAACATTTGAGCCAAACTGAAGAATCATCATCGACCTGTCCATCATCAACCTGTCCTCTCCTGAAAATTCGAGGACAGGACGATGAGGAAAAAGGCAAATCTATTATGTTTTTTGGATTTTCTAGTATTCCCGTATTCTCGCATTTAGTAATCCAATATTCTCGTATTGACCATTAAAAACACATATCTACTTAGCCAAACGTTGTGAAGGTCTACTAGGACTAATTCGAGAATTTCTGTCATTCTTCGTTTGTTGGATTCGCCCTACAGTGGTCACGTTTTTCGGTCTTTTGACTTGAAATGTTGAGGGTTAACGTTTCTTGGCAGTTATAGCAAATTTTCCTTTTATGATGCCAGGACAGGGTGGTGATGCAAATGGTGAGAATCAACGGGTCGCATCATCGCCCTGTCCTAGTGTCATCGACCTGTCCGCCTAAATTTTTAAATATTTTTTTTTTTCTGAATTAATAAAAGCGCTACTGTTTGGATTTGCTTCGAATTTCGATACATACGATATAGAGAGCATCTGTGATTTTTTTCAGCTCGATTCGATCACTTTTTTTTTTTTTCAAAAGTCAAACTCAAAACTGACCTTTTCTGTGAGAATCACCCATATACATTACAGTGTTGCAATGGGATCATCTCATTGAGATTGCGTTTGTCTTGGCCGGCTCTGCTCATATTGAGTGAAGAAATTCGTTCCACTCGAGCAACCAACTTGTCACACGGAGCCCCGCCCGCCTGCCCTTTGCGTCTCACCAGGTCGAAACACCCACGACGAAAGGGCTCCGGCTAAAAATAAAACGGAGTCCTCGATAAGCTCAGATCGGCTCAGCTGCGAGGGCCCCCAGCTGAAGGAACAAAGGAGTCGTGACGGCTCGGGTCGTGGGTCGCCTCGGACCCGGGCGGAGGTCCTTAGCAAGTTCACGAGAATGAAAGTCCCTTTTGGCGGGTCATGCCTGCCGTCGGCGGTTGCGTCATTACGGGCAACTGGGGCAGTGCGCGAGGTGCGGTGCGCGCGAGGTGCGGGGTGCTCGAGGTGCACCAGACACTAGGTACACAACATGTCCCGCTGCGCGCGCCCCTGAATTCGAACTAGCGTCAACTGAAAATGCAAATAATGGTGTAATGGATTGCGTAGGTACCAGACTACTAAGGCAAAGGACCCCGAGTTCGATCCAAAGCTCGTGCTAATGTTATTTTGCATTTGAATTCAACCTCCGAATCGTAATTTTAAACGTCATTATTTAATGTTTTAATCATATTTTAAAACGTCATTTTGCTCTATTCGTCTAACTAATCTGTAGGTATTTTACTATTGACTACTTGATGCTAGGTTTTTTTGAGATGCGAGCTTGCGAGATCATTTATCTAGGTGAGAATGGTGTTGTGCATGATACTCTTCAAGTTCGAAAATGTTTTTGGTCGAATCAAATTTAGATTGGAATGGGACTCTAGCTTGTCAACACAGGCTCTGCCTATCGACAAGCTAAAATATTCAAAAAGTATTTTCTTATTCATTCAACGGAACCTATTCGGGCGAAAAGACTATGGCGGAACGTAGTTGCAATTCAGCGAGGCAGGGGCAATAGGTGCAAAACTCGAAAATGTGCGAAAATGTACGTGCTCTGCGTACAAAATTCACTTCTATATTAAAGCACTTACTGATACTTGGGATTTTTTTCCGTCAACTTTTTTACACTTAGTTCAGATACCCTTAACATTTTTTTTTTTTCTTTTTTTTTTAATTAATTAATTTATTTCATTGAATTGAATTTTCTTATACAAGTACAGATATACAACGAAAGCTCTAATATCTTATTATACGCATAATTTAAATGATTAAATTTCAATGTATTGCCAGGTGCTAGGCAGAGGTCCGTAATTATGTTTACCTAATTATGTATGCATGTAAAAGGAAATCCATTTTAGCCCAAAATATAAGGTACACTAGGGGACTACCCCACAAAATACATATCCCACTTGTAAAGAAGGCCTTCACAATGTCAGCCCCATTTTATAAAATATGTATTGTTATTAACAATTTCTTCAATTTATACCGAAATCAGCACAATTACAAATTAAACCTACATATCATATCTAAAAACATTAATCGCCACTTCTTGAATATGAGAGAAGACCTATTTCACTCTAAACTAATTACTTCCTATTATACCACATAGAACTCAATCTACTTCTCCACCTGAACCACCTATCTAAGAACTAATACATCACAAGGAATGAGGAATCAAAAACATTAAAACTACTTACGGCTAGCCAAGAACGGACCGCACACTAGCTATGCTACGCGGTTACGTCCACAATTAAGTTAAATCGAACTAATTGATGATGCTATATTATAATAACCAAACGTGTATTTGTATATGTGTGTTTGTATCCAACGTAAAAGTTTTGTGGCAATAAATATATTTAATTAAAAACAATCATCAACGTTCATTATATCTTGATTACGTTTAACCGATTAACATTAAAGTACCATTCAATATTTTTGTTTTTTATTATTGGTTGACAATTATTAACAATAATTAGTGTCTAATTCCATAATATTAAGAAACGGAACTTATCTGGGATTCAATCTAATGATTTTAAGGACTTGGTTTTGAATGGGTTTTCGTTGTCACTCATCTAGAAATTGGACACATCCGTAATTTACCACACCACTCAATTTATGTACCACATATCATAATGATGTATTCCTAGATCTGCATTGTGTCTATCACCGTAGTTGGGCTTAATCGTTATCATAATCTGAACATTAGTTGTAGCGGCCAAAATCATTTAAAAACGCTTGCATACGAGTCTGCAACACATTGGAACATTTCATGTCTTCAGTTGCAGACGCGTAGGTATGTGTAGCAGACACGTATGCAATCAGAAATTAACAAGCGGTTGCAATCATGTTCACAATATCAATTATTGAGAATGATCACCTGTGTGTAAACTCATAACTGTGATTGTTGGCCACGCACTTCGCAGTAGTTAAGATAATATATGATTGGATAAATCGAGAGCTTTCGAACGAATGGTGAACGATTTTTGTGGGATGAAAAACGACGAAGTACCATTTCCCTAGCAACGTCTCGGTTGTAAGCGGAAATCATCAGAAATTGAGCATATTTCGTTACGTAACGTAACGTGACATAACGAAAATTTGGTTGTGTGCCATAGCAAAGACATGAAATGTCAAAAAAAAAAAAAATTACCTGGCAGGTGTTGCTGTTTGCTTACACGATTTGCTAATGTACATGAGTACAAATTATATAAAGTAACTATTATCTTCTATATTAATTCAGTAAATTGTTATTAGTAGTACATAATTTATTAGTCATTTTCCAAGTTTTTGATATCAATTATAAACCATCTGTATATAAATAAATTTTTCATCTCTACACTAGATCAACTATAATTATACATATATGCTGCAAATCACCGACTCACACTTACTCCGCCCCCTCTCAACCAGCCAACTAATCAATTTTTTGAAAGCATTCCTTGAATATAATTGTGGTGACTTCAAATTTTGAATTGAATTTTGAAATCGATCGATAAAGTATGTACACCATATACATAGGACTTCCTATGTATATGTTGTTATATATGTTGTAATATACGTTTTTACACGTATTACACAGAGACGTTGATGGCCTAGGATTAACTATATTTCCCTCCAATCTGAATCTCGTTCCATGTGAATGCTCATTTCCTTGGTTCATTATTATCTGAGGGTTCTTATGATACACCAACAACAACGGTTTTATAAACAACTGGCGCGGAGTAAAAACCTTGAATTGATTATAGAGCAAATCGGTTGGATATCGCTATAAGGCTTCTTCATTATAGTTTTCATTATTAATCTCTGGATAATATTAATTGGTTCCGGGGCAGTATAGTAAGCGCCTCCCCACACCAAGATACCATATTGAATAACCGACTGCACGAGGGAATAATAAAGAAGTCTTTGCTTATCAAATTTAAATACATTTATCAAATTGGGAAAAACAAATAAAAATCGTCTTAAATTATTTAGCAAGAACTCAATGTGCTGCTTCCATGATAATTTATCGTCGATATGAACACCTATATAGCGAAAGCAGCTAACTCTTTTCAGCGAAGTACAAATACAACTATTTATATTGACAACAACTATTTCTCAGTCCTGGGGGGATATTGCTGAACGAGCAGCCCGTGAAAAGCATCTGAAATATGACAGGGCCACTGAAGACTTGAGGGGCTCATTTTCACCCATAGTCACGTCTTGCGCGGGAGTTCTCCATAGAGAATTTGATGTATTCCTGAAGAGGATGGCAGAGAAATTGTCTGATAAGTGGACAAGGCCCTTCTCCCAGGTTCTCGAATGGGTAAGAGTGAAAATACAATATTCAACAATAAGAGCCGTGTCACTCCGACTGCGATGGGCTAGGAGAAGAGTGAGGAGTCTTGGCGTCGAGGATGGAGCAGCGGCTATTCTACTGACATAAAAAAGAGGGTTCCCTGGATCGTGTCATGGAAAATGGATATCTCTGAACTGTTGATAGTTTATTATTATTAGGTATTACTATTGTTGAATAAATAATTTAAATCTTCTATAAGTAAAAAAAAAATTATATTGACAACAAATTCATATTGTTATAGTTATTTTCTACTATTTCATAGTTGCTACCAATTACCAGATATTTGGTTTTCTTCGCGTTTGGCGTGAGGAAACTATCGTAGAACCAATCTGATAATGAATTTAGTAAAAATTTGGGTTTTAGTAAATACTTCCCGCCATGTCTTACCACTAACCATTATTGAGGTGTCATCTGCAAAAAGATATGTCTTGGCATTTAGAACATTAATGGGTAAAATATTTATGTAAATCAAAAACAACGTCGAACTAAGTGTACCCCCCTGAATTATATGTAGATCAATATATGTTCCGAAAATAGAAGAACGCTCTATGTATTATATCACGATTAGTGGACTAATGGCTACAGCACATGCGTGATACTAAAATTGATCGACAAAGACAAAACTCTGATATTAATGGACCGATTTTCAAGAAATGTTCAAGGATTGTGCGGTTTAGCTCTTGGACGATCCCCTATACATTTCATTGTCGTTGTATTACTAGTAGTCTGTACGCATGCGCGAACGTTATTTTTTTTATAACGTCGATTTATCAATTATTTCGACTCGTACTTTGTTCTTTAACTAATTCTATACCTCCATGTTGCAATATGTTAGGAAGCAATACTGCCCTCCCATTTTGGCAAACTTTTTGCTCCCAAGTCTACCTAAAGGTAGCGGAAGCATTGTTTTCACTAATTCTACCACAGACGCAAGAAGTACGAATTGGATAACAGCGAGATTTGTAACCTCTGCAGCCTCGATGTCCCCGAGACATTGACCCACTTCCTGCTTGTATGTCCTCTTTACAGCTCATACAGAACATACTACCTAGGTAGATATGTAAATAACCAGCACATGGAAGGAGTTGAATCGGTGTATCGTTCTCTCCTCGATACGGCACATGACAGGAGGAAGATGAACGATTCATACAAATTTGTGCTGAGATCTCTCATGCAGCTTTTGCCTGTAACGAAGTGTAACTGCCCCCCCCCCCCCCCCCTCCTCCTCCTCCTCCCCACAACATATTCTTTCTACAGAAGACATTCACTATCCCAAAGTGGCACCCAATGAAGTGCACTGAAGTGTACTTTCAGGAGAAAAAAAAGTTTGGTCTCCTAAATCAAAATTTCCACTCGCATGTTACGTTTTAGACCGTTCTGAACAACTTTGGTTCTGTGTCTGTCTGTATGTGTGTATGTCTATCGCGGGTCAGCATATCCTTGTAACAAGCTTAATTTCCACAGTTTTCATCCATTTAGATGAAATTTTCAGGGAATGTACGGGCTAGGGGGTAGACTTTGTCCCAACAGTTTCATCATTCTTGACTGAATACTCCACTTTGCGCAAACGTAAATTCCACCAAGCACCATTTTATCATGCCCTAGTCGTTCGATCTCGCTTAAATTTGGTTCATGGCTGAGGAATAACAATTTGACCATCCCATATAAATTTCAACATGATGGTATTCTTAATAGATACTGCGCATGCGCCAATGTGAAATCCTTGTAACAAGCTCATTTTCCACAGTTGACATGGATATGTCTTTTGGCTGGGGGTCAAAGAATTTTTCGCGACACTTTTTTTCCCGACCGGCACATTTTCTATTGATTTTCACGTACAACCAAGGCGTTACTAGGGAAGAGTAACTCCCATAGTTTTCATAGTAGGAAAATCGTTCGCCACTTTTTGGAATGCTCTCATTTTACCATGACATTTCATGACCTCTAAGCCATTGTAGTGTTAAGGAATGCTGATTTATTACTCCAAGTTAAAAACTAATATTGTTTTGTAACCATAATGGAATAATCTTGTGAAATGAAGGCACTACATGGTTGATATACAATTGAGTAGTAGGTACCAACTGGTAAGCAATAGGTACTAGACATATCCATGATCTTTTGTTTTTCCCATCAGGGGAGAAATTAAACTACTTCTACTTCGGTTTTATATACATAGTTTGACATGGATATGTGTTTTGACATGGATATGTCTTTCCTCTGGGGGGTCAACCAAAAATTTCCGTGAAGCAAAATTTGTGTCACAATTTCAGTGTTTTTCACGTACAACCGAGCCGTTGCTAGGGGAATGGAACTTCCGCAGTTTTCATCGCACAAAAATCGTTCGCCACTCGTTGGAAAGCGCTTGATTTATGTGATAAATGTTCACATCTCAAGCTACCAATTTCCCCCTCCTTACGTACCTGGCTACATTCCTAAACTAAGTTGATTGGACTATAAACAATTTTAATAAGCCGGTTACAATATTCTTAACGTAAAGCAATAGCATCATTTACTCCACTCCATAGGAAACATTTTCATCCTCTTGACAACAGTCGACTGTTAACAACAACTCATTGCGTCTGCATTGGAGAAATAACTTTAATTTATAATATGCTTTTTGTGCCTCCAAGAATGATAAAATAAATTTAAAGGGATTTTTTTAAAGTTAAAGGATTTGTTTACAACTCTCGAGGACAACCGTTATGAAATCCCCAATCAAAGACATATCCATGTAACATGGTATCTGCTTGTAAAGCAGATAGTGGAACTCGTTTACGAGTTTTCAAATAGGTACCTACTTACCACTCCGTTTTATTTTATCTTATGTATTTTTCATCCGATTTGGATGAAATTTTCAGGGAATGAGCGAGCTAGAATGCATACGGTACCCTATCAATTTCATCGTTCCCGACTCAATACTTCACTCTGCGCATGCGCAAACGTAAATTCCATCAAGCACCATTTTCTCACCCCATATTCGTCCGATCTCGCTCAAATTTGACTGATGGTTGGGGAATGACGATTTGATCATTTCATATCAATTTCAACATGATTGTATCATTAATAGCTACTGCGCATGCACCTATGTGAAATCCTTGTAACGGCCTTGTTATCTTATCCTCTCAGTTTCTACCATTTTGTCTTGTGAAATACACTTTCTGTATTTTACGGGCTATAAGCGCTCCCTACTTATTTAACCTTATGATCTCACTAAAGAGGACCCATCCCAGTGTCCGGAGGCACTAACATCGCCCAATGTTTCCAAATCATGTTTGTTCCCAATCGAGAAGGGAACGTCCAGCGATAAATCTACGATGTGCATCGTCGAGATACCTGCGTTATGTAATGACGACATAAAAATGATTTAGGCTCCTTTTTCGCGTGGACGTTCCAATATCGAGTGCGGATGCCGGCCGACCGCCGGTTGGCAGTAAAGCTCCACAATGTTCCTCGAGGGCTTAGGATTTTCATCTTGTAATTCATTGAAAGGAGGTTGTGTGGGGCAATTTGCGTTTCCAAAACGAGCAACTTATGGCATCTGAGGTTTTTTGAAAGACTGCGGAACTTCGACTTTTTAACCGCCCATTAACCGACTTTAATCGATCACGGATGGCGATAACGATCGAAAGGATTTGAAAAGGAACAATAGAATCAAGAAGATTCAGCGTAGAAGATTTTTGGTAAATGATTTCGGATTCGCGATGAAACGCGGTTCCCAGCGGCAACAACTTTTTTAACCATGCCAACAGTTTCCTAGGTACATGGAACTTACTTTCACATTCAAAGTTTTCCAGTTTAATGATCTATTAAAAAGCAAACTATTAATTTTCAGTGGTGAAATTGATAGGACACGATCTTCAAGCATAAACCACGAATACCCAAAAAATGTCATAATATACGAACGAAACCAGTAAGAATTAGGTTTGTTACAAGGATTTGAAAACAGACAGACTAGTAACAGAGTTGTTCAGAAAGCCTAAAATAACCACTTTAAATTTTGATTTTGGACTAAAAATGTTTGTCTTCTGTATGTGAAAACAAAGCTTCCTATTACCTACCTTGGCAGATTCAGAAGCAAACATTTAGTTTTTAAACTAAATCTATGAAACAATAAGTAGGTAACCTAAATAAATTACCTACCGAAATAAAATTAATGAAATAGCACGATCTAAGCTTCAGTATGTAGTCTTCTATCTAGATTGCAAGAGCTAACATAATTATATAGACGTATGTTGTATTACGTCATTGAACTACATCCCATGTACCTATTCAATGTATTACGTATAAGTGGCACTACCTACATTATTATTATGAATACACAGACCTACCTGCCGAATATTAATATCAAGGACATCTACCTCCCCACCCTACCATTCAGTATGTAACAAAAATGTTATTAGCCTTAAGGGATACTATTCGTAATGATCTAACACCAGCCATCTTGGGTCGTTCGATTCAGCCAGAAGAACATGTGTTGTTCTCCCTTCCAGTGAAATGTGGAGGACTGGCATTGGAGGACCCAAAATCAACTTCGAGGACATCATTCGAAACCTCGAGACGGGCAACTGAAGTTCTAGTCAGGGCTATTGCACCTGGAAGTGGCTATGTAGAAGAAGAACATATTGAACATATGAGGAGCGTTATTGGCATAGAACGGAAAGTGAAGCAGGAAATTTACCAGAGGAGGCCATCGCATCCCTTCCCATACCTACTCATCGCACTATAAAGGGATTATTGACGGAAACTCGGCCCAATGGTTATCTGTGCTTCCGTTAGCATCTGACAATTTGGATTTAACAAAAACACAGTATAGAGACGCTCTGGCTCTGAGATACGGAAAAGAAGTTGGTGGTCTCCCTAGCAAATGCGATGGATGCTCAAACGAAAAAATGGACACGAATCATGCCCTAAACTGCAAGCGTGGAGGCCTAATAAAGTTAGGCCGCGATATGGTTCGGGATGAATGTGCCAGGCTTTCCAGCTTAGCATGGCAGGGAGTTGTGGTGGAACCAATACTCAAAGAGGCTACAGACAGGTGTCCCGGTTTGGTAGCTGACATTAAAGTGCAAGGAGTTTGGGATAGGGAGAGGGTTGTTTTTTTCGACAATTGCATAATCAATGCCAACGCACCCTCTTACCTTGCCCAAACCTGGCACGACGTCGCTGAACACGCCTCCAGGGAGAAACACCAAAAGTAGCAGAAGCAGAAGATCTGAGAGGTTCATTTACTCCACTAATTTTCTCTTGTGAAGGTGTCCCTCACAGAGAATTCCATCAATTCACCAAGAAATGGGACCCGGGATGGAGGATGGCGCACCTTTGCCTCTTCTCCGCGACTAAAAAAAAAGACCCTGTTTTCTTTTAATTTTTGTCATTTTGTTGTTTTTAGTTACGTCGAATTTGACTTTGAATTCGAAGTTGACATTGTTTTTTTATGTTTAACAATTATGGTTTTAATAAATTATTGTTGATTATTGAAAAAAAAAAAAAAAAAAATGTTATAATTGACTCCATTGAAAGAATAAACTCTTCATCAGTGATTCGACATGCATCCAAGAGGTTGCGCTAGTGGCTGGGCTTTGGCAGCTTGGGACCCAGCCTCCTCTATCGAATGATAGCTTTCCTTATCTATAATTTCTGTTTCTGATACTGATCTCTAGATAAGTTTTTGGATGGAATAAGTTGAAGTTTGTCAGCCTGATATTCATTCTTATACCTGAATTCAATACACAAACCAACAAACGCGAATATAAATAAATAAAGTGTGTTGTATTTTAAATCATAATACGCAAAACAATACTGTGTAAATTATAGAACACTTTTATACTCAATTTCAATTCAAACATTCAAATTACAATAATCTCCCACAAGTCATTACCAAGTTACATTTTCTTCACAGCTCGTATAACCCTAGTTCCCTCCCTAACTTTGTCAATATAGTTTATTGTCCTTGAATTTTCTTGGCATCTTGACGACCTTTTCATCTGAGTGAGGTAATTCCATCGAGATTTCCGTTCACTGAACTAGTACTTATCTGTGCCGGAGATGCTACTGATGGCTGTAGACTTTTTTTAGATAGGTTGGCTAGACGGCCTTCCCCTGGGTGATCATCATTTGGTGGAATTTCTTTGAAAAAGGACTAATTTGATACGAGTCAAACGGTGGAGGTTTATGTTACCCAATCCATAATAGAACTTGTAGAATAAAACTCACAGTACTTCGTGAAAAGAAAAAAATCACCCGGCCGGTTGGAATTTGAAATGGAAAACCTTGAATTTGACATGGAAATGCTATATTGCCTAGGAAACTATTGACAGTCCTAAGCCTGAAAAATGGGAGGGAAAATGTTGTTGAGCGGGAACCGATACGTCCACTCCTCCCTCAGGACGTTCGGGAACCGAACGGCTTCTTCCACTTTTACGGCTTGAAAAAACTGCTTACCATTTTACGGGGGAGTTCATGGATCCCCCTAAAGTGCGATAATATCATTGTAGTCGTTCGATGGGTTGGTCAAACAGGCAATGGGTACCCGATGTAATTACATTATCTGCTGGAACTCGCTTCAATAGCCGATGTCATCACTACGACCATTAGATAAGTATTTATGTCGCCCGATACTAGATAGGCCGACGAAACAAGATGTTACCTCTACGCCATACAAGGTCCTTTACTAGAGAGGAACAGTTTCGTAACGGTGATCTATGGCTTGTTAACTCCTGCACGGAATGATTAATTTTTTTCCCCCGAGAATTTCAGCACCTAACAACCAATTTGTTCACTACGATGCCCGATGAGTCTCGTTACCTACTGAAAGCCGGTGGCCTCAATTAGATAACACATTCGTGATAATTATGAGGAATGAAGGACATACAACTACGAGTTTTACTTTATGAAACAAAGAAATAAAGTTCCAGTCATGCAGCATGATTGTATGAGCGAATTTTCGAAAATTATTGAATTTGTTAAATTGTTATGAAATTTGAGCTTTTTGAGTGCAAGGAAATTGTTAACTATTAGGTAATTTTATGGCAAAAACGTTAAATGTTAAATGATAATTTCCTATTCAAATAGAGGTTTTGAATTTTCAGCTTTTTTGCCGTTTTTTATCAAATTGTTAGCAAATTTTAATGAAGCACATTTTTCAGCATAACTTTGTAAATACATTTTTAAATGTTCTATTTTATAGTTAATGTTATAGTTAATCGTATAGTTTATAGTTATATCTATGAAAAAACATTAAACTCTAGAATTCGTTTCAGGATGCCTCAATACGGATTGCAATGAAGAAATTCTTCAAAAGTTTTGATTCTAAATTTTTTGGAGCCATTGCATTAGCTTCATTTTTCTAGAAAATTCGCTAAAAATGTGATTAAAAACCCACTGAAAATGGCTAAAAAACAGCTAAAAATTGTTAAATTTATATTTTTTTAGCTGAATATTGCTCAAATAATGTGTGTCAACTATAAAATAGAACATTCGTTGCTACCATGACTAAGTTTGCTAGTTTCGCGGTCCTGCGAAAAAATGTGTCCTGAAGTCCTGCGGTCCTGCGAATATTCAAATCACAGGCCATCCTAAAGACATTGAACATGTCAAAATTCAAATCACGGGCCATCCTAAAGACATGAAACATCAAAATTTATATCACGGGCCATCCTAAAGACATGAAACTTGCCAAAATTCAAATCACAGGCCATCCTAAAGACATGAAACATGTCGAAATTCATATAACGGGCCATCCTAAAGACATGAAAACGATAATTTAGTTTTGATTATAAACTGTAAGTGCTGTGTTGCAAAGTGTCTAGACCCAGAGCGAATATTCCACGCAAATATTTGATTAATTCCCTCAGAAATATCTGAATAGACATCTCATTGTGTAATCGGAGTTTTTCCATTAATCTCTAAGGGATAGAACAGATGAGTGGCTCCACATTTCGTCTGCGAGGCGACTTGGAACTGATTAATAGGAGGGTGAGAGAACACCCTTGAAGCGCCCGAGGACACACCATTTCCGCTCACCTCCCGAAAGATCAAATTAATTAAAAAAATAGGAGAGAGAGAAACGTCTCGTATTCCGGCGGATGAAGAAAGCAGATCACCGGAACCCCGACGAACACTCCCGCGTACGCTGAGCAATTATTCGTTTAAACGGTCGTTTGCACAACGTCGCAAGAGTTGACACTGACACAGATGTTTTTTCCCTGCGGCCTCCGTCTTGGGCAAGTCCTTTCCACACCGGATGCCCACGTTCACGTTCGTAGATTAGCTACCAAGATTATCGACGTGGCTTCTGGATCTGAGGACCTCATATTGCCCTTTCACTTGGGTCGACCCTCAGCTTTCCGAAAGAAAGGACTTTTAATTTATTTATTTATACACATACAGACGGGATCAATATTCCATTATCATATATATTGATAAAAACGTAAGTATGTCTGTCTGTACATTGATTAGAATCATGAAATGAAGAGCTCGGCCGAATAGGGGTCTAAGTTACATTTTTTCCGAAATGGAATTATTGGTATCAAACGATTCGTTGAGATCTCCTCCATTAGTTTATACAAACGAAAATCCCCAATTTCATATGTGCTTGTCACTATGGACCTTCAGCGACCCAAAATCGTAGCTATTGTTTGTTTTGAACAAGGTTCTTTGTTTGTTTTCGCCTTGCGACCGTGCTATGATATGAGCCGCAGTTATTCCATTCATCTCTCCTGGGTTTTCTTCCATGTTGGTGATATTTCAGTTATCTGCACTTACTTTAACTTTATCTTTCACGGGTTTGTGTTCAAATTCGACTGCCTTTCGAGCCCTTTTGGTTGTTATTTCAGTTTATTTATAGTTTTTCGGTTTCTTCATTGATTTTTCTGTCATACATACTGGTTATTCAACGTATAATATTCCCATTGAAATGAACGGGACGGTTCCCCTTACGGACAATGACTTGGACAGGATGAATAAAACAATATCGCGATTTATTTTGAAATGATCGAGGAACACCTTTTGAAGACTAATTGTAAGGCTAAATTGAAAGTGACTAAACAGCTTTGGATGAAGTACTCAATAGATGATCCCTTTGCGATATATGCAAAATCAAGCCATAACAACATCAGACCATGTGACAGACAAAGCTTATGGATGACCATGGTGCCCTTTGCCAAAACCTTATGAGCTCCCAGCACGTAACACAGTGTTGTTGCCCCTCCCTAAGGCAAAAAAAACGGACCTCATGAAAATAATTCCATATTTACCCGAGCAATGTAAAGAATTTTATATAACACTACCAGTCGTTTCTGATTAATGTTTTCATTGTTCCCAGAAGACGTAACTACCTACGGTCTAATTTTAAAACGTTATTTATTTTAGTGTTTCAATAAAATTGTCATCTGAACAGCCTTTTCTTCAATTTATTTCTACTTTAATATTATAGATTATTGACGATGTTATGGACATGGATTATTCATTGAGCTAACAGGTCTCCGCCATTGAATTGAATAAAGGAAAACACTGTTGATGATAAAGGTCGCAAGATAATGAGTGCATATTAGCGAATTTTTGAAGAAAATTAAGCTATTGCTCTCGCCTCAAAATTTGTAGAATGTGAATTTTTGAAAAAACTTTTTATGCAGAAATCCGTTTTAGGGTATTCTGAATCATATTCTGAAGTTTAACGCATTTTTTAATGTATGTATGTATGTATGTATATATGTATGTATGTATGTATATATGTGTCATTCCAGACGATAACTGTCCGTAGAATTGTGCTAGAAACTTCAAACAAATTTTAAAATGTTAAGGACACAAAACGAAAGTTAAAGTTCGTTGGCCAGCATGATCGGATTACATCTTCGGGTTGAAATTTTCAAAAATGTAGTCAAAAATGTCAAAATAGCCTGATTTTTGCGATTTGTTGTGCGAAATAATTTTTTCAGCATACTAACATGTGGTATATTCGGAATCAGCGTAAAATTTCCTATAAGAATATGTATCAAGTTTTCAAAAATTTCAAAGTTGAAAAATCAGTCAAAAATCGAAATAATGCCGTTCGCTAGTTGTAAAAATCGGTAATATTTGCATGAAACATTGTCCAAATTCAGATTGAACTACTCTTATGGAAGTATACCTGTATAACCAATTTTAGAACCATGCTGTTTAAGGCTAGAACCATGCTGTAGATAGAATTTGATTCCATGTTTCTCTATCAAAATCATAAACTAAAATTTCTCTACACGATCAATAGCGACTGAAATGTCGACGATTTCTTCAAAAATTCGCTCATGGGGTCATGCTGCATGACTGGACTTTTTTTTATTATTGATGGAACAAGGGTCTATGTTACACTTGATCCTGCAGTTTCACGTCGTGTGGTTACGAAGGAGTTTTTTCGCTCTCCTGTAAAATTTAGTAAACGTAACTTTGACCCTTATTCGGCCGAGCTCTTCAAATTTTGCCTTTCTTTTCCGTTTCATGCTATTTGTAGACGATTGGTACCATTTTCTCAATTTTTCTTTGTCTGCCTGTCTGCCCGTACGTTTTTCCGCTTTTCACGGTTATTGGACAACTGATATGAGAGGTGGGGGAAATGTCTGTATCAGTCCAACTTAAATTATATGCTATTTGAAGTTCTTAAAATTAGAGCCAGAGGGGGTGTTTTAGGGGAGGGGGAGGGGGTGAAATGGGGTATCTTGGACACCATTGAACGAACTGGGGATATGTTTAGACTATTCTAACTTAAATCACAAAAATTGAGCTAATTTTGCCTGAGATCTCTTCCTCCTTTATCTTTTCTGTTCAGTTTCTAAACTAGCATACATGCAGAAAAGAATTTATGACTGAGGAACGACCTAAAAACGAAAGGCTGAAGAATTCTTAGTTGTATAACAAAAACATGGAAAATTATATTATAGTTCCCCCTGAAGCCCAGATGAATTTTGTTAGGCTGATCGAAGTTTCGATTCGGTAGTATTTATTACCAAGGTAAATAAAAACTCAGGAGCATCAAAGTGTTTGTTTGCAATTATTGCTTAGGATACTTATTTGGAATGTTGTTGGTAGGAATGATGGTGTGCTATATATTATTGAATTTTTGTAAAAGATAAAGCTAATGCGATGGATCCAAAATTCTTAAAATACATATTTTCTACAATTTTTTTCATGAAACTTCAACTTCGTAAGTACCTGGTGCATTTTCTGCACGTTACACACAACTTACCTCCAGGGTAAATCGCTAACTGAGGGAGATGAGTCTCAGGTAAGGATACTAAGCAGATAGCTGTATCTTGCAGGTAGTCAGTTGATAAACAGCCAACGAGAAGTTATCCGAGGTTGCTACTTAGCGAGAGTTTGCCTGGGCTTTATCTGTGATTGATAAACGGCCCCTTAGGCAAACTCATTATCATTATCAAATTTTTTCGACTTCAATCACGAACACAAAGCTTTCCTACCTTCGGTAGTGAGGAAGCAATAATGTATTCTACTTGATTCTGAAAGGATTAATTGAAATTTGTTTCTTTCTCCCCTTTCTTATAAAATGATATTATTTATTTATTTATTTATTTATTTATTTATGAAAACACACGGGCTGAAGCCCAATTACAAGAGAAATGTTATATTATAAAGGTACAGAAAAATTGATAAGCGAACGAAAAAGAATGACTGATAAAAATAAAACAAGAAAATAAAACAAGGGTTTCTAATTATAAAGTATCAAGTATTTTTTTTAAACGATAAAGGGAAACTGTGCTGATATCTATTTTCTCGGAGACAGAAGGAATATTGAAAATGCGTTGTGTTCTATGGAGTGGATTGTTAAGCAGGTAATTTGTGGTTGTGGTAGGAGTATAAAATAAGGTGGAGGTTCTAGTGCGATACAGGGGGGCATGAAAATTTAGAAGCTGAAGAAGTTCGGGACAATCAATTAAATTATGGATCAGCTTATAAATGAAAACACCATCAGCAGTTTTACGCCTAGCCTCGAGCGAACTTATACCATTAGCCTTAAGAAAAGCCTGATAATTAAAATCTTCCCAACCTACTCCTCTTCTACATTCAGCATAGCGAGCGAACCTTTTCTGAACTTTTTCCAATCGAGCAATAGCGTTAGCGTAGTAAGGAGACCACACCATCGATCCGTATTCAAGAGTGGGACGCACTAATGCATTGTATAGCACGATCAAGGCATCTACATTATTGAAATCACGGGTATGACGTTTTAAGAAGCCCAACGATTTCATAGCTTTGCCACAGATCTTGTCAAGGTGATCATTAAACGATAATTTACCGTCAAACAAGATACCAAGGTCAGTAACGGATGATACACGTTGAATGACCTGGTCGTTTAGCACATAATGAAAGACAAGAGGATCGGGAGATCTAGAAAAAGTGATTGCTGAACATTTTTGGATATTTAAAAACAGGAAATTTTTGACACACCACGTGTGTAGTGCGTTGAGGTTGCCTTGAAGATGATCCGAGTCAAACTGAGATGTGATTCTAGAATAAATTTTTAAATCATCTGCAAACAGAGAAAAACAACTGCTACCAGAAAAAAATATCAGTAAGATCATTTACAAAAATTAGGAAGCATAAAGGCCCTACGTGTGACCCCTGTGGGACGCCCGATGTATTAGGAAACGAATGGGAAAAATTTGATTTGATTTTAACAATCTGGGATCGATTGGAAAGATAGCTCTCAAACCACCCAAGCAAAGAACCGAAAAAACCAAAGGCTCTCATTTTAGAGATCAAAAGAGAAAGAGGAACTTTATCAAAACATTTTGAAAAATCTGTATATACACAGTCAACTCGAGTACCACATTCAAATGCGTCAAGAATAAACTGTTGAAAGCAAACAAGATTCGAAATAGTTGACCTCCCCTTAACGAAACCAAACTGGTGTATTGATAGGTTACTTTTAATTATAGGTTCTAACTGGGAAACAATCAATTTTTCTAAGAGCTTCGGAATTGTGGAGATAGAGCAAATAGGACGGTATTCAGTGATTTGAGACTTGTCACCTTTTTTAGGAACAGGGGTAACATAGGACACCTTCCAGTAATCAGGTACGTGGCCAAGCTGAAGCGAGCGGTTAAAAAGAAAAAATAAAGGCATGAATAAGCTATCAGCACAACCACGAAGTAGACAAGGAGGGACACAATCTGGGCCCATTCCTTTAGTGACATCCAATGATGAAAGTTCCTTCAAAACATTTTCCTTATTTATGTTAAGAAACCCCATCGAAAAACTAGAAAATGAGGTTTCGTCATCAAGTACACAGGTAGACGGCTTCTCAAACACTGAAGAAAAGTACCTAGCAAATAGGTTAGCTATATCACGGTTATTATTAGCTGATTCAGTACCTAGATACATCAACTTAGGCAAATCTGAGTCTTTTCTTAAATAATTGAAATGGTTCCAGAATGCTTTGACATTATTTGATTTTACGGAGCCCTCAACAGTCTTAACGTACTCCTTATACAACTTACATGAAACTGATTTACATTTCTTTCTAATTTCTGAGAAAATTTCATAATCACTAGGTAGATCAGTAAATTTATATCTTGCGTGTGCAAAGTTTTTATCATTGACTAAATTAATCAATTCTCTATTAAACCATTTGGGGAAGGTAGTGAATTATAGTATATTAGCGAATTGAATGGCTACTCCGATGATATTCAGTGTTATATTATGAGAGTTATTTGAGGTTTACAATTCGAACATTTTTCTGTTTCAGATGGGCCGGTTCATCAGGGCACAGTCATATCCAGACTGTCAGATTCCTGGAGTTGATCCCCAACATGTGAATGATGAAGTCATGTTGAGTTTGATTTCTGCGAGATACATGCTGATATGAGCTACATACGCGCCTCATTGCCTTTGGGTTGAAATAAAATCTCATACTATACTGTACTAGAGTGGGTTTGCCACATTTTCTCTCACATTTAGAGGCAACCCTGCAACATAACAGACATCGTCCCCTCTCAACAGAAGTGGTATCAACAATTTATTAGTTCTAATCGATTCATTTCATTCATTTAATAGCATTTCCGAGTCAAATGTAACCTTTTGTAAACCAACTGAAATCTTTTACAAGTCAAATGAAACCTTTTCCAAACCAAACGGAACCTTTTCCAAACCAAATGAGACCTTTTCCAAACCATCTGAAACCTTTTCTAAACCAAATGAAACCTTTTTCAAACCACATGAAACCTTTTCCAAAACAACTGAAACTTTTTCCAAACCAACTGAAACCTTTTCCAAGTCAAATGATATCTTTTTCGAACCGACTGAAACCTTTTCCAAACCAAATGAAACCTTTTCCAAGTCAAATTAAACATTTTCCAAACCAAATGAATCGATTTTCAAACCAAATGAATCTTCTTCCGAACCAAATATATTTTTTTTCTGGACCAAATAGTATGTATCTGTAAAATAAGTAGTAAATATATAAATTAGCAGTTATGAGCATTGAATTAATTAATTACAACATCTTTGGAATTCAGTCAGAAACAGAGACTATTTTCAAGGATGAGAAACAAATACCTGTGAGCCACAAAAAAGGCATAGTGACACCCATATTTTTGGCCGCACCTGTTCCTCCATGTGGCAGAGGTAGGTTCCAACTTCATTTCTACATTTCGAAGTTCCTCAGATGTATTATATGATACTTGAACATTGTGCTTAGCTAGTTGCAATTAAGTAAAATATTGTTTTAAGAACGGGAATTCTGGCTAAATTTATACAATTCATTCAATTTTCATTCCATTCTTATTATTATTACTATTTAATTAATTTTATTTATTTATTTTATTTTATTTTATTTTACCTATTTATTTATCTTTATTTTTTCGCGATGGTAATAATCAATTAATAAGTAAAGAAGGTCCTTGTTATCCTAATTCATTTAAGTATCTATTACTAAACTTAATCATAATAAGAATTTGATTCTTTGTTCTGATAATGTACAGGCATATAATAAAAGAAGTAAATGCTCTTCTCTGTTTTCCCTCAGTCAGCACGCTCTCACTCAGTCTCTATTTCTTTTCCACTCTTTCTTTGGGCTATTAGCAAATCGAATGAATGAATGATTAGGTTTTACTGTAATAACACTTGGTTTTTACAAGATAGGAATAACATTCAATGTTGCCAATGAATTAAAATAGGTATGTACCTACGTTATGCCAACCCACAATAATCCAATCATGCAGCATGACCGTATGAGCGAATTTTCATTAATTACCGCATTAGGTATATCATCTTACACTCTTTTAAAATGTGAGTACTTTGAGCACTTTGATTAACTAGGTACCAAAAAAAGTAAAAAAAAAAAATAATAATAATGACAATAAATAAATGAATAAATTAAAAAAATATATATACATATATACAATAAAATGAACTTTTTAAAATGATATTCTACGAATCAAAAACTATTTTGGATTTTCAGCTTTTTTGTAGTTTTCATCGATTTTTAAGCAAATTATTAATGATTATTTAATCCTGCTGATTATTTGCGAAAAATGAAGCTATTGTGAGAGCTCCAGAAATTTTAAAATCAAAATTTTATAAAATTCCTTTATTGAAATCCGCTTTGAGTTGAGAAACATTTTGATAATATCGTGGTATTGATATTATGCCATCGTAAGTACAATGTGCTATTGAAACATGATATGTTGTAACCCTCCAAATCTTGGGAAGCACGGGCGCAGAAACAATTAAAAATTGCGTATAAGTTTAGACGTAAAGACTTTTATCATTCTCGACGTCTGCACGCGATACTCGACTGCTGGGAGGGTCGCTTTTTTCTCGCAATAAACGTCGGTACCTCACTCGGGGGACCTATTAGCAAACCCCCACGAAATCTGCAGATCTCCAATGGGCCGCGTTTGAGGCTCTCAGCTGTGGGAAATCCGAAAGGGGAACTAGGTCCCTTGACTTCCCATACGGAGGTACATTCGCACGCCTCCGCTGAATGATTCGTTTGGTTTACCGTCTGTTCCCATAGAGAAGTCGTAGTGTTTCACTGTCTGTAAATGGGTGTAAGAGGAAAATAGTATTTGATTACATATGGTTAAGATAAGAGGTTCCCTTAGGACGTACGCATTGGACGTAAATAGTAGTTACAATGTGTAGAAGAAGTCATTTGTGAACGCATGGACTGCACGATTTCTCAAAAAAAAAAAAAAAAACATATTATTAAGTACCTAATGCATGCATTACAGGGACGTCCCTATGAATGGATTTTATATAATTTTGGTGACATCTCAAGAAGTTTCATTTCCCCAGCAACGGCTTGGTTGTACGTGAAAATCAAAAGAAAAATACCTACTTATAAACTCGTAAACGAGTTCCACTATCTGCTTTACAAGCAGATACCATGTTACATGGATATGTCTTTGATTGGGGATTTCATAACGGTTGTCCTCGAGAGTTGTGAAAAAATCCTTCAACTTTGGACTGTAGGCGACGAAATGTAGGATAAAGAATTTATTCTATTATTCTTGGAGACACAATAAGCATACTATACATACTATTAAAGTTATTTCTCCAATACAGGCGCTATCATTTTTATGTTCATGATAGCCTGATTTTTCATTAATAAATGAAATTATATCATTTATTGTTTTATTTGATAACGTTTTGTTCTCTTAGGGCCGGTTCATCAGTCACCTAAGTTATCCCAGTGATAACTACCCCAGGGTTAAAGGAAGTTGTCCCTGGGATAAGGCTAATTCGGGGCTAATCCAACTGGTGCGTTCATCAGTATGTTTTTGATTCAGGGCCAACTATCCCAGGGCTAACCCTGAAAATCGATTATTAGGATCGTGAATCCAGAGGGCTGTGGGAAACAAACCATAACCTTCCCGTTTATTTCTTGTTGAGAAGATGGCATTTTTATAAATAATGGAGCTTGTCTAGCCAGAGCGAAAGTTACCTGCTTGATTATGTTGCACGCAGAAGTTTTGCTGACGCCGCTGAAGTCACTCACTGATATCAGCATTGATCCCAGAGCATAAAATCGAAGAGTCAACAGCAGTTTCGTCATTGGAGCAATTGAGCTGTTCCAGTCAGTTGGAGATTCAATTTCCTGCTCAATGAGAGTGAGAACGAATAAAACCGAGGCTTTTCTCATTCGAAACCTCATAAAAAAATCGACATCATCCAACTCATGAAAGTGATCTACCCGTTCTCTAATCGTATAGGGTCGTCTTTCCCATTCCAAAAATCTTGCAAACTCTTCATCGTCCCCTGAAGAATCATCAGAGTAAACTATATTCATCTTGGATGACAAAAGATGACACAAATAAACACCAACACTTTTTGAAATAGATAACAAATACTAATGAAGTAATGCTATACAAACAACATAGCTCTGGGTCAAACCCCTTAACCCACCTAGCCGAGGTGGGTTAACTTTAACACAGGGATAAGTAGACACTGATGAACGCACTATCCCACCATCGCGAGTTAACTCTCACATAGCCCTGGCCTAACTGTGACTGATGAACCGGCCCTTACTGAGGACATCTTCAGATCGTCCTTTCTTGACATTGAGTTGACTTGGTGAGCCAATGTTTTATTTGACAAATCCGTTATATTCGGATGTTTATAAATTTTTTCCTGGACACACCAAGATCTGAAGATGTCCTCAGTAAGAAAACGAAACGTTATCAAATAAAACAATAAATGAAATAATTTCATTTATTTTCCCTGTGCCGCATCCCGACTAATTCCAACAAAACAACGGTTTACTTATAGAAATGTTGAAAATAACTGTGGAGAGAAGTCACTACAATGAGTTGTTGTTTACAGTCGACTGTTGTCAAGAGGATGATAATGTTTCCTATGGAGTGGAGTAAATGATGCTATTGCTTTACGTTAAGAATATAGTAACCGGCTTATTAAAATTGTTTATAGTCCAATCAACTTAGTTTAGGAATGTAGCCAGGTACGTAAGGAGGGGGAAATTGGTAGCTTGAGATGTGAACATTTATCACATAAATCAAGCGCTTTCCAACGAGTGGCGAACGATTTCTGTGCGATGAAAACTACGGAAGTTCCATTCCCCTAGCAACGGATTAGTTGTACGTGATCATCATTAGAAATTGTGACAAATTTTTTGCGTCACGAAAATTTTTGGTTGACCCCCCAGAGCAAAGACATATCCATGTCAAAATTTCGTGACTCATCCGTGTAACGTTTTTCGCTAGTCAGTCCATGGTTTCGTGACTAATCCGCGTAACGTTTTTCGTTAGTTAGTCTAACACATTTCGTTCATACTCGGTAGGTAATTGGTAATACGTTCTAGAAATTACATCGTAATTGGTAGAGTAATAATGCGTAAAACTTCTTTGTGACATATAGGGTAAAAGCACCTATTGTTGACACTATAGAACCATATTTTTTTGTTGAAATTGTAAGTTTTCATGGTTACGCCTTCTTTCTCATATTATTAAAAGATCATCTGAATTTAAATCGTAATTTTTACTCATACTTGCCACGAAACATCATATGTTGTAGACTCACCTCACTAAGCTGCGTACCCTACCACGTCTATTATGTTTCCAACTCGTTGCCTTCAGTAAGTTCCTTTTCGAACGTAAAACAAGGAATGATTATCCATTCACGGATGATCGCTTGTTTGATCATGCGCTGGTCTTCACCAATCCATCTCTGATTACGCTGATCGCAGTTATTGGTAAGTGTAAGATCATATCGAGCGATTGGTTCTCCTTCGACCCAGCGGGATCGTGAGTTCCTTCTCAAGGTACGGAGCCTGGGGTTGGCCTTGAACTCTGCTGAACCCGCTGGTCTCTAGTAGAATAATAGAATCCTTTTAATGGAACCTGTTTCACAGTTGGTTGAAAAGATCGGTGATCGTTGAAAAGGGGAAATGTCGGGGCCTGTTGAGCACGCATTGTTCTCTTCCCTGATCATTATCCGAGTGGATGTGTTTGGGCGTCTGCTGTGGCGAAAGGCCAAAAGCGGCACGTTTGATCGAAACTGTCGCAATTTGTAGGCACATATTAATGTCATGCGTCACAGCGAATGTCATGTTTGTAATATAGCAAGCAGAATTACGAGTGACAAATTTGTAAAGCAAGTGTCATAGATGGTGTCCGCCATGGCTTATGAATAGTAATGCCCACTTCCCTGCTTATAGTGTATTCTACCCTCGTTTATATACAGAAGCTAGGAAGATATTTGAGTTAAACATGGAATTTTTCTTTTCTCCTTTCTCCAATTTTTCTTAAACTCAGAATGTTTCATATTTGCATGCAAAATTAAACTACCCTTCCTAAACTGAGGAAATGACTGTTTCTGTACTGATCCACCTGATATATTATCAGCCCTATTATTCTCTTCTTCGTTACCAACTAATATCACAGGTTTACAAAAGAAGTCATGTTCGGTGACGGAGATGTCATAATCTAATCTAGTTCGATTACTACTGGGGGAGGGTGGGGGGTGGGGGGTTACTTTTGAGACACCCTGCATATTATGTAGACGTATATACATGTACGAGTTTATGCGTTTTTATTTCAAACGTGAAATATGGACAAATGACCGAGACCGTACCCAAGAATATGGGCCATCGGGCAAGCCAACCGTTAGGAAAGTAAACTAGGGGGTTCCGGTCTGTTCATCCTTTTATAGTGTCACTTCATCCTAGTCTTCTACCTGCAATAGTGTCAGTCCATCCTCTTAGAGTTAGTCCAACTCCGAGGACGAATTGACACTACCAATTTTCTGACAGTGTCACTTTATCTTCTACATCTAAACTCAACACCAAGTGAAAACCAAAGAAGGGAGAAAACGTAAGGAACGTGCCTTCTCAAATGTTGTGTGAATCAGAAATAAAATTTTGCCGTCCACATTTCCGATCACAGGAGGCTTCACATATGGGTGGGTTGAGTGCAGTAATGGCCAGTAGAGTAAAAGCACCAATCGTTGACACTTATCCAAATGTTGACACTGTTAACGCCCAAGCGTATTTTTCTTTTGTAATATTATTAAGCGAAGTGAAGTGACTGCAGCCGTATCAGTGTTTGTGCGAATGGACCCACGGAACCAACATCTTCCTGCAATTTCATGTTCGTCTAATTCGATCGCTGCATTGATTGCCCCGCTATCAGTACAATACGTCGTCATCCGCTCATCACCTCTCTTTGTTCACCCAACACGTGTTTTCTTTCAAAATTTAAATCGGGTCGTCAGCATCCCGCAAAATTCCTCCAGGTCTTGCTGATGGGTCATCAGAATCCCACATCTCGACGTCATCTACCACTGGACCGCATTTAATCAAACCTACTGTCCATTTCGACATTCTACGGGTGTACCAGGCAGCACCGTTTTCAGTTCGCTTGCTATTCGCTTCTTTGCAGCATCGTCTACCATCGTCAGGGATTGTTACCATATCCTGGTGGTACTTCTACGGCGGTCCTTCAGCAGCAAACGTGCGCGTGCTACCCACATCCAGCAGTCGTTACGGTCAGAGATTTATTAACTCTATATTTAAATCGGCGATTTAAAGTTAGCAAAAAGGACAGCCTTTATTTTTATTTTTAATGATCGTACATAATATTAGTTTACACACCAAAGTATAGGAAATCTATTTCAAGGAGCTCCTTCTTTTAATTCATACATCATATTCAAAACTTACTATAAAACTACGAGTATCGATTGTGTACAAATCTATGTGCCTGCCCACAAATTAAAAGTTTGGTGTCTGGGTATCTGGTTTTTCGATTGCGAAAACCCCACCTCTGTGCATTTCAGAACAGACACTTCAATTTAAAATCCGGGAACTAAGAAAATGAGACACTGTAGATGATCAAAATCGATGTCGTTCGGAAGATAAGAAAGTAATTGTTAAGGTTGACCGATTCAGCTAGTTATGAAGAAATTAATAAATCGTCTGGGAGATGTGATATTGATGGCAACCGTAACCTGTCACTCCACTGACATTGTCACAGCTCTGCAGCTTAGTGAGGTGAGTCTACAACTTTGGATATTTCGGGTCAAGAATATGAGTAAAAATTACGATTTAAATTCAGATGATCTATGATAATATGAGGAAGAAGTCGTAGGGTTGAAAACCCTAAAATTTCAACAGAAAAATATGATCGTCAGCCGTGTGATTATGCTCCAACACACAGTCAATTAATAAACCATCTTGGAATTTCAAGTACGCCTTGCAATTAGGTTTCGGGCTGCGGTACCGAACAATACAGTCAGTCAAATCCATGTTGTGGTTAAATTTGAAGCCATTAACTATTTTCATTTAACTTTATTATTTAACTTATTTATTTTTAACTTATTTATTTTTATTTAACTTATTTTTATTTAACTTATTTTTATTTAACTTTGAAGCCATTCCATTTTCATTAACTTTAGTCATAGGTGTCTTTATTAACTTAAAAAAAAAAATAAAAAAAAATAAAAAAAACAAAAAAAAAACTATAAATCCAAACCGGTGAGCCTTATGATCAACAGCACTATTCAATGATTACATTACTTAAGCATCACAGTTTAATGGGTCCCTAAGTCTAGTTTTTAAGCATGAAGCCTTAAGTATGTTCCGTTGAAGTAATGTACGTATTTAGACTTTCTCTGGGTATTTTCCAACTGAAAACTACAGGGGGAAAGGAGATAATAGTAACTTTTTCTCGAAATGAGTTAGTGACGGATTCTTATAGATTTGTTTGGCGAACACGATAGGCCTTCAGAATTGGGGAAAAACGAGTCCAAAGAAGAAGAAGAGTCAAAAAAGTGTACGTCGGAAGAACAGGACTCTGTAAGGGGTACTGTTGAAGGTGGGGGGGGCTTGAGCACCTCGAGAGTTGAACGTGGACATAAACCATCCCAAATTGACGTACTATCTGGATACCACTGGACCAGCTCTATTGTAATTCCGAATCCTCCAAGGAATAAGAAAAATATGAAAAGACAACGATTTTCGAAGACATTACCAAGAGCCAAACAGCAGCTCCATGATAACGAATTTCACTTCCCAAATCGAGCCTACAAGAAATCACTTACGAAACGGGGGAAAAATATGATGATCTGCAACAGTTGATAATGCAGTTTCGCTTTTCTGAAACAAGTGCATATATCAGCAAAATCAGACCTAAAAACCAGCAAAGAACAGAAACCTTAGCCCTCGAAGCGTATATTGCGACTATCCCTGCTTAAGAATTTCTGAATAAACAAATTACAACATTTAGCAATGCAATTTTGTATTTTCTTAAGTTTTGAATGTTTTATAAATAAAATTCATGTTTTGGGGCTGAAAATGCTGTGTTCACTTTCCTTTTGGTTTATTATTTCCAATAATAAGCCTATGTGATCGTGTAGCAAAAAATTTGTATAACCCCCCCTCAAACTTTGTCACTTTACGTTTCAAGGTGCGTAGAATCCAAATTTGAAATGTCCGTCCGCCGTCCGGGCCTTAAAAGGCCTAAGAATTTACTTTAAAAACCCTTTCTTTCGCACATACTCCATTAGGGGTCTAGTTGGTCCTAACGTTCAACCATCCAGATCGCTTTACTTGCATAGATGCTATGGGCCAAAAACGGGCGAAAAAGTGTCTTTTTCGAACTTTGAGTGTAGACATACGCACGCGCGCACACCTGGCACGCTTGGCAGGGGGTCACGGCGGGTGGTGAGGGTGGTGAGCGGGGGGTGGAGTGAGGGGAGGCGCCGCGGCACCTTGTGGTGTCTGGGGTGACCAGGGGCGTAGCAGAGGGGTGTAGGAGAATGGATATTTATTACTTTTACGTGTTATACCGCGGCACCATGAGGTGGGTACGGCGTTCCTTCGAGGCATGAATATATGTTTTTTTCTAGGTCATATTTGTGTGTTAATACCAATGCTTTTCCTACGAATATTCAATAACATATCCTCTCGACTTTTCGTACGTACTTAGATATTGATATTATTAAGTCAATAACTATTTGAATAGATAGGAGCTCAAATCGAGAAATATAAACATGCGTATATAATTATAGAAGTATAGATTGTGGCAACTCGAAATAGGACACGCCGAGGAGTCTGGACGGGCCTTATGACGCACGCAAGTCTACTAAAACTACGATCATACTCAATTGAAAAAATAATAAACCTTTGTGAAATAATTTGCAGCTTTTTAGACTGAGAGTACCATGGAGAAAACCCGCAATGCATCGAGATACCCCCCTTTTCCCAAGTATAATTGGGACTTTCGGTGTTAGATGGCTTCCTGGCCCGAACAGTGAATTAATTGTAGAAATTTTAATATACAGTTACGTTCTATAGTACTTGAACAACGTGTTGGTATATTTTTTGAATTTTTAAATTCCATATGTGAACAATAGTGGCGTTTTCCATACAAAAACATATCCATGTCAAACTTACTGGAAAACGATTTTGTAGTGATAAGTGTAAATCAAGCATTTTAATTTCTCCCTTGATGGGAGAAACAAAAGATCATGGATATGTGTAGTACCTACTGCTTACCAGTCAGTACCTACTAGGTACTCAATTGTATACCAACCATGTAGTGCCTTGTTTTCACAAGATTATTCCATTATGGTTACAAAACAGTATTAGTTTTTAACTTAGAGTAATAAATCAGCATTCCTTGACACTACAATGGCTTAGAGGTCATGAAATGTCGTGGTAAAATGAGAGCATTCCAAAAAGTGGCGAACGATTTTCCTACTATGAAAACTATGGGAGTTACTGTTCCCTAGTAACGCCTTGGTTGTACGTGAAAATCAATGGAAAATGTGCCGGTCGGGAAAAAAGTGTGAATGATGGTCGGTCGGGAAAACTCGGCGCTTTGCGCCTCGGCGGGGGGCTCCGCCCCCCTGCACCCCCCGGTTTATTTCTTTTTCCATACTCTGTATGAAATCATAGGAACACAGAATGTGTTTTTGCGATGATTCTATTTCCTTACCAACGGCTTGGTTGCACGTGAATAATAACAATATTTGGCAATAATAAAATAAATAATTGTTAGACATTTAATTTGGTCTAAAACCCTATAAATATTATATAAATAAATATGTAACTACAAGAAAAGTACTATATAAATTGAGAGCTTTCCAACGAATGGTGAACGATTTCTGTGCGATTAAAATTGCGGAAGTTCCATTTCCCTACCAACGGCTCGGTTGTACGTGAAAATCATAAGAAAATTTACAAGCGGTTGCAATCATGTTGACAATATCAATTATTGAGAATGATCATCTGTGTGTAAACAATTGATTCAAATAACCATGCTCATAACTCAGGTTGATGGCCACGCACTTCGCAGTAGTTAACATAATATGGTTGGATAAATCAGGAGCTTTCCAACGAATGGTGAACGATTTCTGTGCGATTAAAATTGCGGAAGTTCCATTTCCCTACCAACGGCTTGGTTGTACGTGAAAATCATTATAAAAGGCGCATAACGGTTTTTTCTGTCGGTTTTTTGTGACGATTTTTTTTCGGTAGGTCATCGCAAAAACACATTCTGTGTTAAAAAGTGTCGCGAAAAATTCCTTGACCCCCAGCCAAAAGACATATCCATGTCAAAATGCCCTGCTGCACAATTGCAATAATGACACTTATCCCACTTTTCCCCTGTATCTTTAACTGAAACAATGGACATGTATCCCACGGATTATCCGTAGGTTCAGTGTTTGGCTGATGGGAGCCATAGTCGATAAGAACGCTGGTGTTGGTTCGAGCAAAAAGACGAAGGAAACTACTTATTGCAGATTTACAACCTCAAAGCGCTGATTGTCATTCCGCAAAGTAAACCGAACCCATCCCGGGTAAACCGATCCGGCAAACTGATTAGAGAGGATCTGTAGGAAAAATCTCGGAAGGTCCACAACTTTCAAAAGGTGTCGCATTGTTATCTGGAGGCCACAAAATGCCTTCGTAACCAGTTAGGTGGCTTAGGCGGTTAATAAATACCGCGCTGGGAGTCGTGGACGTGCAACTTGGGGCTTCTACAGTCCGTGTACGGCTCCCGACTGCTCCAAATACAGAAACAATGCGCTGGCAAGTGAGTGCCGGCTGCAATTTTTCACTCCGCTCACCGCTCGCTTGTTAACAACTTGTTTCCGCCATGTAGAAGCCATTGCTTCACCTCATATAATTTGTGCGTGGGTATTTGAAATATTCAACGAAGAAGGCGTGCGGTTAAACACAATATTGGTAGCAGTTTATTAAAATCCCATGTTGTTATCGACTAACACCAATTTAATAATAATAATAATAATAATATTGTTGAGACGCGGCTTAAATTTTGAAAAGTTCAAAAATCATTTGTAGTCTTCGTGAGAAGGAACTTTTTATCTTTTCTGTTACGCATTACTTGTGCATTCTCTCTTTCAGCTTCAGTCTGTGGTAAATAACCCTGCGTCGACCACGTGGGAGCTAGAATAATAGTCGCCCACGTGGGGTCCACCAGGACCCCACTCACATTTCTGGCTGTGCCGCCCTATTGTTGCTTGGGACTAGCGTCAAAACATCATGCAATCAATTCTGAGGTGTCTACGAGGATAGTCTCCTAATATCGTGTCTATGGTAGCAAAGTTGCAGCTTGTAGCTCCGAAATTACATGGGCCAAAGAATTTCCTCATCTAAGAAAACCAAAAACGCAAGAGAAAGGAATAAAAAGCAAAACGTTCAAGTATTTTATTTATATCAGAACGAAATATAAACTTTAGTCAACTTTTTAGGCATATAAACTCTAAGAAGGCCCATTGTTTTTCAATAAAATACGGAACTTCAGCCAACACAGAACTTTTTCGAAAATTGCCTTTTCATATTGCCTTTTTGCATGGTGCCAACGAAAGTGAATTTACATTTAGTGAGCACCTCCGCTAATACGTATGACGTGAACCAATTGTTTGCAGTCACATTGCGATTGGTATTTTTCATTTTTTCACAACAAAGAACTCGTCGGACACTGAGTCCTCGTTAGGCAAGATTTCGTCCTCCACTTCACTGTCTACTAGTATGGATAAAAAACGACTGATTCACATTCCCAGTTTTTTCCATGGTGCAAACAGGAGAACTAAGTAACCACTACGTATGTATGCTCAAACGATTGAAAATTAAGACAAAACATGTGAGTGAATGTGCCGAAATTTTTTTTTCACGGAAGTCCACGTGGGGTCTACTCAGACCCCAACAACGATTTTCATCAAACAGAGATGAATTTAAAAGGTACACTATCCTGGAGGACCATTGCTACCTCGCCAACCTCTGGAGCAGTACTGAGTAGGAAGCTACTCGAGGAGCAGGCAGTGAGGGAGTGGCTATAAGGGAGGGGGGGAAAGGTGCGCATGGGGTCCACCTGGACCCCACGTGGTCGACGTTGGGATAATTTTGAAATAATGGGGCTAATCTTATGTTAGTAGTTCAAGTTGTAGGTAATATCGTGGGGTTGGTGGTAAAAGTGATCAAGTCCATTTGGCAAAAGCGTTCAGGAGAGCCTGTTGAAGTTCTCCAACACACGGACTGATGGAAAAATGCGGATTGTGAGCTTAATATCAGGTCAAACAAAATAATTTCATGTTATGTGAGCTTAGTAATACCTTTGTTATGTGAAAGTAGTACCGAACCTTATACAAAATAAACTTACTTTTAATTGTCCCTTTTAGTGAAAATTGTAAGTTGAATACTTTTACCTGAATAAAAACTGTCATGACTTGGACGTGATCACTATAATAAAACTTCAAATTAACAGTAAATTTAACCAGTATTATCATTTTCAGGTGTTCAACCCTTCAATATCAATCCCTCGGGATACTAACAATAAAGAAATAACAAATTTTCATTAGATTATCCCTTACAACTGTCATTTGATTGACTTTACTTGTAAGCTAAAGTATTTCTACAACCACATTATGTAGGAGTAATGACGATCAAATGACAGTTGGCATTTTTTACTTGTAATGTGTTGGGGGGGACTTTCTCAAACAAAAAGGTGAACTTTCTGGGATCCTTTTCACTGCTAGAAACACTGTTTAACCTTATATATATATTCCGTACAGTGGCAGATTCTCAACAAACACATACGCACTCAGTTCATAATTGAATCGTTTATTTCAGAAACCTCCTAAGTGCGCTTTTTTCAACTTTTGGAAAACTAAAAAAGACTGTTTTGCAGCTTAAGCTTAAGTATAGGTAGTAGGGGGTAGGAGGGGGCTTAAGGTAGGTAGGGGCTTATAGTATCCTTCAAATATTTTTTTTACCAAATCAAGAACATGCTATTGGAATTAGGTATCTATTTTGTTATTTTTTTTCTTTTTTTTCTTAAGTTTTTAAGTTATAAATTTTTTAAAATTTTGAACTTAGGTGGTTTCTGCAATACATGAATAAATCCAAAGTGATTTTTTAAAAATTATTATTGAAATTAAGTCAAACGATTAATTTTTATCTGTTTTGGTATCACAAGTAAGAGACACACTTAAGGATAAACAAGCGTGGTTTTTACTAGGCATTAAACGGAAAATACTTGTTCAAGTAGACTACACGCTTCAGTGCGCTTGGGCTACAGCGACGGCGTTTGGGTTCTTTCTGAAATAAACGGATTCTTTTCACGGCTGTCAATAGCATTGGTGATATGGAACATTGGTTATTTCGGCACTAAACGATGTATTCACATCTGAAAAGAACAGTACCACCAAAACAACATTTTTTTAATTTTTGTCGCTTAGGTGGTTTCTGAAATAAACGATTCAATTATTTTCGCTGTCTTGAGTCATAAGGATTTGACAAAATTATCAGATCAGACAGTTATATCTTGATAACTGATAATGGGGAACTGTTGTTGTTGTTGGTGACCGGTAACTATACTGAAGTGACTAGAAATGGTTGGTGACACTAATCTAGCAAATTTTACTTCATGCTTTCATTTTTCGGGGTAAAGGGGGGACCTTTCAATAAAAAGGGGGAAATATTGAGGTACCCCGGAGGCCTTCAGGGATCGGGGTTACGGCAGACTGAAAAGGGGAAAATTCCCCCTTTTGGGGTACCATTGGCAACACTGACTGGTTCATTCAGGTAAAAATAAATTTTTTTGGTTTTGGACATTTGTCGTCATAAGTTGTTTTGTTTTCCAAAACCTCATTTTCTAAAAAAATGCACTTGATCACTTGATCACCAACCCCACGATATTGAAATTTTTGTTGCGAAATTCCCAGTTACCTACCAGATATTTACAGAATTTGAACGTTGCCAGCCTACATATGTATGTTAATTACATATACCTATGGTACTTTATAAAAGTTCTCATGAAACCTACACTGATTAGCATTTTGAAAAACTAAAAAACCAAAAAATGATTAGTTATTTTGAGCTGTTATTTATTTAATTAGGCTCCAACGTAAATTATAAATCAAAGAATTGAAATTAGAAGAAAAAGAGTACAAATTTTGACCTCAGGTTCGTCTAACTCTACAGGGTGGAATCGGATAAGTGACGAAAATTTTTTTGCGTTAGTCTGCATCAGAAACGTAGTCGAATGCCGGCAACCGCATATTTTTATCTCAATCCGTACTGGAGATATATTTTTTAAAATTTTTTTTTCTTCGGAAAAACCGTGTTTTTTCCTATTAAACTTGAATTTCTCCACTTCGCCTCATTTAATTTCAACTTTTGACCTCTCTTCCGAAATCAGCGTTGAATTTCCTATAAGAATAGTGTACTTGGGTTCTTAAAAACTGCCATTCAAAGATCTTCAAATCAGCTCAAACATAGACAATTTTGAAAAAATAAAATTTCTGAACACCTTTAAAACTTTACTACTCTTCCAAAAAAAATCCTGGAAACTGGCATATCTCATGAAAACTGCTTTATTTAATAATCTTTCCAACTTATCAAGAGATTAAGAAAATTAAAAAGAGATTACTTTAAGAAAATTATTTTTTAATGTTGAAGAGTGTGGGTTTTTCATCAAATCGATGGTTTTCTTGAAAAATGACCCTCCATGAACCTACGAGTATGTTTCGACGTATTTTTCGACGCTGAATCGAATGGTAACGTTTGTAGATCTCTCCAACTCCGTTATAACCGAGATTTACACTTAAACTCACAAATTTTTAGTCTGTTTGTTACGCCTAAATGTGTGTTATGGGGTGAAACTAGTTATTCAAAGTGTAAAACTCGATTATAAAGTAGCTGGAGAGATCTGCAAGCGTTACCATTTGATCCAGCGTGAAAAAATACGTAGAAACCGACCCCATACTCGTAGGTTCATTGAGGGTCATTTTTCGAGAAAACCAACGATATAATTGAAAACCCCACATTTTTTAACATTGAAACATGATTTTCTCTCCTATATAACAAAGTGAAAGTAAAATTGACTATACCGTTGGAAAGAGTATTAGATGAAGTAGTTTTCTTGAGATTTGCCAGTTTCCAGGATTTTTTTTGAAACAGTACTAAGTAAAGTTTTAAAGATTTTCAGAAATTTTATTTTTTCAAAATTGTCTATGTTTAAGCTGATTCGAAGGTCTTCGAATGGCACTTTTTAAGTACCCAAGTACACTATTCTATAGAAAATCCAGCACTGATTTCGAAAATGAGGTCAAAAGTTGAAATTAAATGAGGCAAAGTGGAGAAATTCGAGTTTAGAAGGAAAAAACACGGTTTTTCTGAAGAAAAAAAAAAACTTTTAAAAATATATCTCCAGTACGGATTGAGATAAAAATATGCGGTTGGCGGCATTTGACTAAATTTCTGATGCAAACTAACGCAAAAAAATTGTCGTCACTTATCCGGTTCCACCCTGTATTTAGCTGTTCATTAATGTTGTGCGTCTATAGTGGTTTCCGGATGATGGATAGCAATAATTATTATATAGTCAATAATTATTCAATCATCTGGCTATAAGTTCACTATTATCGAATAACAATGAATAAAGGTACCTACTAGTTGAAATCGTAGGTGCATCATAATGTATTCAAAGCGTCACATACTCGTAATTATAATTTAAACAAAAATTATTTAAATCGAGAAAAATATTATTTATTAGAACATATAGAAAATTCTTATAGGAAATGCATTTGTGCGGCTTGTATGGAATCAATTTTTAAATGAGTTGTTTAATATGCTTTCAAACTCTGTCCGGTTATATTTCTACATCTCACCTGGCAACTCTGCTCCTGGACTATAAGTTCTCATTATTCCTAATAGTGGACTGGACCTTCAATTCCTCAATATCCGTGATTCGTGAGAGGCGAACGTCCAAGCCTTCCATTGAAGGCCAATGGAATCGAATCGGGACCGCTCTCGATGGGTGCTTATGGTTTGGACGGTTTCCCGACTTGGGCTGCCCTGCGCTCAAGGGTGAGACGAGGCGAGAACGCGCTGTAATGAGGAACTCCCTGCCGCTCTGGTATTTTCCTGGAAGGTTTTCAGCACTAAGAGAATATTCCTTAAATTCCAACTTTACTCACAAAACCAATTCATACTGGAAGTCACTGATTCGCTAGCTTCTTCTACCCATAACAATCCAGCTAGACACTCAACATGTTACTAGGATTTATTTTTATATTATTTGTTTGAGTTTCTAAATTTCCGCCACTACAATAAAAAATACGCCACTTGAATGGTTTACTTATTCGATGTTGTTATCTGTTGATGGTTATGATTCGTTGTTTCAGGTTGTTTGTTGTTCAGTTTATTTATTCTACTATTGCTCAAGTGTTATTTAAAACTGCACTGCACATTTGTTTCTCGTTAAAAATGTATTTGTTGAATTTGCCGATCATTGTTTAAAACTGTAATGCTTATCACTGATAAGAGGGACGCGCTATCAAGCGTTCATGAATAAGTATTGCCAACCCCTTTAAAACTTCCATGCACGCTTCATCTTCTACTTTCTGTATTTATTTTCTTCTTCTAGGGGAGTAATATTGGTATTTTGAATTAGGCAATGAGTTTGCTGTATTTAATTTGCCTCTGGAAATAATCATCATGTTTCGTCTTCCACTTCTCTGGGATGTCATCTCATCGTCGCAGCTCTTTGCCACACCTGGACTTCTGAGGCCTACGGACTATTTTTACAGATGATACCAGGGTCCTGGCACACTGCGCTCTGGACGTAGATTTCGCCATTACTTATTCCTATCTTCTCCATGCGTTTCGATCGATCGTTTTTACAACACCTGTTGAATATCTACTTTCCACATTTACGAAGTGCACTTCTTTCTTCAGCACAGGTTTATTTTCTTAACTGAGAATTGTGTAGTTAAAACACCCTGTTGGGTGTCTACAGTTTTTCCTATTTATGGATGAGTGCTGAATCGGCGATTGGAAGGCAGCTCTGCCACCTCTTTGTCTTGAACCGGCAACCTACAACTTTACTCGGTGATAGCCTGGAATCTCCGCAAGCCTCCTTCTGGAACCTTTTGGAACACGAGTGGAATTTAAGGTCAGATTTGCGCAATTTATTCCTCTATGGCCATAGATTAGGGTAGGTAGGGGCATGGACAATTGAACCTTAAATACAGTGTACTCTTTCTATTTCTTATCTTTTTTCTTCATATCTCCCTCTTCTTCTAACTCTGTATTTTCACTACTTTGCCCTCTATCATTTCAAGCTATTTACGTACCTACTGTTCTATTCTAAGATATCTTAGTGGTCCTTCACCTTGAACTCCCTTGGTTATTATTTTGGGAGTGACTTGGTACTTAATCTCTCTGGTCTCATTTTCAAACATTATTAATATTAATTTATTATTAGAATAGGAATTATTTGAATAACCACCTCTCCTCCCAAAACCTGTACCCTAAAGTTCAATGCCATAATTTAAAATATGAACGCTTTATCCCTACTGCTCACTCAAGTTAAACCCATCAATCTAGACTAAATTTTGAAGTTCACCATCTTAGGCTAAATTGGAATATAGCTATGAGCAATGTTGAGTAAACCAGTATAATGATCCCAATATATGATTGTATGGAGTAGGAATACTTATGCTCACGTGATGCTGAAGATTATGAGGTGCATCAGCATCTCATGATCGTAAAGACGAGCGATGAACGACCTCTGTGATGCGGAAACTGAGAAAGTTGAATTCGCCTCGAAACTCGGTGGTTGAAACTGGACACCTACCATTAAAAACTACTGCTCTACATGATTTGTAATTATTTAATTTTATTTTTCGTCGATTAATTTGAGCTAAAATAAGTTCAATGTTCAAAATATGTCCGTACCTATAGGTAAAAACGATATGTACATGTAAACTCAAATTTAGTTTACTATAGATTAGGGATGAGTCGATTCCCGATACCGATTCTCGATACCACCGATTCTTAGGCATTGGTATCGGTATCGAGAATCGATCGCCTAAAGCCGATACCGGTACCGCCCGATGATGGACGTTTTATTACACTACGGTACTATTGCAACCATCTAACAACGAAGATGGTTGTACCGTGCAACCGTTGTGTGAAGTTAGTAGTTGCGAAACATGAATTGTCCAAAACACAACTTAAAATTATAACTTTGTTTACAAGTAGGCTTGTGTTATTTTGTTTGTGACAACAGAAGCATTAGACAAAGCTATGTTTTCCAAGTATAAAAGCCTAGAGCCAGTCTTATTTGGAAATACCTTACAGTTACCGACGAAAAACTAAAAAACCAAGTCAGCCTGCTTAACTTGTTTTATTCAGAAAGAAATCAATCCTAGGCAATAAAAGTTGCCTATTAATTGATACTTGATAGATAACAAAAAATATCAAATTTTGTATTTGCACAAATCAAATTACTTAACTAAAGCCTTAAATGAAAATATAAATCTGAAATTTAGAATTTGTAATAAGAATTAATCTTTAAAATTTATTTAATTTTAATAAGTAACTAAAGCATTAAACCTTCATTGGAACAAGAACTCCTAATGACAATAAATAGAGATTTTATTTAAAAATTACCTCATTTGCAAATATATTGGGATCCATTTTTTGTGAGTGTAAGTTATATGTTGTACAAAAAAAATTTGAATATATTACTAGTTCAAGAGGAATTTTTGTTTTTCACCTACAGGTAAGTTAGGTATTTATGCGCCGATGGAATCGGTATCGAGAATCGGGAATCGATTTTATAGGTATCGGTATCGGGAATCTCTACTATCTTTATATATAATTCCGAACGATCTTTGAAATTGTGAAGAACTTCGCGGTCCGATTTTAGTGTTAGACTGCTCATTCGAATCAGCACGGCCCCAAGTTTGTTTCAAAAGTGTCGCCGTTTGTCTCTATACCCACCTTGATCGTGTTCTAGGCGGTCCTTATCAACGAGAGTTGTTTATTAGGCTGTGGCGGTAACAACAGTTGCCATGAATTCACGGTAAGTAAGAAACGTAGTGTAGTTATTAACATCTAGGAGAGTTATTTCTGAATGAAGAAACATAATTCCGAATCTGCACGGCCCCAAGTTTGTCGCAAAAGTGTCGGTAAGTAAGAAACGTAGTGATGGGGTCTTTTCTGATCAACTCAGTGAGCTAAATCCTTTCCTGTTCACTGTAGGAAGTTGAAATTTGATACGGAGACTCTCTGTTTATTAGGCTTAACGCCGCAAATAGGTAGGACTGATATCGATACTATGATGTGCTGAGTTCCTGTTAGGTACTACTGTTATACGGATTAGATTAGGGCTTTCCAAGCCCTAACAGGCCTCTAGTAGATGAATAAGTGTAAATAAATATTGTACACGATAAATAAATTTTAACCTTCATCCCTGTTGAGGTGTATATAAATATTTTATTACAATCTATTGTTTGGTAACCCCCAAGGCGTAGTGCTATGATTCTTACTCTTTAAGTGATGAAGAGGCAAGAAGAAAACAAGGGATGGGGGGGTTGTTTTGAATATAATTGTACATGAATACTAATAAATTACAAACCCGATTTTGCGAGTTTTCACCTACGTTTCAACTCAACGGCTCAACTGACGGGTTGAAGGAAGAGATCGAGAGTTTCTTGCAATGAAAGAATGTGAAAAAATTTCAAATGTTCATGATTCTGGACATTAGGATTGCCTAAACGTAATACAATATTGATGGAGCTGGCTCACAACAGTCACGGCAACTTGTCGGCGGACTGGGTTTACACGGCAGCGCCTTTTGTGTGAAAAAATATCGTAAATGCTACGAGACTCTCTGGAACGATCAAGTTTGTCCCCCACCCCGGCAACTACTTGGAACCGTTCCCTACAAGAAGAACTGTGAGTTCTTCAATTCCGTTCAACCTGTTTAGTGGATATGTAGGTCAGAATGAAGTGTATAGTTTAGTGGTCTGGATGCTCGCAAGCTCGCATCTCAAAAATACATAACATCAAGTAGTCAATCCCTTAGTAAAAATGCAGATTAGTTGGATATGTAGATCAGAATGAAGTGTATAGTTTCGTGGTCTCATAACACGATCGCATAACAGTTTAGAAACGTAAATGTGACTTTTCATTTGTGACTCATGAGCTGCTTCGAGTTGAACGGAATTGAAGAAGTCACAGTTCTTCTTGTAGGGAACGGTTCCAAGTAGTTGCCAGGATGGGGGACAAACTTGATCGTTCGAGAGGGTCTCGTGTAAATGCTTACCATCAAGTCATATGTTCATTATTTGGAACAACTGATACAAAAATCAAAGTATAGAATCAATATAGTTGATACCTAATGAGGTTGGACGTCCAGGACAAATGAAGACTCGTAGGCAAAATTAGAGAAAATAATTTCCCTAAAATATTGTGAAGTCGAACACGAAAGAGTGAAGTCATGCTAATGGTTGCAATCAGAGGAACGACCTTACGAGTATATTGAAAGATGGTTGTTAGTTATTTACGGATGCAGTTGTCTCACTTTCACATTTTTGAAGACGCTTTGTTTGAAAACTAAAGTTCCAGTCATGCAGCATTATCGTGTGAGCGAATTTTCGTAAAGTTATCGTACTATATTATGTAATATTGTTTTGAAAATTGAAAACTGTGTGAAAATAAATTGTTAATTACCAATTTTATAGCAAGAAAACTCATTATAAATATTGATCTGCTATTCAAAAAGATATAGGTATTAAATTTTTAACTTTTTTGCACTGTATATAGATTTATTAACACATTTTAAAAAGTACATTTTTAATTTTAGTACATTTTTTCTCATTTATTAACTACATTTTTCACCATAATTTTGTAGATAAATTTTCGAATTTTCTATATCTTATAGTTAGTAAACTTTATTTGAGCAACATTCTGCTAAAAAATATAAATTTAACGATTTGTAGCAATTTTTTGGTATTTTTAGTGATTTTTTTTAGCACTTTTTTTCTATTTGACAAATTTAATGTGCTCAAAAAATGCTGGCCAATGAACTCGTCCTTTCGTTTGGGAAGCTTGATTTTTTGGCGCAAGAACGGAATTTTTATCTCCATCCTAAGGAGAGTTGTCGTATGGAAAGGCACACACACACACACAGACACACACACACACACACACACACACACACACACACACACACACACACACACACACACACACACACACACACACACACACATATATATATATATATATATATATATATATATATATATATATATACACATGCATATGAAAAAGTGTTAAACTCAACAACGATCGATTCAGAATGTCTCAAAACGGATTTCAATAAAGACAATTTTTACGAAAATTCGCTACAATAGGACATTTGCTACACTTTCTGCAGAAACTGGACATTTGGCGCCCTGAGCGGCTTTCAATTTTGGCCGGGACAGCTTAGAGAAAAACCGGACTGTCCGGGCTGAAACCGGGACACCTGGCAACCCTGGGTCATCTTGGTCCCTTGAATTAGGTATTGTATTCTACTGAAATAACCAATTGCCATATTCAAGGACTAAAAAGGATTTTCGATTCGTTCAACAGGAAGTAAACCAACAGTTTCCATTGCGAGAAAACCCCTATACATGACTGCCATAAAATTGGTAAATAACAATTTCTTTTCAATCAAAGTCCTCAATTTTCAAAACAATGTACTATAATTTAGTATGATAACTTACGAAAATTCGTTCATAAGATCATGCTGCATGGCTAGAACTTCATTTATATATTTGACGAAGCGTCTTTCATTCTTCTACGTACCTATCCCCGAATCAGCTAAACCGGTGGGAAAATAAAGCATCACATCTTGGAATTTAAAACTAGATAAAGAAAATAGGTATGGTATTAGCTATATATATTAGGTATATGGTATTAGGTATATATATTAGGTATGGAAAATGAAGCATCACATCTTGGTCCCTTGAATTAAGTATTGGATTCCACTGAAATAACCAATTGCCATATTCAAGGACTACGAGTAAAACGGATTTTCGATTCATTCAACGCGGAGTAAACCAACAGTTTCCATTACAGGAAAACTCCGATAAGCCATCTGGCTCGCTGCCTCTAACGATACATCGCAACGGAACAAATCGTGACCGCAGTTTCATTCTTAATGGCCGGAATCTGCTCCAATCAATTTTCGCGCGCTCAATTCCTCGTACATGACGGGTTACTAATCTGATGTACGTAAGGATAACCGCCGAGTTTATATCTGGAGTATTTTCCGCCTTTGGAAAGGACAGCCGTGATCTTAAAAGGATTTTATTCTCAAGGACCAAGGACACTGGCTAACGTCTCCGAGCCCCTTTCTCTAAGTATGGAACGCTCATCAGTAAAAATGCATTTAACGGAGCTCCCCGGACCTTCGCATGATGGAAATCAATTAGTTGAGTCTTCATACTCAATAAATCTCAACAACTCTCCTTCTTTCTAAATTTGTAATAAAACAGTTGCCCAAGAGTAATAAGATTGCTGAACAACCTTAAGAAGACTGCCCCTTCTTCAAAAAGAAAAAAACGCTTCAAATTATTACATAAAGGTTTATTATTTATGTATTAGACAGCCCTTCTACTGGTTCTCTGGTTCATAATTATTAAACGCCGCTTATAGTATATTTAGTATCGAACTCGGAGCTTTGGACCTCACAAATGGGTTCAATCCAATACAGAAGCGGAATCTCACAATTTTACGCTTTTTAATATAGTTGATAAACAAAACAATTTATTACCAAGTCATCTTTCCAACACATAAAAGTGTTACCTATACTGTATATTGATATCATCTAATTGGTCAAATGTCAAAAAATGTGCTGACAAAATCATCGAAAATGGCTAAGAATTGTTAAATTGATATTTTTTAGCATAAGATTGGTCAAATAAAGTTTATCAACTATGAAATAGAACATTCAAAAATTTACGTACAAAATTGTGCTAAAAACTTGAACTTCATTAAATTTTGTTTTAAAAAATCTATAAAATTGCAAAAAATAGCCTAAAATCCAAAATCATTTTTTGAATAGAAGAGTATTATTTAGAATACTTTTTTTTTTCCATAAAATTAATAGCTAACATTTTCTTCTCACTCATAAATCTCCAATTTCTATACAACTTGAAATATACAAAAAAAAAGACACTTTTTCACCTATTTTTGGCTCATAGCACCCATGAGAGTGGAGCGATCGAGCTGGCGAGAAGTTAGGACCAACTAGACCCCAAGTGGAGTCTATGTGCGAAAGAACAGATTTTTTAAGTCAGTTCTAAGGCCTTTTATGGCCCGGACGGCGGACGGCGAACGGCGAACGGCGGACGGACATTTCAAATTTGAATTCTACGCACCTTGAAACGTAAAGTGACAAAGTTTGATGGGGGGTTATAACAATTTTTTGCTATACGATCACATAGGCTTATTATTGGAAATAATAAACCAAATTCAACAAAGAAAACGATGGCGTAAAAGTGGGTCAACCCCCAGTAGAAAGGCGCCAGATGCTAAGGTCACTTTTGAATATTAATTTTTACGGTAATTTAAATTCACTTATTTAAATAGATGATATACCAAGAATATTATAAGAAAGTGACTTGCACATGGTTTTCACAAAATTACAAGAATTTATTTTGCTTCCGAGTCTAACCTAAAGGTAGCGGAAGCATCGTTTTCACTTTTGGAAGAAGAAAAAAAATGTTGGTCACCAAATTCAAAATGTCCACTCGCATTTTACGTTTTAGGCCATTCTGAATAACTTTGGCTCCGTGTCTGTCTGTCTGTGCGTGTCGTGTGTCCGCAAATCCTTGAAACAAACTTATTTTCCACAGTTTTCATCCGATTTGGATGACATTTTCAGGGGATGTGCGAGCTAGAGGGTGGATCGTACCCTAACAGTTTCAGCGTTCTTGACTCAATACCTAACTCTGCGCATGCTCAAACGTTAATTCTACCAAGCATCATTTTCTCACGCCCTCGCCGTCCGTATCTCGCTCGAATTTTGATGATGGTTGGGGGATGACGATTTGATCATCCCATTTCAATTTCAACATGACTGTATCGTTAATAGCTACTGCGCATGCGCCTATGTAAAATCATTGTAACGACCTTAATTTCCACTGTTTTCGTCCGGATTCGATGAAATTGTCAGAGTATGTGCGGGTTGGGTTGTAGACGGTCCCAATATTGCCAAGTCAATACTTCATTCCTATATTGAGTATCACTTTATCGTTTCTTAATTGACTAATTATGACATTTCACGCTACTTCTTGTTTACTCTTTTACGCTATGGAATTTTTCAAGATCATTTAAAACTTTTCAATGATCCTTATATTCATCATAGATAAACGAGGAAGGCATGTGCCACAGCCAACTTGGCAGCCATTTTTAATTTTTGACCAAATTTTTGGAATCAACGTTAACTTTTCGATAAGCCTAGTACTTACGCTTTGATTCAGGATAATCACTATTTACAGACCACAAAAGCAGCATAGACAAATTCGAAAAAAAAAAAAAAAAAAAATTCTGTAAGTCTTTAAGACATCACAACTTTTTGGAAAAGATTCCAGGAAACTGCTTCATTTAGTACTCTTGCCAACGGTATCGTCAATTTTACGTTTACATTGCTATTCAAGGGAGAAACTTCTGTTTAAATGTTCGTAAATATCGTAAAGGTACCTTTCTATGAAATTGAAAATTTCTAATGCTAAAATTATACTCTGAGGCAGATGCGTTGGAGTTGATATTGTTTGGATTCTGAAACGGAGGGCAGTTGTTACGACCCCCCCCCCCCCCCCCCCTTCTTGTCATAGATCCGATTAATGTTCTGAAAAACGACGCCGAACGAACAAGAAGAAACTAAAGACGTATTGGTTGCCCATTGCAGATATTAAGGACATACTATGGGATTCGACTATTTCAAAATTGTAAGAAGAAAATCTTCCTCGTGTTTGACTAAGGGACGCTAAACTTATAATTATTAGCGCCACCAGCGAAATTGGTTTACCATACGGAAAAACATTGTTACATAGGTACCTACATAAACGTAAACAATTTTGAATGAAGAAACCCCAGTTCGAAACCCCAGAATGAGAAACGTTTTAGATTACCTAAAAAAACCAATATAAGGACAGCAAGGCCTTTTTTGTAAAGTTTTGTTATAATTTGAATTGTCCAAGAAACGTTGCAGCGAAGGGAATTACACCAAATAGTGAAAATCAATTTATTTACAAGTGTCTTATTAGACTCAAATCAATTTAGCTATTATGCGAGAATTCGAGGAGAATGTTTAAGGAAACTACCGAGTTGTAAGAAACTGAAGGATCACTAATATTCATTGTACAATAATGTATACCTGAATTCGCCTTTCTTTCCGATCCATCCACACCATCATCCCAAACCACTCACCAATCAAACCATATCGATTTTATTAGTTTTCCATATCACTTTTCGATAGCTTTCTAATATTTTCAACTTAATCAATCGGAAATCGATCAACCCATGTTTTCGTGGTAAACATACTTCAAACTTAAACGCCTTACAGTAATCATGGCAACCAACATAAGCTCGCTAATATTTTTTAACCCCTTGTGCAGTTGTACATTATTTGTTACTAGCTGCTCCGGCTCGCTACGCTCGCCTCCACGTCCAGCCGGGGGGCAAGCCCCCCGGACCCCCCATTAAGTTGCTCGCTTCGCTCGCAACGTGTAGCATGTAGGGAATATTGCTCGCTTCGCTCGCAAAGTCTGGCGTGTAGGATATGTTGCTCGCTTCGCTCGCAACGTGTGGCATGTAGAGAATGTTCCTCGCTTCACTCGCAAAGTATGGCATTTAGGGAATGTTGCTCGGTTCGCTCGCAAACGGTAGATCTCTAAGGGTAGGTTCAACTTCTGTAGGGGATGCTGCTCGCTTCGCTCGCAAACGGTAGATCTCTAAGGGTAGGTTAAACTTCTGTAGGGGATGCTGCTCGCTTCGCTCGCTTGAGGAAGTTATACTGCCCACCCAACTTGGCAGACGTTTTTTTCAGTTGGGAATTATTACAAACAAATTAAATCTTATAAAACTACGTGGAACCACGAAAAGTTTATTCGGGGATGTTGCTCGCTTCGCTCGCAAGGTATACCTGTATATGTGTAGGACAAAGTCCGTATTTATTATTTGAAATGGCTCTCGCTTCGCTCGCAAGGTAGGTACCTATGTAGGCATACCTGCTCGCCTCGCAACGTTGTGACATCGAACCCTTCACGTCAATTCTTGAGCCTTCTCTCGTCCACGGCAGAATCATTTTAATCGCTTTGCTCGCTTCTGCTCGCAATTTGACCGAGTTCTCGTCACTTTTTTCGATATCCGATTTCGGATTCAGATTCGGCGGACCCAAAGCTGTATTTCGCCCGCGAAAACCGTTCCGAAAAACGTACCTTTACGGGGTATATTTTAATCGGAAAAAACGTGGTTTTTCGGCGGACTTTTTGAGAAAACGGGTCCGTACTCTCGCATTTTTTTGACGCATTTCCCGATACTTTTTTCGCGATCCGATTGCGCCGTCGTCTTTCTCGTTCAAAAACCTACAAAACCGGTATTTTTCCAGAATTTTCAACGCCCGTTTAGAGGGGTAGGGGAAGCGGGGAAGTCCAAAAAGCGCACATTAATTCTTACTTCGACCCCCCTCCCGCCCTACGGCCCATGGTTCGGGTGGGATTAGAAAATTTTAAATTCGCTCGCTCCCCCTTTCGGAAAATCCCAAGAAGATCCCCCCACTCGTAGACTCCCCCCACTCAGCCGTTTGGCCGTGCATAGACACGACAAACAAACAAATAAACAGACAGACAAACGGAGTTTCATTCTTATTAATAGTATAGATATATTACTGCGTTTTATATTGTCACAAATTTTCTTCATTGCACTTCCATTTCATCTATTCTTGGTAGGTACATATTTTTTCCCAATGGTCCTTTGAAGGTGATATATATTTACCAGCAATATTATTCCATGTCGTATGCTAGGTATTTGTCTGATTTAGTATCAAAATAGGTAAATTATAAAGGCCCACCTTACTTACGCACATTCATATTTATATTCGCTTTGATAAAGTCTGACTTTGTATTTAGATTGACACTAATGAAAATGCCAGCTTTCATCCAATGGTAAACTTATTGTATTCTCTTCGTGGTTTGATTACTTTCCGCTTGACAACTCAAGCGACACGAAGTGATTCTGCTTGCCATGCGTCATTGACGATGGGTTCAATTGAAACGAGTCTCATTATTTACCTTGTGTAAAGAATGTGATTGGGCGTTTCAATGTAAGTTACAGTGTCATAACACAATCTTGCAAATAGGGTAACCTAAATAGATTGGGGGCACCATAAAATCACTATTATATAGCAACTTTCAAGCTTTCTTCTTATCGTGAGAAAGATATCAGATCACATTGACAAGGAAGTTAGGTTATCATATTGGTAAGTAAACCATGCATTACTAGTCCCTAGTACGAGTGCGTATCCTAGATTGTGTGGATCCTCTGTCACTCGGCAGACCACTTCATAGGCGAGGACCATCTCAACTATAGTTTATCATGATTTGGTGATCCAATACACTGCTGTGCAAAATTAAAGCATCACAGCGGAAAAGACGTCTGTCAAGTTGGGTGTAGCTTCCTCGTTTACCTATCATGAATGTATAGATCATTGACAAGTTTTAAATAATCTGGAAAAATTCCATAGCGGAAAAGAGTAAATCAAGAAGTAGCGTGAAACGTCATAATTGGTCCATTAAGAAACGAAAAAATGATACTCAATGTAATTTACATTACATGTTAAATTATGTCATTATGTCAACAATCGTCTTGAAATTTATAAAAGGTAATCAAGTCATCTTCTTTTAACTATCATCCAAATTTAAGCAAAATCGAACGACTAGAGTGTGAAAAAATGGAGAATAATGTAATTCACGTTTGCGCATGTGTATTGTGTGTATTGATTTGGCAACAATGAAACTGACAGGGAAACATCTACCACCTAACCCGCGCATTCTCTGACAACTTCATCGAAATGGGATAAAAACAGTGGAAATTGAGGTCGTTTCAAGGATTTCACATAGGCGCATGCGCAGTAGCTATTAATGATACAATCTTTTTGAAATTGATATGAGATGATCAAATCGTCATCCCCCAACTATCATCCAAATTTGAGCGAGATCAGTCGACTAGAGCATGAGAAAATAATGCTTGGTAGAATTAACGTTAGCGCATGCGCAGAGTGAGGCATTTAGTCAAGAACGATGAAACTTATAGGGATTGGTCTGCCTGCACATCGCCTGGAAATTTCATCCAAATCGGATGAAAACTGTGGAAAATTAGCTAATTACAACGATTTGCGGACACACGACACACACACACACACACACACACACACACACACACACACACACACACACACAGACAGACACGGAACCAAGGTTGTTCAGAATGGTCTAAAACGTAAAATGCGAGTGGAAATTTTTATTTTGGATACCAAACTTTTTTTTTTTTTCTCTCTCCCAAACGTGAAAACAATGCTTCCTCTACTTCGGATAGACCCCGCAAGAAAAAAAAAAAAAAAACTGCAAATTATTTCACAAAGGTTTATTATTTTTTCAATTGAGTATGACATAGTTTTAGTTGGCTAGCGTACGTCATAAGGCCAGTCCAGACTCTTCGGCGTGTCCTTTTCGAGTTGCCACAACCTATACTTCTATAATTATATACGCATGTTTATATTTCTCGATTTGAGCTCCTATCTATTCAAATAGTTATTGCCTTAATAATATCATTATCTAAGTACGTACGAAAAGTCGAGAGGATATGTTATTAAATATGCGTAGGAAAAGCTTTGGTATTAACACACAAATATGATCTTGAAAAAAACATATATTCATGCCTCGAAGGAACGCCGGCGCCGTACCCACCACAAGGTGCCGCGGCGCCGGAGCCTCCTCTCCCCCCCCCCCCCCCCCCCGCTCACCCCCTCACCACCCACCGTGACCCCCTGCCAAGCGTGCCAGGCGTGCGCGCGTAGAAAAACGCTGCAAATTATTTCACAAAGGTTTATTATTTTTTCAATTGAGTATGATCGTAGTTTTAGTTGGCTAGCGTACGTCATAAGGCCCGTCCAGACTCCTCGGTGTGTCCTACTTCGAGTTGCCACAACCTATACTTCTATAATTATATACGCGTGTTTATATTTCTCGATTTGAGCTCCTATCTATTCAAATAGTTATTGCCTTAATAATATCATTATCTAAGTACGTACGAAAAGTCGAGAGGATATGTTATTAAATATGCGTAGGAAAAGCTTTGGTATTAACACACAAATATGACCTTGAAAAAAAATATTCATGCCTGGAAGGAACGCCGGCGCCGTACCCACCACAAGGTGCCGCGGCGCCGGCGCCTCCTCTCACTCCACTCCCCCCCCCCCCCCGGCTCACCCCCCCCCCCCCCTCCCTCTCCACCCACCGTGACCCCCTGCCAAGCGTGCCAGGCGTGCGCGCGTCGAAAAATACACTTTTTTCGCCCGTTTTTGGCCCATAGCATCTATGCGAGTAAAGCGATCGGGATGGTTAAACGTTAGGACCAACTAGACCCCAAATGGAGTCTGTGTGCGAAAGAACAGGTTTTTTAAGTCAATTCTTAGGCCTTTTAAGGCCCGGACGGCGAACGGCGGACGGCGAACGGCGGACGGCGAACGGCGGACGGCGAACGGCGAACGGCGGACGGCGGACGGACATTTCAAATTTGGATTCTACGCACCTTGAAACGTAAAGTGACAAAGTTTGAGGGGGGGTTATAAAAATTTTTTGCTACACGATCACATAGGCTTATTATTGGAAATAATAAACCAAAAGACACTTTTTTGCCCGTTTTTTTGGCCCATAGCATCTATGCGAGTAAAGCGATCGGGATGGTTAAACGTTAGGACCAACTAGACCCCAAATGGAGTCTATGTGCGAAAGAACGGGTTTTTTAAGTAAATTCTTAGGCCTTTTATGGCCCGGACGGCGAACGGCGGACGGCGAACGGCGGACGGCGAACGGCGGACGGCGGACGGGGGACGGCGGACGGACATTTCAAATTTGGATTCTACGCACCTTGAAACGTAAAGTGACAAAGTTTGAGGGGGTGTTATAAAAATTTTTTGCTATACGATCACATAGGCTTATTATTGGAGATAATAAACCAAAAGCCGTTCTTTGACAATCAAAGATCGAGAGGACGGATTGAAATGAGATATAACAATTCTTTCTTTAAATATTACCCACAATAACCTGTCATATCCTGTCATTGAGTTGGACCCTTAGTCAATGACAGGACGGGGCGGATAATTTTTGAAGCTATAGAAATAGCATACCTCATTTCAATCCGTCCTCTCAAACTTTGAACGTCTGAGAATAGTTTCTTTTCCGCTTCCGAGCCTACCTATACTTAGGTAGTGGAAGCATTGTTCACACTTTCGGGGAAAAAAATTCGGTTTCCAAAATCTAAATTTCCACTCGCATTTTACGTTTTAGGCCATACTGAACAACTTTGGTTCCGCGCGTGTGTGTGTGTGTGTGTGTGTGTGTGTATCTGTTGTGTGTCCGCAAATCATTCTAACAATCTTATTTTCCACAGTTTTAGTCCGATTTGGATGACATTTTCAGGGAATCTGCGGGCTAGGGTATGCACGATCTCCTATCAGTTTCATCGTTCCTGAATCAATACTCCAATCTGCGGATGAGTAAACATAAATTCTCCCAAGCATCATTTTCTCTTGCCCTAGTCGTCTGATGTCGCTCAAAATTGGATGAATGATAGTTGAGGGATGACGATTTTATGATCTCATACGAATTTCAACATGATTGTATCATTAATAATATGCGCCAATGTGAAATAGTTGTAACCACAGTTTTCATCCGATTTTGTTGAAATTGTTAGGAAATGCGCGGGTTAGGTTGTAGATGGCCCAGTACCTTTTTCATTGTTCTCAACTCATCAGTTCTTTCAGCACATGCGCAAGTGTAAATTACATAGCGTATTATTTTGTTTTCTTAATTGACCAAATATGACGAATCACGCTACTTCTTAACCCCCCAGCGCCCAATGTCACCTACAGGTGACGATTTTTTGATGACGTTTAAATACTGCTGGTAATGGTTTGGCTGCTTGATTAGCATATTTTCACCTCCTTCAAGTATCCATGAACACATAAAACCAACAAAAAGTTCGTTTTGAAACCTATGGATCAGGTTATGACCTTCCTAAGTTTGTCTTATCACCATTTTCTGGCGCCTGCTAAGTTAGCTCTCGTTTTTCGTTCACCATGCCCAAAAAACGGTTTGTAACCCAACTGCTTTCACATTTTTGTGTAGTTAGATAGTTATGTAAACGATATCTGTTAAAATATTCGTGAATATACCTGGGTTGGAAGGAAAAATGAGCTGTAAAAATGGAGTGTCACCCGCAGGTGACGTTGGGCACTGTAGCAACTTAGACGTTCATCTGTTGCAGGGGCTCGGTATTGGCAATTCACATTCATTTTACGTGTTTTGGGTTACTGTTTTCAATGTTCAGCTCGTTATTCTCATTTTGTTGGTATGACAAGTAGGATTTTCATGTGTTTTATGTGTACCTACGTTTCATTTCATATGTACCTACCTGTTTTGTGGAGTTTCATGTGTATCTCACCATAGTGAAAACCCTAACTTGCCGCGATAGCATACAGCAGATCAGAATCCTTTATTGTACGATTTTCCCAACAATTATACGTATTTTCCCAATAATTGAAAAAATGCGAAGAGGAATGAATGTGATGCTGACTATTTGGAGGATGAAGACTCTCGCAGGTCTCCTCCGAGGTCCCCTTCCAGCACGATGGACCCGACATGTCTATCATGGATTGTTTCGAAAAAATGTATTCTGATGAAGTTATCGAATTGATGGTCACCATGTGCAAGCAATGCCATAAGCGAACCCGTTTTATGTGTGAAAAATGTGCAGTAGATTTGCATATATCCATTGTTGGCATGACTATAATCGCAAATTGACCAACCCTTGAAGTGACTTTTTATACTCCATACCATTTTCTACATATTGTTTCATTTTCGAATACGTATTTTAATTGATATTGTGTACATTCATAAGAATAAAACGTTTTCAGATCAGAAACCACCTGTTTACTTCATTTGCCTTCTTAGTTGCTCGGGTGCCCAATGTCACCTACAGGTGACGGTGTCATAAGGGGAGGGGGGGGGGGAGGGGCGGAGGTGGTAAAAACACATTTAATGTTCTATTTAGAGCCTAAGTAGATGGAAAAATATGAAAATTTTGAAATTTCTCTGGCAGGTCATCTTTGGGCGATGGAGGGTTAAGTCACCTTTTTTCACTATGGAATTTTCAAGATCTATCAGAACAGTCTTGAAGGAAGCTATGCACCACATCAAACTTGGCAGACGTTTTTCTAATATTTGACAGTTGTACTCCTAGCAGTCAAATTTCGCGCCTCCAGCTCAATGATTTTGTGACAGTTGTACTCCTTCGTGCTCTACTCTATTACTTGTAATCGATTTATTACTTAGATATTATTTAGGAGATATGAGTTAGGCTCATTGATAGTGATTTTACTAACGGAAAGGAGATTACATAATGTACCTTCGCTTGACCAGTCCATCTACTCTGGGTGTCTCCACCAGGGTGTCTGCACCACCGGCTAGGGTTCGATTTTACTACTAATTTGTGACTTTTTTTTTCTATTGCACATATTTTTTAATTCAAGCTATAGACCACTATTTTCACTTTTAAGATTTCTTTGGGTTTTTAACTTTTTGTCAGTGAAACTGTCATACATCCCTCAAATTCTAGTCAAAACTGAAATCTGGTTATAACGTGGGAAAGAGCGGTAGATTTCATATCTCTCTGATGCCTTTTCAAACAAGTTTAAATGAAGAGAATTGGTGAAAAATTATCCGAGACTGAATAAATTTTAAAATTCCAAATGATCACATTTTTCAAAGTTTATCTCCCGAAACGTCCTAGATGGATATTTTCATGCTGTAAGCCTTAAAGTTGTATCAGAATCCCATCTTTCCAACTGTGTAGTCAATTGTTTTTTAAAATAGATTATTAGGGTAGAAAATCTCGTTTGTATGACAAAAACGTCAGTATTTGGATGGAAAATGCCGTTTTTCATTAGAAATTATTTCCAATTTAAAAGAGGGGGCCGAGTAATAGTGACATTCGTTTGACATGGTATTGTAGTATTTTTTGAAGTTTAATCGAATGGTAACACTTTCAGACCTCCCCGACAAACACATAAGAGCTTTTCAAGTCCTTTCCTTAGGGTGAAGGGCTCAATCTCGTTGTTCGAGATTTATTTATGACCCGCACACCTCCCACTTTGCTTACATACCTACCTACCTAATTTTTGTCAGGTGACTGAAAAGATCGTCATTTGAGTGGTAGATCCTCTTGTATATCAAGGGCCTATTTCATAAAACAACAAGTTACAAGTGTACAAGTTAACAAGTCCAGGTACTTGTAATGCACAGTAAACTAGAACAAGTGTTTCACCAAAACAAAGAGTAAAAGTGTAGAAAAGTTACACTTTTGGGAACTAAGTTTACAAGTGTATCAGAAAAGAAAAAGTCCAGTCATGCAGCATGACCCCATGAGCGAATTTTTGAAGAAATCTCCGACATTTCAGTCGCTATCGATCGAAATTTTATTTTATGATTTTGATAGACAAACATGGAATCAAATTATTAACACATGCACAGAGTAAACTCATCAGTTGAGATTACTTTTAGCGAATTTTCTTAGAAAATTAAGCTATTGCAATGGCTTCAAAAATTTTAAAATAAAAATTTTCAAAAATTTTCTTCATCGAAATCTGTTTTGAGGCATTCTGAAATGATTCCTGGATTTTAACGCTTTTTTATATGTATATATATATATATATATATATATATATATATATATATATATATATATATATATATATATATGTATGTATGTGTCATTCCAGACGATAACTCTCGATAGAATTGAGATAAAAACTTCGTTCTTTCGCCAAAAAATCAAGCATTTCAAAAGAAAGGATGAGTTCGTTGGACAACAATTTTTGAGCACATTAAATTGGTCAAATTTCGAAAAATGTACCAAAAAAATCACTAAAAATGGCTAAAAATTGCCAAAAATCGTTAAATTTCTATTTTTTTGCAGAATTTTAGTCAAAACTAAATTTTCAACGATTAACTAGGACATTAAAAATGTTTGCTCAAAAGTATGATGAAAAACGTACTTAAATGTCATTAAAATTTGCTAAAATATCTATAAAAACTGCAAAAAAATTTAAAAATCAAAAATCCCTTTTGAATCAGTGGAATTTTATTTAGAATATGTTTTTTGCCATAAAATTGGTTTTTAACCATTTCTGTCAACTAAAATTGATCCAATTTCAATGCAATTTAACATACTATAGTACGATAGATAGTTTATGAAAATTCGCTCATACGATCATGCTGCATGACTGGAACTTTTTTTTTTTTTTCTAAAGCACCTACTACCTACGTTTTAAACAGCATGGTTCTAGGATTAGTTATACAGGGATACTTCCATAAGAGTAGTTCAATCTGAATTTGGACAATGTTTCATGCAAATATTACCGATTTTTACAACTAGCGAACGGCATTATTTCGATTTTTGACTGATTTTTCAACTTTGAAATTTTTGAAAACTTGATACATATTCTTATAGGAAATTTTACGCTGATTCCGAATATACCACATGTTAGTATGCTGAAAAAATTATTTCGCACAACAAATCGCAAAAAACAGGCTATTTTGAATTTTTTGACTACATTTTTGAAAATTTCAACCCGAAGATGTAATCCGATCATGCTGGCCAACGAACTTGAACTTTCGTTTTGTGTCCTTAACATTTTAAAATTTGTTTGAAGTTTCTAGCACAATTCTACGAACAGTTATCGTCTGGAATGACACATACATACATACATATATACATACATACATACATACATAAAAAAATGCGTTAAACTTCAGAATATGATTCAGAATAGCCTGAAACGGATTTCTGCATAAATTTTTTTCAAAAATTCACATTCTACAAATTTTGAGGCGAGAGCAATAGCTTAATTTTCTTCAAAAATTCGCTAAAATGGCGTGTGGGGACAAACGAAATGAACAACGTCAAGCGGGATATCGAAATTGAAGTTTTGTCAGCGGATTGTAATATAAAAACGGTGTAAAGTACACGATAGGATGTTTATCGTACATGACAAGATATACCTAATGATTGGAAGACAGACAAATTACAACCAGAAAAATGGAGAAAGTGTGTATTTGATTTCGACTTATTCTGAAGGCTGGCATAATCGGATTTTTCTCCTCCATTCAGCGAAAATGATTAATCATTTCATCAAGTCTTAATTCTGCCGGGTTAGGAATGTCATCTGTAACTTTGAGATGATCTTCACACTTCACTTTGTTCTTCAATGATTGGGAGATCCTCAATACCGAAATTTGCACAGGGTTACGCACCATTTGAATCATTCAAGGTTCTTAGAAGATCTCTCGTTAAACTCAAAAATACCCACGAAATGAGCGTTTATTTGAGGCCGAAAAAATCTTTGGCGTCTTCTCCGCTGGAAGCTTCTTTCTTGTCTGTATTCTTCAGCAGAAGATGATTCCCACATATTAAACACCGAAAAATTGTCAACTCACGATGATGGAAAATAACAAGTTTACAGGTGAATGGACGTAGGTTAAAAATCGGCCATTTTTTACAACTGTCAAACAGTGATTTGTTTAAAGTGATGGGGAAGCACTTGTAACTTGTCCAAATTCGCCTGTACACTTGTGAATATTTTCACAGTGCATTACAAGTCTACACTTGTAACAATATGAAATGCTTGCACACTAATTTTTTACAACTTGTACATAAAATCGGCTTGTAACTTGTCACTTGTTGCTTTATGAAATAGGCCTCAGGACGCGTATCCTTATCGAGTTAGACAAAAAGGAATCAATCCTGTCATGAAAAGATCGTCCCGATTATTTGTTAGAGCCGAGGGAGAGATTATTAAGAATACACGAAGGAGGTTCTATGGCTTCTTCGTCACAGCTTAAGGCCGACCTCGAGTTGCTGCCCGTTCACATCTCTAACCGATTCAGTCGGAAAGCGACGCCTCGTTCCGATGACGGGATTAGCCAACGGACGTCGAACCGGAGGAGAGCGTCGGATGAGCGACATAACGCAATGATAGTGTCGATTTGTGTGGACCTTGTGTGTGCTTAACCCGTCGAGTGAGTCACGCGGTAGTTGCCGCTCTAGGCCAGTTCCACCATCGGGAGTTAACTCTCAGAAGAAGTACAGGCTCATTGGAAGAAAATATCGTTTTTCCTTCCAACGAGCCAGTACATCATCCTGAATTTGAGATTTATTTCCTTCGCTTTTGGTTTATTATTTCCAATAATAAGCCTATGTGATCGTGTAGCAAAAAATTTTTATAACCCCCCCTCAAACTTTGTCACTTTACGTTTCAAGGTGTGTAGAATCCAAATTTGAAATGTCCGTCCGCCGTCCGCCGTTCGCCGTTCGCCGTCCGCCGTCCGGGCCATAAAAGGCCTAAGAATTGACTTTAAAAACCCGTTCTTTCGCACATAGATTCCATTTGGGGTCTAGTTGGTCCTAACGTTTAACCATCCCGATTGCTTTACTAGCATAGATGTTATGGGCCAAAAAACGGGCAAAAAAGTGTATTTTACGACGCGCGCACGCCTGGCACGCTTGGCAGGGGGTCACGGTGGGTGGCGAGGGTGGGGGGGGGGGGGGCGAGCGGGGGTTGGAGTGAGAGGAGGCGCCGGCGCCGCGGCACCTTGTGGTGGGTACGGCGCCGGCGTTCCTTCGAGGCATGAATATGTTTTTTTCAAGGTCATATTTGTGTGTTAACACCAAAGCTTTTCCTACGCATATTTAATAACATATCCTCTCGACTTTTCGTACGTACTTAGATAATGATATTATTAAGGCAATAACTATTTGAATAGATAGGAGCTCAAATCGAGAAATATAAACATGCGTATATCTATACTATTAATAAGAATGAAACTCCGTCTGTTTGTCTGTCTGTCGTGTCTATGCACGGCCAAACGGCTGAGTGGGCCGGATCTACGAGTGGGGGGATCTTCTTGGGATTTTCCGATAGGGTGTATAAGCGAATTTAAAATTTTCTAATCCCACCCGAACCATGGGCCGTAGGGCGGGAGGGGGGTGCGCTTTTTGGACTTCCCCGCTTCCCCTACCCCTCTAAACGGCCGTCGGAAATTCCGGAAAAATACCGGTTTCGTAGGTTTTGAAACGAGAAAGACGACGGCGCGATCGGATCGCGAAAAAAGTATCGGGAAATGCGTCAAAAAAATGCGAGAGTACGGACCGTGTTTTCTCGAAAAGTCCGACGAAAACTACGTTTTTTCCGATTAAAATATACCCCATAAAGGTACGTTTTTCGGAACGGTTTTTGCGGGCGAAATACAGCTTTGGGTCCGCCGAATCTGAATCCGAAATCGGATATCGAAAAAAGTGACGAGAACTCGGTCGAATTGCCAGCGGAAGCGAGGGGAACCGTTTAATATGACATTTTTAATCGACCCGGGCCGCCCGTTTCACAATGTTGCTTACCAGAAGGGACCCTCACAGGGGGGTTCCCATTTGCACGAGCGAAGTGTTTTCCACATAGTTTTATAAGATTTAATTTGTTTGTAAGAATTTCCAACAGAAAAAAACGTCTGCCAAGTTGGGTGGGCAGTATAACTTCCTCAAGGTTACCTTGCGAGCGAAGCGAGCAACATCCCCTAATAAACTTTTCGTGGTTCCACGTAGTTTTATAAGATTTAATTTGTTTGTAAGAATTTCCTACAGAAAAAAACGTCTGCCAAGTTGGGTGGGCAGTATAACTTCCTCAAGCGAGCGGAGCGAGCAACATCCCCCACAGAAGTTAAAACTACCCTTAGAGATCTACCGTTTGCGAGCGAAGCGAGCAACATCCCCTACACTTTGCTATTGTAATACATCGCATGTATACAGCCACACTTTGCGAGCGAAGCGAGCAACATTCCCTACATGCCACACTTTGCGAGCGAAGTGAGCAATATTCCCTACATGCCACACTTTGCGAGCGAAGCGAGCAATTTAATGGGGGGTCCGGGGGGCTTGCCCCCCGGCTGGACGTGGAGGCGAGCGTAGCGAGCCGGAGCGGCTAGTTATTTATAAAAATGAAACTCCGTCTGTCTGTTTGTCTGTTTGTCGTGTCTATGCACGGCCAAACGGCTGAGTGGGCCGGATCTACGAGTGGGGGGATCTTCTTGGGATTTTCCGATAGGGTGTATAAGCGAATTTAAAATTGTTTAATCCCACCCGAACCATGGGCCGTAGGGCGGGAGGGGGGTCGAAGTAAGAATTAATGTGCGCTTTTTGGACTTCCCCGCTTCCCCTACCCCTCTAAACGGCCGTTGACAATTCCGGAAAAATACGGGTTTCGTAGGTTTTCCTACGAGGAAGACGACGGCGCGATCGGATCGCGAAAAAAGTATCGGGAAATGCGTCAAAAAAATGCGAGAGTACGGACCCGTTTTCTCGAAAAGTCCGCCGAAAAACTTGGTTTTTTCCGATTAAAATATACCCCATGAAGGTACGTTTTTCGGAACGGTTTTCGCTGGCGAAATACAGCTTTGGGTCCGCCGAATCCGAATCCGAAATCGGATATCGAAAAAAGTGACGGGCAGTCGGTCAAATCACGAGCGGAAGCGAGGGGAACCGTTTAATATGAGAAATTAATCGACCCGGGCCGCCCGTTTCACAACGTTGCTTACCAGAAGGGACCCTCACAGGGGGGTTCCCATTTGCACTTCTACGCAAGGCGAGCAGGTATACATAGGTACCTACCTTGCGAGCGAAGCGAGAGCCATTTCAACAGAATAAATACGGACTTTGTCCTACACATATACAGGTATACCTTGCGAGCGAAGCGAGCAACATCCACTAATAAACTTTTCGTGGTTCCACATAGTTTTATAAGATTTAATTTGTTTGTAAGAATTTCCAACAGAAAAAAACGTCTGCCAAGTTGGGTGGGCAGTATAACTTCCTCAAGCGAGCGAAGCGAGCAGCATCCCCTACAGAAGTTAAATGTCCTACACATATACAGGTATACCTTGCGAGCGAAGCGAGCAACATCCCCTAATAAACTTTTCGTGGTTCCACATAGTTTTATAAGATTTAATTTGTTTGTAAGAATTTCCAACAGAAAAAAACGTCTGCCAAGTTGGGTGGGCAGTATAACTTCCTCAAGGATATACAGGTATACCTTGCGAGCGAAGCGAGCAACATCCCCTAATAAACTTTTCGTGGTTCCACGTAGTTTTATAAGATTTAATTTGTTCGTAAGAATTTCCTACAGAAAAAAACGTCTGCCAAGTTGGGTGGGCAGTATAACTTCCTCAAGCGAGCGAAGCGAGCAGCATCCCCTTCAGACTTTAAACCTACCCTAAGGGATCTATCATTTGCGAGCAGATACACATAGGTACCTTGCGAGCGAAGCGAGAGCCATTTCAACAGAACAAATACGGACTTTTTCCTACACATATACAGCAATACCTTGCGAGCGAAGCGAGCAACATCCCCGAATAAACTTTTCGTGGTTCCACGTAGTTTTATAAGATTTAATTTGTTTGTAAGAATTCCCAACTGAAAAAAAAGTCTGCCAAGTTGGGTGGGCAGTATAACTTCCTCAAGCGAGCGAAGCGAGCAGCATCCCCTACAGAAGTTAAACCTACTCTTAGAGATCTACCGTTTGCGAGCGAAGCGAGCAACATCCCCTACACACGTTAAACCTACCCTTAGGGATCTACCGTTTGCGAGCAAAGCGAGCAACATTCCCTACATGCCACACTTTGCGAGCGAAGGGAGCAAAATTCCCAACATGCCACATTTTGCGAGCCAAGCGAGCAATTTAATGGGGGGTCCGGGGGGCTTGCCCCCCGGCTGGACGTGGAGGCGAGCGTAGCGAGCCGGAGCGGCTAGTAATTATAGAAGTATAGGTTGTGGCAATTCGAAGTAGGACACGCCGAGGAGTCTGGACAGGCCTTATGACGTACGCTAGCCAACTAAAAATACGATCATAAAAAATAATAAACCTTTGTGAAATATTTTGCAGCGTTTTTTATGTACTGATTCCACCGAAGATTGGCGTATATATATACGCCATTCTGAATACGAATTCTGAAAAATACGTATATATATAGACCATTCTGAACATGAACAACTTTGGTGTGTGTTGTGTGTGTCTGTCTGTGTGTGTGTGTGTGTGTGTGTGTGTGTGTGTGTGTGTGTGTGTGTGTGTGTGTGTGTGTGTGTGTGTGTGTGTGTGTGTGTGTGTGTGTGTGTGTGTGTGTGTGTGTGTGTGTGTGTGTGTGTGTGTGTGTGTGTGTGTGTGTGTGTGTGTGTGTGTGTGTGTGTGTGTGTGTGTGTGTGTGTGTGTGTGTGTGTGTGTGTGTGTGTGTGTGTGTGTGTGTGTGTGTGTGTGTGTGTGTGTGTGTGTGTGTGTGTGTGTGTGTGTGTGTGTGTGTGTGTGTGTGTGTGTGTGTGTGTGTGTGCTGTGTGTGTGTGTGTGTGTGTGTGTGTGTGTGTGTGTGTGTGTGTGTGTGTGTGTGTGTGTGTGTGTGTGTGTGTGTGTGTTGGGGTGTTTGGGTTGCTGGGGTAGGGTAACTGTCGGTGTTTTTATCTCTTCGGAGCTCCTTCATATCCCTACCCAAGTCATGGTCATGCGTCCCCGTCGCGCAACCCGGGCACCCTCTGGGTGAACAGAGGGTGGCAAAATGACCCAATGGCGATTAGGGGGGAGGCTCGTGTCAACGGGTCTCCCGACCCTTTCATTTCGTCTCCCCCGTTATGGACCAGAACTACAGTGAGCCTCATAACCCCCGCCCGCCCATTGGCCAGCGGGGTTCTAGGGGAGGCGCTCGGGGGCGCCCCAGGCAGGGGCGTCGGTCTTCCTCTCCCTCTTCTTCTTCCTCATCATCCTATCCCTCCTCCTCATCCACTGCCCCAGCGAATGCCCACCAGTGTGCCCATTGCGAGAGAGCCTTCAGTTCCAAGCGAGGCCTCAGTGCCCACGTCTGGCAGAAGCATCCAGTACAGGCCAACGCTGCAATTGATATAGAGCGAGAGCGGCCTAGGTATGCTTCTGAGGATTTGCGGCGAATGGCAGCAGAGGAGGCGGAAGCAGTGCGTAATGGGGTACGCAATATGAATGTTTTCTTGCAAGCCCGTTTTCCCATGCGCACGCTTTCTGCCATTCAATCTCTTCGCCTGAGGCCCCACTATAAGCAGCTTGTCCAGGATGCAATCCTGGCAAATAGCAGTGGGGCCTCTCCCGCATCTCCGGCAGACGTGTGAAAACAGCCCGCCATTCAGCAATCCTCCCCCGTGACCTCCGGTCTTCTTTCAGACTTGAAGACTGAAGTGTTGAGGCTCGGGGAGCAGGTAGGCAATATTGTTGGTTATGAGAGTGCCTACCTGCAGGATCTGGCGAGGCGGGCTGTTGAGGGGCCAAATGGCTTGGAGGACGAGGTCGCGGCCTACGTGCAGAGGATCTTCCCGCAGGTTGAGGAAGCGACCGTGGCGAGGCACCAGGGAGAAGTTCCCCCTAATGTGGTGCCTCGTGGAGGTCGCAGAGCGGCTAAGCAAGCGAGGAGGCGGGAATACCAGCGTGTCCAGAGATTGTGGAGGAAGCATCCGGCTCGTGCAGCTGCGGAGGTACTGGAGGGAGCTGGGGAAGAACAAGTTATGCCCCCCCTCCAGGAGTTTGTGGATTACTGGGAGCCACTTTTGAGTGCTCCCAGCCACAGCTCTGGTGAGCCAGTAGTACCCCCAGCTTCCACCAGGGACTCCTTACGCAGCATCATGTGCACACCGGTGCTTCATGACGAGGCACATAAGTGCCGTGTCAAAAACTCCACTTCTGCTGGACCCGATGGTATTTCCGCCCGACGCTGGAATAAAGCTCCAAAGAATGTTAAGCTGCTCATCCTAAACCTGTTGCTACTATCTGGAAGACCCCCGAAAGCGTTGACCCGTGCCCGGACAATTTTCATCCCAAAGAAAGGGGGAAGTGGGCCTGGAGGCTACCGTCCAATTTCTATTTCGTCGGTGGTCTTCCGCCACTTCCAAAAGGTTCTGGCATCTCGCCTGCAAGTGGCTGGTGTCATAGGTGACGTCCAGAGAGCATTTCGGCCAGCGGATGGCACAGCAGAGAATCTTACAGTTCTCCAAACTGTCATTTCGCTGGCCCGTATCAAGAAACGGCAGCTCCATCTTGCCGCTCTGGACGTCGCTAAGGCCTTTGACACAGTTAGCCACTTTGCCCTGACCGATTGTCTTCGTGGTGTCGGGGCACCTGCTCGTTTAATTGAGTATGTTGCCTGTCTGTACCACAAAGGCGTGACGGTCCTCGAGGCACAGGGTGAGATGTCAGGGGATGTTGTTATTGGGCGCGGGGTACGCCAGGGGGATCCTCTGTCGCCACTCCTCTTCAACCTGGTCGTGGATACGGCCTTGGGTAAGCTGCCAGCTGAAATAGGGTTTGATCTCGCCCCTGGGGTGCGAGTAGGTGCATTAGCTTTTGCTGATGATGTCATCCTACTCGCAGAAACCCGTGAGGGCTTGCAGATCTCCCTCAACGCATTTGCTGAGCAGCTAGCCAGGTGTGGTTTGGTGGTCAACCCAGCTAAGTGTGGGTCGGTCTCCTTGGTCCCGTCGGGTCGCCAGCATAAGGTGAAGGTAGTGGATGAGGAGTGTTTTGTCTTAGGACAAACTTCCATCCCTGCCCGATCCGTGTTGGAGGTCTGGCGGTACCTTGGGGTCGACTTCATGGGTGTGGCCACTATAGCCGCAAGCCGTGTGGACCTTGGTGGAGCATTAGCTCGTGTCACCAAGGCTCCATTGAAGCCACAGCAGAAGCTGCGCCTCCTTCGCACGTACTTACTGCCAAAGCTTACCTATGGGTTAGTCTTTGGCAGGCTTACTGCGGGGAGGCTGCTTGAGTTAGATCGTGAAGTTCGCTGTGCTGTGCGCTCTTGGCTAGGCTTTCCACCTGGTGTCCCAAGTGCTTACATCCACGCACTGGTCAAAGCCAGTGGGCTCGGTATTGTCTCTCTTTCTGCCAGCATCCCATCTTTACGCCGCCAGCGCCTGCTTGCCCTTAGGGGCTCGACCTGGGGGGTCGCCCGCACTGCTGCTGACCTGGACTTTGTCCGGCAGCAGTTGTTGTGGTGCGATCGAGCAACACCAACTGCTCCAAAACCCAGCTCATCTGCTGAGTTCGCTGCTGCACTGCATGAGTCAGTAGATGGTAAAGAACTCCGACAGTGCTCTGAATCCCCCATTTCTACCCAGTGGGTGGAATGGGCTTCAGAGGGCATTGGGGCCCGCGACTATCGCCATTTTCACGCCGTCCGGGTGGCTACGTTAGCCACCTCGGTGAGGTGTTCGAGGAGTAGTCGCGGGACAGTAGACACCCTTTGCCGTGCCTGTCGGAGTAAAAATGAGAATCTTTATCATGTGGTGCAGCAGTGTCCTCGTACTCACGGTGGCCGCATTTTACGTCACGATGCGGTTGCCAAGCAGATAGCAGGTGCTTTGTCATCTAGCGGTTGGGATGTCGAAAGGGAGAGACTATACCATATGCCGAGTGACCGGGGCAAGAAGCCAGATATCGTTGCGATCAAGCCCGATGGGTCTGCCATAATCCTGGATGTCCAGGTTGTCAGTGGCAGCGTGGACATGGAGCAGACCTGGCGGGCTAAGAAAAGTAAATATGATAGGAATGATCTGCGCCAAGCGATATCTGAGCTAAAAGGAGTGGCACCTAATAACATCAAGGTCATTGCCGCGACCGTGTCATGGCGCGGGGTGTGGTGCGGGAAAAGCGCCACGGAGTTACTCGAGTTGGGCATCTCGGCAGGAGTACTCCGTGGTATCACCACCCGCGTCCTGAGGGGATCTTACTTGAACTGGTGGTCATTTTATAGGGGCACTTCCTTTCATCCCATTCTTCCTCCTCGTCCTGCAACTTCCTTTATCCCTAGAGCCGGCGTCGGGTAAACCTGGGCGTCCTCCCCACTTTTTATTTTATTTGTTTATTTTCAATTTAATGGCGTGCCCCCTCCGTCTTTGAGGGGAGGTTAAAAAAAAAAAAAAAATAAAAAAAAAAAAAAAAAAAAAAAAAAAAAAAAAAAAAATGTGTGTGTGTGTGTGTGTGTGTGTGTGTGTGTGTGTGTGTGTGTGTGTGTGTGTGTGTGTGTGTGTGTGTGTGTGTGTGTGTGTGTGTGTGTGTGTGTGTGTGTGTGTGTGTGTGTGTGTGTGTGTGTGTGTGTGTGTGTGTGTGTGTGTGTGTGTGTGTGTGTTTTGGGTTGCTGGGGTAGGGTAACTGTTGGTGTTTTTATCTCTTCGGAGCTCCTTCAAATCCCTACCCAAGTCAAGGTCATACGTCCCCGTCGTGCAACTCGGGCACCCTCTGGGTGAACAGAGGGTGGCAAAATGACCCAATGGCGATCTGGGGGGGAGGCTCGTGTCAACGGGTCTCCCGACCCATTTTTACGTCTCTCCGTTATGATGAACAACCAAGATGAGCCTCATAACCCCCCCATGCCCATTGGCATGCGGGGTTCTAGGGGAGGCGCTCGGGGGCGCCCCAGGCAGGGGCGTCGGTCTTCCTCTCCCTCTTCTTCCTCCTCTTCTTCCTATCCTTCTTCCTCTTCCAATGCCCCTGGAGATGTCCATCAGTGTGCCCACTGTGAGAGAGCCTTCAGTTCCAAGCGGGGCCTCAGTGCCCACGTCTGGCAGAAGCATCCTGTACAGGCCAACGCTGCAATTGATATAGAGCGAGAGCGGCCCAGGTATGCTTCTGAGGATTTGCGGCGAATGGCAGCAGAGGAGGCGGAAGCAGTGCGTAATGGGGTACGCAATATAAATGTTTTCTTGCAAGCCCGTTTTCCCATGCGCACGCTTTCTGCCATTCAATCTCTTCGCCTGAGGCCCCACTACAAGCAGCTTGTCCAGGATGCAATCCTGGCAAATAGCAGTGGGGCCTCTCCCGCATCTCCGGCAGACGTGGGACAACAGCCCGCCATTCAGCAATCCTCCCCCGTGACCTCCGGTCTTCTTTCAGACTTGAAGACTGAAGTATTGAGGCTCGGGGAGCAGGTGGGCAATATTGTTGGTTATGAGAGTGCCTACCTGCAGGATCTGGCGAGGCGGGCTGTTGAGGGGCCAAATGGCTTGGAGGACGAGGTCGCGGCCTATGTGCAGAGGATCTTCCCGCAGGTTGAGGAAGCGACCGTGGCGAGGCAACAGGGAGAAGTTACCCCTAATGTGGTGCCTCGTGAAGGTCGCAGAGCAGCTAAGCAAGCGAGGAGGCGGGAATACCAGCGTGTCCAGAGATTGTGGAGGAAGCATCCGGCTCGTGCAGCTGCGGAGGTACTGGAGGGAGCTGGGGATGAACAAGTTATGCCCCCCCTCCAGGAGTTTGTGGACTACTGGGAGCCACTTATGAGTGCTCCCAGCCACAACTCTGGTGAGCCAGTGGTACCCCCAGCTTCCACCAGGGACTCCTTACGCAGCATCATGTGCACACCGGTGCTTCATGACGAGGCACATAAGTGCCGTGTCAAAAACTCCACTTCTGCTGGACCCGATGGTATTTCCGCCTGACGCTGGAATAAAGCTCCAAAGAATGTTAAGCTGCTCATCCTCAACCTGTTGCTACTATCTGGAAGACCCCCGAAAGCGTTGACCCGTGCCCGCACAATTTTCATCCCAAAGAAAGGGGGAAGTGGGCCTGGAGGCTACCGTCCAATTTCTATTTCGTCGGTAGTCTTCCGCCACTTCCAAAAGGTTCTGGCATCTCGCCTCCAAGTGGCTGGTGTCATAGGTGACGTCCAGAGAGCATTTCGGCCAGCGGATGGCACAGCGGAGAATCTAACAGTTCTCCAAACTGTCATTTCGCTGGCCCGTATCAAGAAACGGCAGCTCCATCTTGCCGCTCTGGACGTCGCTAAGGCCTTTGATACAGTTAGCCACTTTTCCCTGACCGATTGTCTTCGTGGTGTCGGGGCACCTGCTCGTTTAATTGAGTATGTTGCCTGTCTGTACCACGAAGGCGTGACGGTCCTCGAGGCACGAGGTGAGATGTCAGGGGATGTTGTTATTGGGCGCGGGGTACGCCAGGGGGATCCTCTGTCGCCACTCCTCTTCAACCTGGTCGTGGATACGGCCTTGGGTAAGCTGCCAGCTGAAATAGGGTTTGATCTCGCCCCTGGGGTGCGAGTAGGTGCATTAGCTTTTGCTGATGATGTCATCCTACTCGCAGAAACCCGTGAGGGCTTGCAGATCTCCCTCAACGCATTTGCTGAGCAGCTAGCCAGGTGTGGTTTGGTGGTCAACCCAGCTAAGTGTGGGTCGGTCTCCTTGGTCCCGTCAGGTCGCCAGCATAAGGTGAAGGTAGTGGATGAGGAGTGTTTTGTCTTAGGACAAACTTCCATCCCTGCTCGATCCGTGTTGGAGGTCTGGCGGTACCTTGGGGTCGACTTCATGGGTGTGGCCACTATAGCCGCAAGCCGTGTGGACCTTGGTGGAGCATTAGCTCGTGTCACCAAGGCTCCATTGAAGCCACAGCAGAAGCTGCGCCTCCTTCGCACGTACTTACTGCCAAAGCTAACCTATGGGTTAGTCTTTGGCAGGCTTACTGCGGGGAGGCTGCTTGAGTTAGATCGTGAAGTTCGCTCTGCTGTTCGCTCTTGGCTAGGCTTTCCACCTGGTGTCCCAAGTGCTTACATCCATGCACCGTTCAAGGCCGGTGGGCTCGGTATTGTGTCTCTTTCTGCCAGCATACCATCTTTACGCCGCCAGCGCCTGCTTGCTCTTAGGGGCTCGAGCTGGGAGGTCGCCCGCACTGCTGCTGACCTGGACTTTGTCCGGCAGCAGTTGTTGTGGTGCGATCGAGCAACACCAACTGCTCCAAAACCCAGCTTGTCTGCTGAGTTCGCTGCTGCACTGCATGAGTCAGTAGATGGTAAAGAACTCCGACAGTGCTCTGAATCCCCCATTTCAACCCAGTGGGTGGAATGGGCTTCAGAGGGCATTGGGGCCCGCGACTATCGCCATTTTCACGCCGTCCGGGTGGCTACGTTAGCCACCTCGGTGAGGTGTTCGAGGAGTAGTCGCGGGACAGTTGACACCCTTTGCCGTGCCTGTCGGGGTAAAAATGAGAATCTTTATCATGTGGTGCAGCAGTGTCCTCGTACTCACGGTGGCCGCATTTTACGTCACGATGCGGTTGCCAAGCAGATAGCAGGTGCTTTGTCATCTAGCGGTTGGGATGTCGAAAGGGAGAGACTATACCACATGCCGAGTGACCGGGGCAAGAAGCCAGATATCGTTGCGATCAAGCCCGACGGGTCTGCCATAATCCTGGATGTCCAGGTTGTCAGTGGCAGCGTGGACATGGAGCAGACCTGGCGGGCTAAGAAAAGTAAATATGATAGAAATGATCTGCGCCAAGCGATATCTGAGCTAAAAGGAGTGGCACCTAGTAACATCAAGGTCATTGCCGCGACCGTGTCATGGCGCGGGGTGTGGTGCGGGAAAAGCGCCACGGAGTTACTCGAGTTGGGCATCTCTGCAGGAGTACTCCGTGGTATCACCACCCGCGTCCTGAGGGGTTCTTACTTGAACTGGTGGTCATTCTATAGGGGCACTTCCTTTCATCCCATTCTTCCTCCTCGTCCTGCAACTTCCCTCATCCCTAGAGCCGGCGTCGGGTAAACCTGGGCGTCCTCCCCACTTTTTTAATTTTATTTGTTATTTTCCAATTTAATGGCGTGCCCCCTCCGTCTTTGAGGGGAGGTTTCAAAAAAAAAAAAAAAAAAAAAAAAAAAAAAAAAAAAAAAAAAAAAAAAAAAAAAAGTGTGTGTGTGTGTGTGTGTGTGTGTGTGTGTGTGTGTGTGTGTGTTTGTGTGTGTGTGTGTGTGTGTGTGTGTGTGTGTGTGTGTGTGTGTGTGTGTGTGTGTGTGTGTGTGTGTGTGTGTGTGTGTGTGTGTGTGTGTGTGTGTGTGTGTGTGTGTGTGTGTGTGTGTGTGTGTGTGTGTGTGTGTGTGTGTGTGTGTGTGTGTGTGTGTGTGTGTGTTTTGGGTTGCTGGGGTAGGGTAACTGTTGGTGTTTTTATCTCTTCGGAGCTCCTTCAAATCCCTACCCAAGTCAAGGTCATACGTCCCCGTCGTGCAACCCGGGCACCCTCTGGGTGAACAGAGGGTGGCAAAATGACCCAATGGCGATCTGGGGGGAGGCTCGTGTCAACGGGTCTCCCGACCCATTTTTACGTCTCTCCGTTATGATGAACAACCAAGATGAGCCTCATAACCCCCCCATGCCCATTGGCATGCGGGGTTCTAGGGGAGGCGCTCGGGGGCGCCCCAGGCAGGGGCGTCGGTCTTCCTCTCCCTCTTCTTCCTCCTCTTCTTCCTATCCTTCTTCCTCTTCCAATGCCCCTGGAGATGTCCATCAGTGTGCCCACTGTGAGAGAGCCTTCAGTTCCAAGCGGGGCCTCAGTGCCCACGTCTGGCAGAAGCATCCTGTACAGGCCAACGCTGCAATTGATATAGAGCGAGAGCGGCCCAGGTATGCTTCTGAGGATTTGCGGCGAATGGCAGCAGAGGAGGCGGAAGCAGTGCGTAATGGGGTACGCAATATAAATGTTTTCTTGCAAGCCCGTTTTCCCATGCGCACGCTTTCTGCCATTCAATCTCTTCGCCTGAGGCCCCACTACAAGCAGCTTGTCCAGGATGCAATCCTGGCAAATAGCAGTGGGGCCTCTCCCGCATCTCCGGCAGACGTGGGACAACAGCCCGCCATTCAGCAATCCTCCCCCGTGACCTCCGGTCTTCTTTCAGACTTGAAGACTGAAGTATTGAGGCTCGGGGAGCAGGTGGGCAATATTGTTGGTTATGAGAGTGCCTACCTGCAGGATCTGGCGAGGCGGGCTGTTGAGGGGCCAAATGGCTTGGAGGACGAGGTCGCGGCCTATGTGCAGAGGATCTTCCCGCAGGTTGAGGAAGCGACCGTGGCGAGGCAACAGGGAGAAGTTACCCCTAATGTGGTGCCTCGTGAAGGTCGCAGAGCAGCTAAGCAAGCGAGGAGGCGGGAATACCAGCGTGTCCAGAGATTGTGGAGGAAGCATCCGGCTCGTGCAGCTGCGGAGGTACTGGAGGGAGCTGGGGATGAACAAGTTATGCCCCCTCTCCAGGAGTTTGTGGACTACTGGGAGCCTTTTATGAGTGCTCCCAGCCACAACTCTGGTGAGCCAGTGGTACCCCCAGCTTCCACCAGGGACTCCTTACGCAGCATCATGTGCACACCGGTGCTTCATGACGAGGCACATAAGTGACATGTCAAAAACTCCACTTCTGCTGGACCCGATGGTATTTCCGCCCGACGCTGGAATAAAGCTCCAAAGAATGTTAAGCTGCTCATCCTCAACCTGTTGCTACTATCTGGAAGACCCCCGAAAGCGTTGACCCGTGCCCGCACAATTTTCATCCCAAAGAAAGGGGGAAGTGGGCCTGGAGGCTACCGTCCAATTTCTATTTCGTCGGTAGTCTTCCGCCACTTCCAAAAGGTTCTGGCATCTCGCCTCCAAGTGGCTGGTGTCATAGGTGACGTCCAGAGAGCATTTCGGCCAGCGGATGGCACAGCGGAGAATCTAACAGTTCTCCAAACTGTCATTTCGCTGGCCCGTATCAAGAAACGGCAGCTCCATCTTGCCGCTCTGGACGTCGCTAAGGCCTTTGATACAGTTAGCCACTTTTCCCTGACCGATTGTCTTCGTGGTGTCGGGGCACCTGCTCGTTTAATTGAGTATGTTGCCTGTCTGTACCACGAAGGCGTGACGGTCCTCGAGGCACGAGGTGAGATGTCAGGGGATGTTGTTATTGGGCGCGGGGTACGCCAGGGGGATCCTCTGTCGCCACTCCTCTTCAACCTGGTCGTGGATACGGCCTTGGGTAAGCTGCCAGCTGAAATAGGGTTTGATCTCGCCCCTGGGGTGCGAGTAGGTGCATTAGCTTTTGCTGATGATGTCATCCTACTCGCAGAAACCCGTGAGGGCTTGCAGATCTCCCTCAACGCATTTGCTGAGCAGCTAGCCAGGTGTGGTTTGGTGGTCAACCCAGCTAAGTGTGGGTCGGTCTCCTTGGTCCCGTCAGGTCGCCAGCATAAGGTGAAGGTAGTGGATGAGGAGTGTTTTGTCTTAGGACAAACTTCCATCCCTGCTCGATCCGTGTTGGAGGTCTGGCGGTACCTTGGGGTCGACTTCATGGGTGTGGCCACTATAGCCGCAAGCCGTGTGGACCTTGGTGGAGCATTAGCTCGTGTCACCAAGGCTCCATTGAAGCCACAGCAGAAGCTGCGCCTCCTTCGCACGTACTTACTGCCAAAGCTAACCTATGGGTTAGTCTTTGGCAGGCTTACTGCGGGGAGGCTGCTTGAGTTAGATCGTGAAGTTCGCTCTGCTGTTCGCTCTTGGCTAGGCTTTCCACCTGGTGTCCCAAGTGCTTACATCCACGCACCGGTCAAGGCCGGTGGGCTCGGTATTGTCTCTCTTTCTGCCAGCATCCCATCTTTACGCCGCCAGCGCCTGCTTGCCCTTAGGGGCTCGAGCTGGGAGGTCGCCCGCACTGCTGCTGACCTGGACTTTGTCTGGCAGCAGTTGTTGTGGTGCGATCGAGCAACACCAACTGCTCCAAAACCCAGCTCATCTGCTGAGTTCGCTGCTGCACTGCATGAGTCAGTAGATGGTAAAGAACTCCGACAGTGCTCTGAATCCCCCATTTCAACCCAGTGGGTGGAATGGGCTTCAGAGGGCATTGGGGCCCGCGACTATCGCCATTTTCACGCCGTCCGGGTGGCTACGTTAGCCACCTCGGTGAGGTGTTCGAGGAGTAGTCGCGGGACAGTTGACACCCTTTGCCGTGCCTGTCGGGGTAAAAATGAGAATCTTTATCATGTGGTGCAGCAGTGTCCTCGTACTCACGGTGGCCGCATTTTACGTCACGATGCGGTTGCCAAGCAGATAGCAGGTGCTTTGTCATCTAGCGGTTGGGATGTCGAAAGGGAGAGACTATACCACATGCCGAGTGACCGGGGCAAGAAGCCAGATATCGTTGCGATCAAGCCCGACGGGTCTGCCATAATCCTGGATGTCCAGGTTGTCAGTGGCAGCGTGGACATGGAGCAGACCTGGCGGGCTAAGAAAAGTAAATATGATAGAAATGATCTGCGCCAAGCGATATCTGAGCTAAAAGGAGTGGCACCTAGTAACATCAAGGTCATTGCCGGGACCGTGTCATGGCGCGGGGTGTGGTGCGGGAAAAGCGCCACGGAGTTACTCGAGTTGGGCATCTCTGCAGGAGTACTCCGTGGTATCACCACCCGCGTCCTGAGGGGTTCTTACTTGAACTGGTGGTCATTCTATAGGGGCACTTCCTTTCATCCCATTCTTCCTCCTCGTCCTGCAACTTCCCTTATCCCTAGAGCCGGCGTCGGGTAAACCTGGGCGTCCTCCCCACTTTTTTAATTTTATTTGTTATTTTCCAATTTAATGGCGTGCCCCCTCCGTCTTTGAGGGGAGGTTTCTTAAAAAAAAAAAAAAAAAAAAAAAAAAAAAAAAAAGTGTGTGTGTGTGTGTGTGTGTGTGTGTGTGTGTGTGTGTGTGTGTGTGTGTGTGTGTGTGTGTGTGTGTGTGTGTGTGTGTGTGTGTGTGTGTGTGTCTGATTGTAATGAGAACGAAAGAAATGCGAGTATTAATCAAACCTAGAATTAGGCTTTATTGAGCATAAATGTCTCGTACAGAATAATTAGGAAATGTAAGAGTCGTTAGTTTCAATGTAAACATGGAAACGAAATTTAGTTGGTGACACTATAAACGAGTGGTAATAATTTCATCACATTTTCCCCCTTTCAGTTTTCCACGCATAGTCCTGGAGATACTTCGGAGGGTTCTTGGTCCTTAATGAACGTTTCGATGGTTGAGGTACTTGCTGTTCTTGGGGTGGCTCAGGAAGGGAATAGTCACGATCATCAGGCTCAACATTTTAATGTTCTGGCTCAATCGCATCCGGCTCCTCTTGTTCTATGGACAGTGGTTGGTTGCTATCTTGGGCTACATTCCCCATTGGCGCTAAGTGTCGATTTGAGACAGTGGTCTCCCGCCCATCAGGTAATTTAACATGGGAGTAGTCTGGATTAGCCTCAAGAAGATCAACTTGAATAACAGAAGGTTCATACTTGCTGCCACCAGCTTGGCGTTTCATCAGAAGCGGACCTGGAGTTGCAAGCCAAGTGGGTATTGATGAGCCATGGAGTGATCTTCTTGGGTGCTTAAACATCCTTTCATGCAGAGTAGTGTTAGTAGAGGTGCAGAGAAGAGATCTGATTGAATGTAAAGCCTGAGTGAGGACTTGCTTCCAGTATTTTGTCTCCAGAGAAGAGGATCGTAAAGCAAATTGGATTGTTTTCCAGACAATGCCATTGTACCTCTCGACCTGTCCGTTTCCTCTGGGATTATATTTAGTGGTTCTACTCGTTGCCACACCTCTCGCAGTGAGATATTCTTTTACTTCGGCTGACATAAAGGACGTTCCCCTGTCTGAGTGGATGTATGCTGGCATCCCAAAAATACCAAACAGAGTTGATGGCGAAAGACAGTTGATGCTGACATGTCTGAGCATCGAAAAGCAAAAGGGAAATGGGAAAATTCATCAACAATAGTCAATAAATAACGGTTGCGAGTTGCTGAAGGAAGGGGACCCTTGAAATCAATATTCAAGCGTTCAAATGGAGCTGTAGCATGCACAAGGATTCCATCATTCTTCATAAACCTTGGCTTGTCTGTTTGATATCACAATGTATTCATTTGTTTATTATTAAACGGGATTTAAATATCCCTCATAAAACCTAAGAAGTATAGCCAAAATGAAATGTACTAAGCAGAAAGAAAAGATTACTATGAGTAGGTAAGTGATACATGAAATATTTATAATGAAATTAAGATAGTCCCAAGAGATAGAACTAGTTTGCCACTCAAGTTCGTCACAAGTAAGTCATCGTAGTTCTTTCCATTTAAGTTTCAACTCGCATTTAATCACTGCCGGGGGTCATAACCGACATCCGTAATATGCACAATCTTATTAGCTGATCTCTGAAGCCTGCTTAGTGAATTGTTGTAACCGTAGCTTGTACGGCAGTACTCAAGGGCAAATTTCTAGTGGCTCTTGCGGGTACCCTGAAATTAATCCATGCCAGCAGCGATTGGTCAACAGTTAGTTCAAAGTGATGAGATCAGTTTGCAGAAGGCTGGTTCCAAGTGAGGAAAGGTCCAAGATCCCCTGCATCTCGTCGTAACTGAATTCGTCGACGGTCTTCGTCCAATAAAACGCCATCCTAAGAAAATGACGCTGAACTCGCTCTAACGAGCGTATATATGAGTTGAGTATGCCGGATTCCATATAACTGAGGCAAACTTCACATGACTCCGCACCAAAGAACAGTAAAGGATCTTAAGGTAGTAAGGGCCACTTTTACCAACAACTTAAACGAGTTTAAGTTAGAAAAGATTAAAAAATAACGGAGATTCCAGCTCATGGTCTTTCACCAGACCACTTTACGAGTTTAAACTCCTAAGAGGTGGCTTGAGGTTAATCTCCCAAGCCCCGGCCAGTTACACTTGCCAATCTCCGTTTAGCCGTGATAACAATGATATCGACCAATATGGCCGCGCACCAACAGCTGATACCTACAGTTTGATTCACTGTTGAAGTTTATTGTTATTCAAGTTTTTGATGATGAATTCACGCGATTTATCGCTCGGATTAATTTTCGATTCCTAGGATGAGGACGATGTCCCACAAAGACGCCCAAGGACGATCCGACGGCGAATTCCACATTTTAACTGGTTGGACGACGTCGAATTTCGGCGGAGATTCCGCCTTTCAAAACCGACAGTTTTGAAAGTCCTCGAGCTTATCGACTCTCACCTGGAGTTGCCTTCGAACAGGTAAGTTGGAAAAAGGCTTTTACCCTCAAATCGATTAATTATAATACGAAATTGATATAGGTAGGATGATGAATTATAATACGAAATTGATGTAGTAACTAGGTAACTAGATAAAAACGGCGCGGGTAATAACTGGTCATGGTAGTGATTCACTGCTTTATTGTCTAGATTGGCGGGTTTTCAAACTGTCGTTTCAAATTGTCCAATTTTTCATTGAACAGTTTGCGGAATCTCCGTTAAGGAAACTCGATTGTTCCAATCTAGGTTTAAACTAGTTTTGGGTTGGTGAAAGACGCCAAGGTTTGATCCTCGAGATTATATTTAATCGAGTTTGGCCAAACTCCGCTACATAAGTTGTTGGTGAAAGTGGCCCAAATGTATTTTTTGTTTTCCTCCTTTAAAGTTTAGGTTTTAGTAGTTTGGTCGGCCGTAACTACATATTGTTTTGTTGGAATCGGTCGGGATGCGACCCAGGGAAAAATAAATGAAATTATTTCATTTATTGTTTTATTGGATAACGTTCTTCAAAAAACAATTTAAACAAAATACTTAGGTACTGGTGTGTCCAGGAAAAAATTTATAACCATCCGAATAGGTATAACGGATTTGTCAGATAAAATATCAGTGGTTCACCTAAGAAAAACAAATCGAACAATCTATAAAAGAAGTGTAGAAACAGCATGAGTAAAAAGTAAAAATATAAATAAAATGTTAAAATATTATTAATGGATAACAATAATAAGGTATAACCATTTATCAGAAACTAACGAAGTAAAACAACAACAAAAAGTTTGGTATAAAAGGATGAACCTTCTTGCTGGGAAGTAAGTGCTCACAAAGTCAACTTCAAAGTCAAGGGCTCATGTCCTTGAAAATATCAAGAGAGCAATATAATAGAATGGATGGTTAGTTATTAAAAATGTCACCGTAAAAAATAAAGAATGGAAAGAAAGAAACGAAAAGGAGAAATAAAATACCGAAAATGAGGTTGAAAGTTAAAATTGAATGAGGAAAAGTGGAGAAATCCGAGTTTAAAATGAAACACTATGAGCTGATTGGAGTAAAATTGGCGATTCTAATCACAAAGGATTAAATTAATGGGTCTCGATTAAGTTTAGATGAAACAGCTCTACTTGAACGAGTAAAATTATAGTGTGTAATGAATGTAAGTAGTTACCACCTAAGTCCCTAAGCCTGGAGGGTCTTGAGTGTTACAAGACGTGGAGACTTTAGCTTTTCATCCTCCTTTATTTGCGAAGCTATGCATTTCGAGTGGAAACAAAACGCTTGCATACGAGTCTGCAACGCATTGGGACATTTTCATGTGTTTACCTATTGCTTTTTACCTCACTGTAGGATTTTATAAACTTTTAAGGATTTTACAAACATGTAAAGAGTTTATTCATTTTATGTCTTTAGTTGCAGACTCGTATGTGTTACAGACTCGTCTATTAAAATGATTACCTATTAAAATGATTTGACCACCTGTTCACAAATCAAACCGTTCTCGCAATATTCGGATCACCTGCCATGAATCAAATCATCGAAACACCAGCTCAACGAAATCATCAGAAATTAACAAGCGGTTGCAATCATGTTCACAATATCAATTATTGAGAATGATCACCTGTGTGTAAACAATTATTCATATAACCATGCTCATAACTCAGCTTGTTGGCCAAGCACTTCGCAGTAGTTAACATAATATGGTTGGATAAATCAAGAGCTTTCGAACGAATGGTCAACGAATTTTGTGGGATGAAAAACGACGAAGTACCATTTCCCTATCAACGACTCGGTTGTAAGCGGAAATCATCAGAAAACCAACCGTAACGTTACGTAACAGTTTTTTGTGCAATGTGCCAGGGCAAAGACATGAAAATGTCAAAAATAAAGATTGAAATTCATTCACATCCATTAGTCAGCAAACTGGAAAGTAACCATGGCTGCCAACAACAAAAAACGAAATAACAGTTCATGCAACATCACTGTTAAACTATTCCTCACAAGAAAAAATACAATAATCAAGTAAGTACCTAACTAAAAATAATAATAAAACGCTGCAAATTATTTCACAAAGGTTTATTATTTTTTCAATTGAGTTTGATCGTAGTTTTAGTTGACTTGCGTACGTCATAAGGCCCGTCCAGACTCCTCGGCGTGTCCTATTTCGAGTTGCCACAACCTATACTTCTATAATTATATACGCATGTTTATATTTCTCGACTTGGGCTCCTATTCAAATAGTTATTGCCTTAATAATATCATTATCCAAGTACGTATGAAAAGTCGAGAGGATATGTTATTAAATGTGCGTAGGAAAATCATTGGTATTAACACACAAGTATGACCTAGAAAAAAAAATTCATGCCTCGAAGGAACGCTGTACCCATCTCATGGTGCCGCGGTGTATTATATGGGTATAACACGTAAAAGTAATAAATATCCATTCTCCTACACCCCTCTGCTACGCCCCTGGTCACTCTAGCCACCACAAGGTGCCGCGGCGCCTTCTCTCACTCCACCCCCCGCTCAACCCCCTCACCACCCACCGTGACCCCTTGCCAAGCGTGCCAGGCTTGCGTCTAACACGTCTAACACTCAAAGCTTCGAAAAAGACACTTTTTCGCCCGTTTTTGGCCCATAGCATCTATGCGAGTAAAGCGATCGAGATGGTTAAACGTTAGGACCAACTAGACCCCAAATGGAGTCCATGTGCGAATGAACGGGTTTTTTAAGTAAATTCTTAGGCCTTTTATGGCCCGGACGGCGAACGGCGGACGGCGTACGGACATTTCAAATTTGGATTCTACGCACCCTGAAACGTAAAGTGACTTTTTTGCTACACGATCACATAGGCTTATTATTGGAAATAATAAACCAAAAATTGAGTGCGGCAAAAAGAGAAATAATAAAGTTTAGGTTGTTTTGGCATTTCTCCTGCGCAGTCATGTACTTCGAGAAATAAGTGATGGCAACATGACAATTTATATTTCTCTCTCTCTCAGGACGGAGAAATTTGGAAAATCCTTCCACATTGTTTTATCCTTACGTTCATTCTCGTGTCCATTTAGATTACTTTTAGGTAAGATAGCACAAGTTGAAAAGCACTTGAATATATTTCACAACTCAACCCAAAAAGTAACAAGTTTTATGAAAACAGTATCTATAAACATTTGAACAGTTAGTAATGGAGTTAACGTTTGTTGCCTATCAATATAAAATGAAGATATAACAATTCTCCCCCACTTAATAACGCACATAATCCTCTAAGTAGGAGGGTGGCCGACGCATTCTGGTAGAACGCCTGGGAAGTGTCGTGTCTCTTGACAGGTGAGAAGAATCCGCATTACTATTGGTATTGGACGTTGGTTGTGGAGAAATTGGAAGATCAGCAGTGTTGAATAACTGAGGAGGATCATAAGTAGGATTGGAAGCTTCTAGATCCGTTGAGGGCCCCGTAAGTAAGGGATCTAGCACAAAATCAGTTTTTGCGGGGGGATGTGCAGAGGGTCGTCTTTGTGGTGCGGTATCTGCTACCTCTGTCTCTGATCTCTGGAGTTGGTTGATGTGCCTTTTTAGTGTCCTCCCACTGTCAAGTTGCACCATGTAATGGAGGAGCCCAAGTTTTCGAATGATTGTACCAAATTTCCACGTAGATGAATTATTTATTAAAATACTAGTACGGACTCTCTCCCCCACTTGTAGAGAACGAGTGTTCTTGTTAGGTTCAATGTTTGACTTCGTTTCTTGATATGGGCGCATGGCATCAAGTCTGATTCTAATCTGTCTTCCAAGATACATTTCAGCCGGTGATTTCCCACTGCTCAAGGGAGTAGCTCGATAACGAAGGAGGATTTTCTGAATTTTTTGAGAGATTGACAAGGGCTCCATGACCATTGCTTTCAGGCGCTGTTTTAAGGTTTGAATGTTCCTTTCTGCTAGCCCATTTGTGGCTGGATGACCTGGAGCAATAAATTTTTGTTTGATGCCATTTGATTCACAATAAGTTTTGAACACTTCTCCCGTAAATATGCTGGCGTTGTCAGAAGTCATGGCGATTGGGTAGCCATGCGTAGAAAATATCTTGTTGAGCATATTTATGGTTGTAGCTGATGTAGGAGCATCCTTGCTCACTTCGATTTCCGCCCAGCGGGATTTAGCGTCTATAAGAACCAGAAAGTGGTGGCCTTGAAAGGGTCCGGCAAAATCGATATGGACTCTATGCCAATTTTCAGCTGGTCCATCCCAGTGATGTACTGGGACCTTAGGTGGACTTTTTTCACAGAAGCACATGCTCTACAGGCTCGGACTAGCTTTTCAATGTCTTTGTCAATGTTCTTCCAAGTACAATGACGCCTAGCCAACTGTTTCATTACCTACATGGTTCTGCAAGCTTTGTGGAATCACACCACGATCGTTTTTGAACAGGATGCCATCATTTAAAATATAATCACTTTCAATCGAATCAGAGAGTAGGCCCTGCTTTATTAATGTCAATTCTTGATCTTTATCTGTTTCCATCTTAATAGATGCTAGAGTTAATGTTATTGATGAAATGTTGAAAATATTTGATGAGAAAACTTGATGAATTTCGTTGTTGATGATGATGTCAAATGAAGTAAAATTTTGGTGAATTGGAGCTCTGGACAGGCAATCCACATTCGTATTGTCGCACCCACGCTTAAATTTAATTTCGTAATCGAATCCAGATAGAAATGTGGCGTAGCGAAGGAGGCGTGCAGATGTCATTTTTGGTAATTTAGATTTATGATGAAAAATGCGCGAAATTGGTTGATTGTCAGTAACTAATGTAAAATGCCGACCAAAAAGATAGTTATAAAAATGATTCACTCCGAAAACGATTGCCAGGGCCTCACGGTCCAATTGCGAATAATTTTGTTCTTCATCTGTAAGAGAACGTGAAGCAAATGCTATCGGACGGTCAGTGTCTTTGATACTATGTGACAACACTGCAGCAATTCCAACAGGACTTGCATCGGTAGTTAGGACCACTGGCAAATTTTGATCGAATGGTACGATAACTCTTTCACTAACAATTTCTGTTTTGATTTTTTGGAACGCATTTTCACATTTTGTGGACCAATGAAATGTGTTTTGTTTCTGGAGAAGCTTGCGAAGGGGATATGTTAGCGTTGATAAATTAGGAATCAGCCGAGAGTAGTATGTTACCATACCCAAAAAAGACCGTACCTCTTGAACTGTTTTGGGATGAGGCATGTCGACAATTGCTTTTACTTTGGATGGACACTTCGTAATCTTGTTGTATTCGACTTGGTGGCCTAGATATTCGATTTTTGTTTTAAAAAATGAGCATTTGGATTTGTTCACATGTAAATCAAATTCACTCAGCCTTTTTAAGCAAGCGATCAAATTTTCCTGGCATTCATATTTGGTTCCACCATGGACAATAATATCATCGAAATAAGCTGTTACCTTGTTCAACCCCCCTAGGATTTGGTCAATGATACGATTAAATTTTGCTGGTGCTGTCTTGATTCCAAAACTAAGTCTATTCATTGTATATGTTCCCCGGTGTGTTGAAATGGCCTGGATTTGACTACTTTGTTCATCTGTCTTTAGATGAAGGTATGCTTTGAATAAATCTAACTTGCAGAAGTATTTTGAATTTCGCAGGCTATTCAGGACATCTTCAATTTTTTTAATTGGATAATTGACATTAACAAGGCAATCATTGACGGCGACTTTGTAGTCAACACAAAGCCTCACATTCCCGTCTGATTTAGGAATCACTACTAGTGGTGACCCCCAGTCACTCGTTGTACATTTAGTGATGATACCCTCTGCTTCTAACGAATCCAATTCCTGTTCTACCTTTTCGCGAAGGGCGTAAGGAACTTCACGTTCCCGTATATAAACTGGTTTTGTGCCAGGTCGCAGCTGGAGAGTTATACTACAATTTGGAACACAACCTACTTTTTGAATAAAAATTTCCGGAAAAAGTTTTTCGATATCCAACATGTTATCACCTGGCTGTAACAATTTTGTTTGAATTACGTTTGTTTCATGATGTTTTGAGTTTTCGTGGTCAATATGTTCTAGGTTAATTCGAAGATGCCTTATCCATAATCTTCCTAGAAGAGGATCATATTTGTTTGGAACTACATACATTTCCTCAGTCGAGTTCCTACCCTTGTATTCCACATTGACTCGTACTTTTCCTAGGGGTACAAAAATGTTTTCCGTGTATGATCTGAAGGCTATGTTCGTTGGTTGTAGTTGTTGTTTCAAGTTCAAATTCTTGAATGCATACTTGGAAATCAATGTGTAGCCTGCCCCACTATCTACTTCAAAACGTTGGTTTTGATTTTCAATTTTGACGGTAGTGTAGAATTTTTTTGCGTCTGAAGTGGTTTCACCAGTGCTTCGTTGATCAAAAACGTCTATGATTTGATGTACCCCTAAATATTCATAATTATTGTCATCCACTTCATCTATTTGATTTGTATCATTAGACTTTGATTTCAGTAGGGTTTTTATGCATACTTTGGACACATGTCCATATGTAAGACATGAAGTGCATTTGATTTTTTTTGGATCTATTCTGCAATCTTTGACTAAATGATTACTTTTTGCGCATCGTAAACATATATTGTTGATTCCAAGTTTTCGATAATCTAATTTGCCTTTGAATCGTGGTTTGAAATTTTGATTGTAGATTTGGCTTTCGGAATTGGTTTTATTGAACATTGTTTTATTAATATCTTCCAAAACGTTAATGGAAGGAGATGGAGAATGTGTTTGAGACAATTCAAGACTGTCTACCTTAGATGCTTCAAGTGCAATAGCCTTTGACAAAATATTATTAAAATCGGTGAGGTTTGATTGGAGAATTTGTTCTTTTATCCAAGTATCTTTGATGCCTCTGATAAATTGTCCACCCAGAAAAAGATTTGTTGCGGGTGTTTCCGTTGGGGGGTCACAAGCACATTTAACGGTGAATTGACAATCTATGATATCACGACGCAAGGCTGCTACATATTCCGTTATTGTTTGACCCTCTTTTTGATAAGTTGACAAGAAATAGTGTTGGGCCACGAGCGGATTCTTTTTTGGTGCCAAATGATCGTCTAAATGTTTCATTAATAGGTCATATTCTAGATCACCAGGAATGTCTGGTGCCACGAGTGTCGCTAGGAGGTTGTAATTTGATGCCCCGACAGAATTCAACAACAGTTGAGCACATTTGGGTTTGTTGTCGAATATCCCCTTCAACTTTAAGTAATTCTCAAATCGTTGACGGTAATAACGAAATTGTTCCTTTTTTGAGTCAAATTCTTCGAAAGGAGGAACATGGGAAACATTAATGGAAGCAACAGGTTGATGACTTGTGTCTCCTCCCCCTATTCTACTACCAAGCAAACGTTCGATGAGTCGTGTGTTATTGTCATTTATTGCTTCGAGAATTGATTGAAATTGGGCTGCATCCATGTTGAAAATTGTTGATAATAACCTTAGAGAATGTATTAAAATTGAAGAAAAAAAAAAACTTGAGAAAAAAAGGAACGATAATATACAGAATACCTTGATAACTCAACTTATCGACTGGAGAAGAGCAGGAGCGTCTCAGTTCACATCGTCGCCAGCTGTTTTATCCTTACGTTCATTCTCGTGTCCATTGAGATTACTTTTAGGTAAGATAGCACAAGTTGAAAAGCACTTGAATATATTTCACAACTCAACCCAAAAAGTAACAAGTTTTATGAAAACAGTATCTATAAACATTTGAACAGTTAGTAATGGAGTTAACGTTTGTTGCCTATCAATATAAAATGAAGATATAACACACATACAATTTGTTCGGCTCTACAATGCGAATCCGTTACTGTTCGATACAACCCAATGAATTGTTAATTTTAAAAAACGTTAAAGGACACACTCCTCAAAAAGTACATAGACATAAATAAATAGAACTAAGAACTATTCTGAATTACATTATTTACTGCATTATTAGATTACAAATTGGTTTCGAGATCAAGAAGTGTACAATTTTTGTTTCATTTTGTTTTATAAACGCATTATAAGAGCATAATTTATGTAATACCGCGCAAGACATTGCAATAACAATATTTGATTATTTTTTTTTTCTGAATGACTGACTTGTATTGATAAATGTTGAATGTACCACATTTTCTGTCAAAATGTAAGAGAGGACCACTAGGTCCTAATTTTGTACAGATTGATAAATAAACTATTCAATCAATCTCTCTCTTCCTCTCCCTCTGAAGCTATGTGACGAAAGTGTGAGGAAAATGAGAAATCGGATTCGATTATGACTCTCAATTCGTAAAAGTAGTTCATACGGTTATGCCGGTGGAGGGGGGAAAGGTTGCATATTCGTCTTAGCGTTTAATGAGGTACATCCAGTAAAACATGGTATATACGACACTCTTGCCAAAATCATATACACCACATACATGGACACATACACCATGCATGCGTTACACACCATGAATCATCTGAATCATTGTGAATGAATAATCTGAACTCTTCAATGTCACCATTATTGGTTAACTGAAACGACGTTAAAACGTTTTCCATAGCTGATCACTAAAGTTCAATATCGGAACTAATAACATCAAAAGCCTGTTTTATTTTGGCAGAAGTAATACATTGATTCGATCGAATCTCCTTAATTAAATTTTCTAGGTTGAGCGAATTCCTGATTCTTCTCACATAAGTTCAAACGGGTCTCCAATAATCAAAAAGTTCGCATACAAAACAGGACTACCTATCGTAAAACATTCCCCAGCCTGGCAACTGACATTTCACGAGCCCTCGAGCCAATAGTTGGTATTTACTGAGATGAGCTCACTTCCTGATTGTAGCGAAGCTCTTTTTTCTTATTTTTCGAAACCAGGTGTAGATCAAGAATTCTTCCATTATGGGTGATGTCTTCAGAATCTCTTTGGAAGCTTATTCTTGGGAATAATGTAAGATGAATACGTATTAAGAGTATTTGCTCTATTGACATAGGAGGATTTTGATAGAGCCCAACCAGAAATTTCATGCTACAGAAATAAATCAACCATTTCGGTAGATATATGTGTACTTATTTAGAATTTGATTTTTTGAAGTTATACTTCTTTGCGCCCGTTAGACACTTTGGGATGGGATGTTGGTCGAGAAACCGCGTCACGCTGAATTTTAAGAACTATCGGATGGGATGTCACGCTGAAAAGTAAGAACAAATTTTTAAGAACTATCGATTAATCGAGGAGGAGGAGGAGGAGGAGGGAGGAGGAGGAGGGAGGAGGAGGAGGAGGAGGAGGAGGAGGAGGGAGGAGGAGGAGGAGGGAGGCGGAGGAGGAGGAGTGAGGGAGGAGGAGGAGGAGGAGGAGGAGGAGGAGTTAGACCCTTTGGGATGGGATGTTGGTCGAGAAACCGCGTCACGCTGAAAAGTAAGAAAAGTAAGAAAAGTAAGAACAAATTTTTAAGAACTATCGATTAATCGAGGAGGAGGAGGAGGAGGAGGGAGGAGGAGGAGGGAGGAGGAGGAGGAGGAGGGAGGAGGAGGAGGAGGGAGGCGGAGGAGGAGGAGGAGGAGGAGTTAGACCCTTTGGGATGGGATGTTGGTCGAGAAACCGCGTCACGCTGAAAAGTAAGAAAAGTAAGAAAAGTAAGAACAAATTTTTAAGAACTATCGATTCATAATATATAAATTATAATTAATAAATTATAATAAATTTATAGATTATTATTATAAATTTATAAATATTATAATTATAAATTTATTATAAATTATTATAAATTTATAAATTTATAATTATTATAAATTATAAATTTATAATTTTTAAGAACAAATTTTTAAGAACAAATTTTCAAGAACTATCGATTCATAATATATAAATTATAATTAATAAATTATAATAAATTTATAGATTATTATTATAAATTTATAAATATTATAATTATAAATTTATTATAAATTATTATAAATTTATAAATTTATAATTATTATAAATTATAAATTTATAATTTATAAATTATTATTCATAATTTATTTATTAATTATAAATTATGGCCACAGAAGTATAACTTCCACCGTGTGGTCCGACGCACACCGATTTTTTTCTTTTAGTTATTTTCGGGATTGAAAACAAGTTTTGACAGTACGAAAACCGCATTGGTCTTCCTTTAATGAATTGGGTCACGCTTATATTTAGGCTCAGGAAATCATAAGTGTATCGTGAACGAGAATTGCGACAATATTCCCTTGAAAACGAAGGTTTGTTTGCTTACGGATTTCGTGAGAGAATGTGATTTCTTACTCCTCCACGCTCAATAACCTGCAGAATCATTTCATCGATTACATTACGTCGTGAGCTTGGAAAAATATGATGTCAGAGACCATCTGTAGAACGCGAAATCAACTACCGTGAACTGAAGGCGATTAAAGAATTTCCGTAGAAAATGAAACTATTGCAATGGCTCCGAAAATTTTAAAATCAAAATTTTCGAAAATCTTCTTCATTGAAATCCGTTTTGAGACGTTCTGAAATATACAATATGTGTGTGTGTGTGTGTGTGTGTGTGTGTGTGTGTGTGTGTGTCCTTCCAGACGACAACTCTTCTTAGGATTGAGATAAAAATTCCGTTCTTGCGCCAAAAAATCGAGCTTTCCGAACGAAAGGGCTAGTTCTTTGGCCAACATTTTTGAGCTCATTAAATTGGTCAAATTTCAAAAAAGCGCTGAATAAATCACTTAAAATAGCAAAAAACGGCTAAAATCGTTGAATTTATATTTTTTAGAAGAATATTGCTCAAATAAATATTAGTAACTATAAAATAGAACAATCAAAAATTAATGTATAAAATCATGCTGAAAAATGTACTTAAATTCCATTGAAATCTATCTATATACTTACTCATGATAGGTAAACGAGGAAGCTATGTGCCACTCCCAACTTGACAGACGTTTTTTCCGATTGGACGATTTTTACTTCTAATGCGTACGAACAATGTACGCACGCCTTCTCAGCAGGGTTGCCAACTGTACGGTAGGTAATTACCGTAAACATGCGGTAATTTTGGTGCACATATTACGGTGTACGGTAGCAATCTCATTACCCTACGCGAAAATATGGTAAAATGGAAAACCTAGGTAAATACATTATTATAAATCTATTTGCCTATAATTTTAGCATTATTTCATGAGATTACAACAGGTTTAGGAGAAGGACAACCCTTTCGTAGCTCGGTAATTATTATCTAGGTTAAAAAATAAATAATGCTACTCTAGACAAAATTTGTATTGAACGTATTTGCCTTCCCTCACTAAATGCACGATGCAAGAAGATTTTTAGCAAAGCCAATCCTATAAAAACAAAACGAGAATTGAATTAAGCCACACGCTACTCATTGCTGGAGTCATTTTAAGATTATTTCGACTAGTGACATGCGAACAAGGATGATGATTTTAGTGGTTCCCACTACAGTAAATTGCTAATATAATATTTGGTTTCATAGTTATATAAATTGTTTACTTTTCCCAATAAAGTTATTCCTTCGTATCTTGACCTGTGAATCTATATTTTAATTTCATCGTAGTGATACGTTTTTTGTACACAGTAGGTACTCGACGATGATATCAATCAGTGTATACTTCCAATTTCACCGATTATAATCAAAGCCTGGGCAGCCAGTAGTAACACTCTAGCTTGAGAAAAAAAGCAATTGAAGATGAATTGATGTTTTCAAGTAACTTTTCAAGTTTTATTGAAGTGATTTCGGTTTTGCCAGTTGATTAAAAAATAAACTGTTTTGTCACTTTTTACTAAATTATTTTGATGAACGTCAAAATTTTGTTGAAATTTGTGTACGGTGAAGGTACGGTAAGTTTAAGGATGAATGTACGAGAATGTACGGTAATTTGAAAGGGTCTGGTACGGTAATGGATGAACGTGAACGGCAACCCTGCTTCTCAGTGTGAACGCAGTTTGCTAAACGGTTAATTATCGCTGTAATGCGTAGTAATCGTCAACGTGCGACGATCCCAATGCAACTCCACGGCCCATTGAAAGGCTCCCAGGGCCTTCGAGTCGGCAACCGCCCAGGAAACCCTCAATGAGACTTCAGGCGAAAGGTGGATGGCTATCAAATTAAAAGCCATTGTCCTCCAAGGTCCTGGGGGAGGAGACTGTGGAACGTGCGAGATGAGCGGAGCGTCCCTGCTGACACACATTTTTGGTGGAAAAAATACATATTAACGTATTTTACGAAATTTTCGAAGAAAAAATTGTTCTAGTGAATTTAGATGCCTTTGAAATTTTAAACAAGGGTAGGAAGAGTCGGGGCCCTCACAAATCCGTCTCATACATCAAAGAACACAATACTAGATTTTATCGTCGTACATAAAATTATTTATTTATTTATGGGGTGTAATCCAGACGATAACTCCCTTTAAATTGGCGTAAAACTTCGTTCCAACGAAGAATAATCCGTCTTGGCAAAAGTCAAGTTCGTTAGCCGGTGCTTTAAAATAGCTTCAAAAGTTGTCCTCGAGAGTTGTAAACAAATCCTTTAATTTGGACCGTAGACGACGAAATGTAGGATAAAGAATTCATTTTTATTATTCTTGGAGGCACAAAAAGCTAACTATACATACAGTTAAAGTTATTTCTCCAATACAGGCGCTATTTATTTTCCGCCAAACAAAAATTGTTTATAGTCCAATCAACTTAGTTTAGGAATGAAGCCAGGTAACTAAGGAGGGGGAAATTGGTAGCTTGAGATGTGTACATTTATCACACAAATCAAGCGCTTTCCAAAGTGGCGAACGATTTCTGTGCTATGAAAACTGCGGAAGTTCCATTCCCCTAGCAACGGCTGGGTTGTACCAACGTGAACATCATTAGAAATTGTGACATCAACTTTTGCGTGACGAAAATTTTGGTTGACCGCCCAGAGCAAAGACATATCCATGTCAAAATGTCAAAAACGTCTTGAAATCATTTTTATGTTTCGGCTTTTTGCGTTTTTCAAACTAACAAAGAAATTGATTAATTGCAGGAAATTTGTTTACAACGTTGATGACCGGGAATTTCGGCAACTCTGGATTTCGTTTCATCGTTTTATGTTGAGGCCTGGAGGATCATAAGCACCCAAAACGTTGCTATGTGCTTCTTCTGTCATGAAACAGTCTCTTGTTCTCGTGGGGTCTCATTTTTCTCAAGACTTTTATGCCGAAACAGTCATCAAACGCCGCGTTATGGGTTGTGGCATGTCGGCTTACAGGTAGGTCTTCATTACCACTCACCACAGACGCTCGATGATTGTTGACCCTCAAGTTGAGTTTCTGCCTTCCCTACGTAAAATGCAGGACACTCTACAAATCAACTCATACACACACACATTGGTGCGAGGCAATCTGCTGGCCCTTTGCATGCGTATGAGTTGGGATTGTTGGGCGATCCGAAAACGTCCTCCTCAATGACTTAAGGGTTAACCTTGCAACGGCGCTTCCTGCATGGGTACAACCCTTTGCTTGGAGCTGGTTCTGTTTTATCTGACCGCCTGTGTGAGAGTATGTCTACAAGTGATGAGGCCTAACGGTGTGTTAGTGTAAAGGCTTCCGAAAAAACATTTCTTGTTGTGGGGTGGGAGTCTAAGATTGGGCAGAGATCTTTTAGTACTTTATTCATTCAAAGATGAATGTAGTGGTCAATTGGACCTTCTCGCTTTTATTACGGATTGCTGGTCGATAACACGTGCCGGATATCCCCTGGTGAAAACCTTGTTGGATAAATTCTCCAAGTATGTTTATTTTTCTTCCTGCTCACTACATATCCGGTGTCCTTTTAATCGAGAGAGCTCTTGGAATTGACTGTTTTGTATGGCGTGGGTGGCAGCTTTCGTAGTGTAAGTATAATTGTTTGTTTTTAGGTTTGATGACTCACAAGCCTGTGACTTGTGAGTTGAATGTTTATGTCGAGGAATGTGGCAGTCATCATTGTTGTTGTCGAGTATTTTTGTTGTCCATAAATATATATATATGGACAAAATTATGTGCTGACTACTTCTCCGAAACCACTGGTCCGATTTGGACCAAATTTTGATCTATTGTTTTATCATGTCGGGACTTTTTCCTCGCTGACTTTAGTGAGATCAGCTGACCACGAGCCATAATATCAATCATAATGATGGCAAAATCGTGCTCAAATCTCTCCTATTCACCGTAGGACGTCGAAATTTTATAAGGAGCCTTTTTGGGACAACAAGAGACGAGCAGAGTGAGGGGCGCCATCCTCAGCTGAGTGAGCTAAAATCTCTCCTGTCCACTGTAGGACGTTGAAAATTGATAGGAAGCTTCCCTGGGGCAACAAGAGACGAATGACCTTACAGGCTGAAAGTTATGTCGTCTGATCACAACGAAATTTGATAGGGAGCCTCTCTGAGACTCCAAATGACGGGCTCCGCTCTGAGCTTCAGCTGACCGATTCGCGTGGCGATTTTCGCAACAAGCTCTACGAACCAGCGGCTCGTAAGTAAATAGGAAAGCATTTAGTAAACAAATTTTCCAGTGATTGAATCAAAATTACTATTATCCATGGATCACCGAGCGACAAATATTCACCGAAATTTGTTCAGTGAAACTTGACTTTCGCGTATGAAGGTTGAGTTTCCACATTCTAATATTTTACCTATCTCTACTCGAAAATTTGGTTCTGCTTACGCAAACTGCGTGTTGCTTCCGAGTCTACCTAAAAGTAGTGGAAGCATTGTTTTCACTTTCGGGAGATAGAAAATTTTTGGTATCCAAAATTAAAATTTCCACTCTCATTTTACGTTTTAGACCATTATGAACAACTTTGGTTCCGTGTCTGTGTTCTGTGTGTGTGTCTGTCGTGTGTCCTCAAATCCTTGTAACAAGCTTATTGTCCATCGTTTTAGCGAATTTTCTTAGAAAATAAAGCTATTGCAATCGCTCCAAAAATTTTAAAATAAAAATTTTCAAAAATTTTCTTCATAGAAATCTGTTTTGAGGCATTCTGAAATGATTCCTGGATTTTAACGCTTTTTTATATGTATATATATATATATATATATATATATATATATATATATATATATATATATATATATATGTATGTATGTGTCATTCCAGACGATAACTCTCGATAGAATTGAGATAAAAACTTCGTTCTTTCGCCAAAAAATCAAGCATTTCAAAAGAAAGGATGAGGTCGTTGGACAACACTTTTTGAGCACATTAAATTGGTCAAATTTCAAAAAATGTACTTAAAAAATCACTAAAAAAGGCAAAAACCCGCTAAAAATTAAAAAAATTATATTTTTTAGCAGAATGCTACTCGAAAAAAATTATTCGAACATGAACTAGGACATTTAAAAATTTAAGCACAAAATTGTACTGAAAAATGTACTTAAATTTCATTAAAATAAGCTAAAAATCGATAGGAGTACTTGAAAAAATTGTAAAAATCCACAAAATCGTTTGTTCATTTGAATATTACTGACAAAAAGTTAATTTGCTATAAAATGTATAATAACATTTTTATTTGTCCCCAAAGTGCTCAAATTTTAACAGAATTTAACATAAATGTAATACGACCGTTTATGAAAATTCGCTCATACGATCATGCTGAACGACTGGAACTTTTTTCATCCGATTTGGATGAAATTTTCAGGGGATGTGCGGGCCTGGGGGTAGACAGACCCCTATCAGTTTCATCGTTCTTGACTCAATACCTCACTCTGCGCATGCGCAAACGTAAATTCTACCAAGCATTATTTTCTCACGCCCCAATCGTCTAATCTAATCTAATCTAATCTAATCTAATCAAAATCCCTAATCACGCTCAAATTTGGATGATAGTTGGGAAATAACTGTTTGATCATTTCATATCAATTTTAACATGATTGTATCATTCATAGCTATTACGCATGCGCCAATATGAAATCCTTGTAACGCGCTTTTTTTCTACAGTTTTCATCCCATTTGAACGAAATTCAGGGAATGTGCGAAATATGGTGTAGATGGTCCCCTGTCAGTTTCATTATTGTTGAATCAATACTTCACTCTGCGCATGCGTGAACGTAAATTTCTTTATGTTCCATTTATTCACGCCCTAGTCTTCCAATCTCGCTCAAATTTGGATGATAGTTGGGGGATGACGATTTGATCATCCCATAACAATTTCAACATGATTGTACCATTAATAGCTACTGCGCATGCGCCAATGTAAAATCCTTGTAACGGCCCCTTAAATTTCACAGTTTTCATCCGATTTCGATGAAATTGTCCCGTACCTATTTCATTGTTTTCAACTCATCAGTTCATTCTACGCGTGTACAAACGTGAATCACATTGTGTATCATTTTTTTGTTTCTTAATTGACCAATTATGACATTTCACGCTACTTCTTGATTTACTCTTTTCCGATATGGTATTTTTCAAGATCATTCAAAACTTTTCAATGAGCTATACATTCATGATAGGTAAACCATGAAACTATGAGTCACCCAACATGGCAGACTTTTTTTTTCTTTTTTTTGCCTTTCTAATTCGTCTGGTACTTTATTCCATACCACCAATATTATTTTTTACAAATTTTTACCAATAATATTATTTATTCCAACACCTGTACCAATGTGAAGAGGAAGTAAATGGTAGAAGCGATGAGCGGGCGGTGCGTGCGATGCGGGCGGTGCGGCGGGGGCGGCCGCCACCCCTGGAAATCCGTCCCTGGAAATCCGCCCCTGGGCGCCGCCCGGTGGACGCGGGGAGCGGCGGAGGACTCGCGCCCCTGACGTCACCGCAGCCCCTCACTCCTCCGCTATATAAACCTGTTGGGGGCGCTAGCACGCCGTCATTGTTCATTTCCTAGCGTCTACAACATGAGTCTAAAGGTACCGTCCACCCTAACTTTCCTTACAACCTAGTGATTTTCATGTCCACCTCATTCCAAATTTCCAAATTTGACTTTTCGAGAACAGGATTCACATTCCGGGTTTTTCTTCTTTTTTTGTATACACTAAAACAGTCGAAAAGTGCGCGTCAGTGGACTTTCTCCCAGTGCGTCGTTGAAGAAACCATCGTCAGTGACATTGAACCATCGAAGAATACTGAGCATTCCCACACAAATTTGAATTTAGTGAATTTTAGGCCAACACATACTTCAAACGTACTTACACACATTAAACTGCTTCTTAACTGCACATTACCTACACAAGGACAACCTTAAGCAAGGTTGATATCGAAATTGCATTTCCCAATGCTTACATACCTAGGTACTGCATGAAGTTCAGAACAAATGGGCAGACAAATACCTTGAAAACTGCTGTAATTTCATCACCAACTCAGTGAAAAATTCATTACAAATTTCAAAGTTTACAAACTGCTGTGCTTCAAGAACTAAATAACTCGCGACGAAGTTGTCGAAGCCCATTTCAAAACGGAATTTAGTGAAAAATTACTGTCATGCAGCATGACTAATGAGCGAATTTTCAAAGAAAATTTAAAATGAATTTTTAGAAAATTTATCAATAATTAGAAATCAATAATTAGAAAATTCAATCAATTAAATTAAAAATGATAAAGTTAATTATAAAGTTTCTTTATTCGGACAGTTCAGATTATAATAAGATTTATAAAAAAGGCCTTCTGTCCTTAAATTGTTTTTTTAAATTAAACTACAACGTTTCTCCCCAGGAACTGGGGCTTCTTCAGGAATATTAATATTCAAAAATGTAAAATATCTACTTCTTATAGTTTTCTTTTTGTTGTTATTGATAATCGAATTTAAATTTATGAGTTTTTTGAAAATCAAATTTAAAATTGTTTTGATGTTTGACATTTTGAAATTTGTTTTGTAATTGTTTACAAGACATACTAAGCTCTTTTAAACGGACTTACAAATAACGGTGAAGCAAACAAAAAATTTAAATGTTGGTTTGACAGTTCCAATGCAAGGACAGTTTTTTTTTTTTTTCAAATTTGAAATTCACCACTCGATGATGTACCCATACTCAGAAATAACAGTGAAACAAACAAAAGTATCTAATAATTTCAATGGAATAAGACTGAATCTTAGCATAGTTTTAGGTACCTATGACAAGGATTTACCACAGACAGACAAGCACGGAGCCGAAATTGATTAGCAAGCTTTGAAACGCAAAAACCAGTGGAAATTTTGATTTTGGAGGACACACTTTTTTTTACTTTAACACGAACACAAAACTTCCTTACTTCGGTAGTGAGGAAGTAAAATTTAAATTTTGGTTCAATAATTTCCATACAAGCACAATGTTTTCCAGATTTAAAATTTACCCATAGATGATAAACCCGTTTTTAAAACGATAAAATCTGTGACAGTCATGATCCTCATTAAAACATTCTAAGGGTCGCGGGAAATAACGATCAGACTCACTTCTTCACAAATCTGCAAAATTCAAATTTTAAATTTTCACTTTTGGTTTAGGGTAAATAATGCTCAACTCCAAATAGTCATTTCATTGGAAAAACACGTTTTAGTGAAGAAACCAAAATTAAAATGTTTTACAAAATATGAAGGGAGTGGGAAAAACTGAATTTTTCAAGAAAACTGCTGGACCTCGATCTTTCTTTCATGAACATAGGGGTTTTATGGCTCTGATCCTTTTTAGCCGTCAGCGAATGGGCTCTGTTGCTTTGCGACACCTAAAATCTTTCCCTCTGTATTTTGACACTAACCTTTATCATTCTTTCCCGAGGCGATACACGCTTCGATTCGTTTCTCTAAGACCTGCAAGATGGCACCACTATCTCATTCCGGACCAAAAATTGACTCTGATGATCCTTTCTTGTGACCCTAATTAATTTGTTGAAAATGATTGAACAATAACTATAAAAACATTTAAAATACCAAATTAATTGGACTGTTACAATTTTTCTTGATATTTCGACTATCTCGTATTCTTCGATGACAATGATGGTTTATATATAAATATACATAGGCGGGTAGGTATATGTTGTTTCTTTCAATGGAATTCACTGTGACCGCTTAGATGGATTGTCGAATTCGCCATTCCCTTTCCACAAAATAAACAGTTTTCAATCCTCTATTCTATTCTATAATCTCATGTAGCGTATTCTACTCATGTAGCGTCATGTATTCTATCATCTTTAGACGTATTTAGCGTCATTCAATAAACTAAGAATCGTTAGTTCATGCTTTTTTAAAGTCAAATAAAGTTTATTAACCATAAACTAGAACATAAAAAAATTTATTCTCGAAATTGTACTGAACAATCTTAAACAGGCTGGGTTTTCGGACTGAGTTAAATGTAAAATGTTTCGGGTTTCTGGAGGGTTGGTCAATGAAAAGTTCTAGGCCAACGTTTCGAAATATTCATATTTCATATTCAGAGCTTGGAAAACTGTATTTGGACGCTTAAATCATATCCTCGTCATTAAAGCTTTAGTAGGTAGTTATCTACTTGAACAACATCTTTGGGTATACTGAGATAACTGAGAAAAAAACTTTGGGGTATACTGAAAAACACATATTTAAGTTATACCGAACAGAGACTAAAATTGAAGTTATAAGATATTAGTCTCTGTTCTGTATAACTTAAATAATGTTTTCTCAGTATACCCCAAAGTTTTTCTCTCAGTTTTCTCAGTATACCCAAAGATGTTGTTTAAGTAGATAACTACCAGCCGATGTTGGCAGTAGATGTTGTGTAAGCTCTAATGACGAGGATATGAAATAAGCGTCCCAATACAGTTTTCCAAGCCCTGAAGATGAAATACAAATATTTCGAAACGTCGGCCTAGACTATAGACTTTTCATTGACCAACCCTCTAGAAACACGAAACATTTTACAATGTTCTTAAATTGCAATAATATTTTCTGAAAAATCGATAAAACCAACAATTAACAAATCATCCAAAATCTGTTTTGAATGGTAGAATATTATTTAGAACGAGGTAATTCGCCATACAATTGACGTTCAACAATTTCTTAGCACTCTACACGCTCAAATTTCAAAACAATAATTTCATTTTATTATTATTATTTTTTTTAAATTTCATTATTAATCTACGAAATTAGCTAATTCGATCATGCTGCAAAACTAAAACTTTTAATTCTGATTTTGGTTTCTGTTGCTTCTTTTGATTGTTGATGTTTTTATATTCTATAATTTTTCATGTTTGTTTTTCTTTGATATGTGAAAATTTTCAAATATTTAAATTCATTCCATTTGTGGAATATTGTCATAATTCTACTAAGTGCCTATTTCTTGCGATTAGTAACACTGCAACTGAAAACAGTAGGGCATCGTTATTTGTTGTTATAATTTTGACATTGAAAATGTCTTAGTCGACGGGTCAACCGGAAATTTTGTTACGGAAATTTTATTACGCAAAGAAAAAAACGTCACGCATCCTATAAACAAATTAGGTGTTGTTATGATTCTTTATAATAGCAATGAAATCTTCAGTCATTTATTTAACGTAATGTAAGTTTATTTAGAACATTAAATACAAGTGTTATTATTGAAAAGACCTTCTCAATTCGGTCAGCAGGTTTTCAGCAGGCCTGAATTTTGATAAAATTGTTATTTTATTTAAAACAATAAAAAACATTGGAATGACTGAGACATTTTCAATGCTCACAGCTCTTCTCTCATAAGAGAGAAAGTACGAGCGGCCTGCTGCGTTTTTCGATGGAAAAAGTCAAAAACACCACCCTAAAACGTTGACCAAAATTCTCTACAAAAGACACATTTTGGTTTAGAAAATATTTTTATTTATTAGTTAGAAATCTGATGTGGAACACATCAAGATTAATCTAATTTGAAAAATATTAACTGTAAATGGGTGATAAATTTGAAAATGTTGCTTCTTAATTGGAATGCTTTAAAATGGTTTTATGGGTGGAGGGTGGGTATTTAGGTGGTGGATTTATAATACCACTTATATAAGCAAAATCAGCAATATTAATGCTGATTTATATGAGTATTTAAGGTAAATTGAAGCATTGATTTTCTTGTAGGTAGCAGCCGGAGTTTTGTTGCTGGTGGCGGCGGTCCTGGGCGGAGACTCCAAGACCAAGAAAGCCGACGACAAGAAACAGGACAAGAGGGGCATCTTCGACTTGGGCTACGGTTATGGCGGCGGCTACGGTGGCTACGCTCTGGACAGCCACGGTGGCTACGGGCTCGGCGGCTACGGCGACTACGCACTCGGGCACAGCGGTCTTGCCCTTAACGGTCTCGGTGCCTACGATCACGGACACGTTAAGGCTGTTACCATCCACAAAGAGGTAATGCACAGTTCTCCATCTTGTTGTCCGAGAGTTAAACTCAGTATGGCTCGTTGTGCCACTGAAAACAACGAGAGATAATCAAAAATCGATAGTTATTAAAAGCTAAGGAAAAGCCCTGACTTTGGATTAGCTTTCCTCAAGACATTCGAGGGTAAGGACATGGGCCATTCGGCATTGGTCCTCTATACCATATAGAATAGAATATAATAGAATATCATTTATCGGTTAGAAAAAAATTAAATACAACTTGTCAACATGCACATCAAAACTAAAAAATCCAAATCAAAACCTTAAAATACACTGCCAAGGAAATGGCACATGAGCTTCCACGTGACCTTCACAGTACGTCACCATTAAATTCCAGAAAACTAGAAACGACCGGTTCTGGCATCAGGGAATTAATAAGGTGGGAAATTGGAAGCTGAATGGAAGCCTCAACACATTTTCACAATGTCAATTACCACCCATTTTTATGGCCCTCTGACGTTCACATACCAATCTGCGTAGTTAAGTAGGGTCGGGTCCCCTGGCTGGGTTATGACCGTCACAAGGAATTCACGTTAGCGCCTGCGCAGAAGCTACCGTTGATTCGATCATGATGAAGTTGATAGGGGACCATCTAGAGCTTTACCCGCACGATCCCTGAAAATTTGGTTAAAATCGGATCTAAAATTAAAAATAGGGCCAAAAATCCAATATATAGGGCTCACATTATTAATTAAAATTTATTAATTAAAAATCTATATCATTTTTTGGCGAGTCCTCTCCTCCCCCTGTCCAGACTTTTGCCTTCCAAAAGCCCCCAACGACCTCAATATTGGTCTGATTCAGGTCTGCCAAATCTCATTCGATTCAGGGTTAAATACTTTCTAAAGTACGTTTCGAGCAAGTTTTCGCTTCGACCGCTTCCCATTAAAGTACGAAGTAAAAGGCTGTTTTTGTGAACTTTGTGTGTAAAATGACATATAATTGATAAGTTCGGCTGTAAGTCAATGGGAAAACGTCTTAGTTAAAAATCAAATTTATCAATTCGTATAAAAAACGCTAGCATACGAGTCTGCAACACATTGGGACAGTTTATGTCTTTAATCCCCACCCCACCCACCACCCCCACATTTCAACAAATAATTTTGATGAAAACATTATTCAAAACTACGATTTTCATTACAATTGCAATAGTTTCAATGATTCCAATAAACTCTTGTAATAAAGCAATCATCTCTACCCACGGCTTCATTTTATTGTTTTCTCGAAGTGATGTCTAACGTGGAAACTAATAACAACAAAACAGCGACATTGTTTACTTCATCCATTAATAAATATAAAATGGCATCATGAATACCAAGTCACATCTCATCTGTATTATAGGTATCGTCATATTCGAGACCAAATTTGGGACCTAGACTGACTTATTATATGACTGGGACCAAAATTAGGGAGTTAGGAGAACTAGCTAGATCTCATAACAGCTTAATTCAGATTTTTAAAAACACAGTCAGTGAAGATAATTTTCATACCTTCATCCATCAGCAAAATAAATACTATGAAAAGCAGTTTGCCCGAATAAGACAACAAAAATTTAAGAAATTAGAAAATCTTTTTAATCCAATCCTCAAAATGTTACTAGAAATGATACTTGGTTGACGAATCTAACTGAGGAGATTAAACCATCTGAAATTGCTGAATTAGTCTAGGTCCCAAATTTGGCCTTCAAAAAATACCAAGAACAAGTACGAAATAAATTCGTGATAAACCGAGAGCTTTCCAACGAATGGTGAACGATTTCTGGCCGTTGAAAACTAAAGAAGTTTCATTTCCCCAGAATCGGCTTGGTTGTACGTGAAAATCATTAGAAATGAACTGTAACACTTTTTTATAATGCAACGCTTTTCGAGTCCATGTGCCAAAGTAAAGACATAAAATGTCAATTGGAGCGTAACTCAGTAAATGTCCCGTAACGGTAATTTTGTCTCATTTTTGGCCGAGTTATGATGGCAAAAACATGTTCCATGTTAAAAAATAAATTAAATATGACGGCAAAAACATGTTCCATGTTAATAAATAAGCGTAACGGATGACCTAAGACAAAGACACGAAAACTGGTCGAAGGCTTTTGTGCTGAAACATATCTTTCACACTTACTGCTTTCAATAAAGAACGTATCAGGTGCAAGGAAAGACCGTTCAATCTGAAACCCCTTCGCATACACCTTTATTACTCAAGTTTAATTTGTAACTGACCCAACCGCCTCATACGCGCAAATTGAGTAACACCAGTACCATATGAGCAGCACGTATATTTCCAATCGCACCGCTAAGTTCGAATTACTCAGAAACGTACAATTTGCGGTTTATCGCTTCAGCTGTTTCTTTTCTTGAGATGCAGATGACGGGTTTGAGAAAAAACGCGAAATGTCTCGCAGTCAACTCTCGTCAGAGTCCGCGAACTTGTTCCCAAGATTGACCAACGGCTGTAACGAGATATTTCGCAAGAAATTTAATTTCATAGGCAAATAGGTGCCTACGTAAATACTATCCGAGGTGCATACACGAAAGGAACAAATTATATCCAATTCTGTGGCAACATCCCGTAACACTTTGGTAATATTCAAATAACTATCAATTTCTTATACAGGGTGCCTCCCGCCCACTTCTTTAGATCTTTATCTGATCTTCTTTATGGGTAAAAAAAAACTTTTGTTTTTCACACTTAATATTCTATTTGTAAGGATCTCAAAAATAAAATTGCGCATAGCGCAGTTGCGCAATGGTGCGCTATTGACATCAAATTCTTTTTTTAAATGAGAACCCCCATTTTTTATTGTAGATTTGAATTCTACGTAAAATTTGACTCGATTTTTTTTTAGTTAGCGCAGTCGGGAGCAGTTCCGCTTCATAAAAGTGCAAAAATGGTGAAATACTGAGTTTTGAAGATAATCAATTGCCACGTGTAATACATGATCTTGGGGTATTTTTTCTTGCTGAACTTTGTAATGATGTTCATTTATTGATAGTTGCAGCACCAACTTCGGAAAACACCGAGAAAACGGCATTTTAGTACGCTTTGTACTTTGTGGAAATGTGTAAGAAAAGTGCAATTCTGGTCAATTTTTCTGTGTTTTCCCAAGTTGGTGTTTCGAATATCAATAAATGAACATCATTGCGTGGTTCAGCACGAAATAATACCCCAATATCTACATGCGGCAATATATCTTCTAAACCTCAGAATTTCTCAAATTTTGATTTTTCAAAGCGGAATTGCGCCCGTTTGCGCTCACTAAAAAGCCGAGTGATGGTCATTTCTACATGAAATTTCACGTAGGATTCGAATCTGCAATAAAAGTGGGGTTTCCCATGTTAAAAACAAAGTTTTCCACCAGTGCGCAATTCGCAATTTTGTCATTTTTAACATCCTTACAAAAAATATCAAGTTTTTTGGTTTGACCCTTAAATAACGGTTTTAGCAGGGGGGGGGGGGGGGGTGGCTTGGGGACACCCTGTATATGATGTCTTTACTTCAGATGGCATAGTATTTTGTAACTGTGAACTGTCCATTTAATTTCGCACTCTATAAAGGAAATTTTCCTAAAAATCATCACATGTATAAAATATGTACTTATACGGTATCAGTTGTAATAGGTTGAATGTGTTGTAACCTGATTTCTTCTGAAGTCTCTCAATACTCCTTTTCATTATACTTCTGTTTCCCAGGACACCCCCTGCATGAGGTGATCACCCTATCCTCCCTAGATAAGACATATTCCAGGCTCCAAACACGAACTCGCCCATTGGGTATTCGTGTTTAGGAGCTACTAGGTGGAGTAGCATGGAACCCTCGGGTTTATTCTATGCATCTTGAAACGTGAACCAACAAATTTTTAGAGGGGCGGGGGGGGGGGGGGGGGGGGGTTCCTTTTTTTTCTTGGTTGACTAGAAAGTTTCGTTATCGAAAATAATAAACCAAAATTTGGTTCCACCCTGTTTATGGTTACTATAAATGGCCTTGCTGATAACATCCCAGAGGAGATTCGTCCCTTATTATATGTGGATGATCTAACAATTCTCCTCCGAGGCGATGATCTGAGGAATGTGAGTGACACATTGCAACGTGCTATTGACACCATCTATCAAACGGCACGGATGCGAGGTTTTATTTTTTCACCTGAAAAAACAACCTCCGTCCATTTTTGCAGAAAACGCAAAGCGTATGATGAGTATGCACTAACAATTGATGGAGTTGCTATACCTTTCTCTACTCACACACGTTTTCCCGGTCTCATAGATGAACACCAGCTGCGGTGGACTCACCATATTAAGTAGTTGCGCCAAGCTGCCATGCGGGGTGAACAGTTGCTCAATACCTTTTCCAACTATAGTTGGGGTGCCCAGCAGGATGTCCTCTTGAAGATTTTCCATGCAGTGTTGTGATCTCGAATTGATCACGGGTCTACAGTTTACGGCTCAACAAGAAAGTCCTTCGTGTGTAAGCTGGGACCTGTATTAAACAAGGGTCTTCGTTGGCCACTGGGGCCTTCCGTACTACACCGACGGCCTCCCTTCAGGTGCTTGGGCATTGTCAGCCACCCGCTATGCAGAGCTATTGCACTATTTCCCGGGGCACCCCCTGCATGAACTGGTCACCCTACCCTCCCTAGATGAGACATATTCCAGGCTCTGAAAACGAACTCGCCCATCGGGTATTCCTGTTCACGAGCTCACTAGGTGGGATAGCAGAGAGATACCCTCTGGTTCCATATGAGGTGCCCCCTGCCCCTTCCTGGGCCTTGTCTGGAATGCTTGTTGACTTCGCATGAGGGTCGGGGTCAAGAGCAATACACGCTGGAAACACTCTTCTTTTCACTGATGGCTCAAAGACACCTGATGGTGTTGGCCTAGCTCTTTGCAGCCCCAACTTCTAAGTCAGTGTTCACAGCAGACCTGTGGGCAGAGACACTGGCTGTTCGACAGGGCCAGTTATTAAGAGCTGAGAATTATGTGATCTGCAGCGATTCACTAAGCGTTTGTAAGCGATTAGGGGCTCATATTCTGATGAACCCTTAATACAAAGCCTACGTCTATCGCTACACCAAGCCAGAACATTGGGCTCAACCATAAATTTTATGTGGGTGCCGAGCCATGTGGGTATTCATGGAAATGAGTGTGCAGATGTCCTTGCAAGGAGAGTCATTGGTGATAACTCCGTCGATATGTTGCCTATACGCATTGAGGATCAAATCTCCTACATGCAACATAAAGCCGATTCCATCTGGCATGCGAAATGGCAGGGTGAGGTCACTGGTCTGCGTGGTGTCCTTCAGGACTTGTTCCCAGTGGGCCCTTTTGTAAAGCAACTTCCAAGGAGGGATCGAATGGTGGTCAACCGGGTTGCCACTGGCCATACCCGTCTTACTCACAGACACCTGCTTAGTGCAGAAGCTCGAGATGTTGTGTGTGGGAGGTGTGGGGGGTGATCTGTCCATCTGCCACTTCCTGGAGGACTGCCCAGCCCTGGTGAACCTCAGACCAGCATCAACCCCCTAAGTGAGTTGATGTATTATCCAGACCAGACAAGGTCCGATCCCTATTGTTGTACCTGAGAGCCGCTGAGCTCTACTACGAACTGTGCTATCTGATCTGTGATGTGTTTGTGTACATGTAGTCATGGTTTTATTTCACTTTGCTGATTGTATATATTATGGTAGCATGTATATATAGTTATTAGCCTATTTTACATCTAGTCTTGGCTCTACTATTTTATTTTTGGGGTTTTATTTTATCCACTTGAGAGGCTAAACAGTGGTCATCACTGTACCCCACATTTTTTCCCCTCTGAGTTGCCAGTGGAGTCCATGATGGCGCTTCTTTTTAGTCAAGGATGGCAACATGGCTCCCCTTAGAATCCTGCCACTTCCAGTGACTCTTTGGGCATTGCTCAATGCCCCTAGTGACCCTTCTGAGCGGCTTGAACCTTATTTAAATTTTTAAAAAATAATAAAAACTTCTATTGTAATGTGTGACTTGACTATGAAAGAATATTGACCAGTCTGTGTAACTAACAAACGTCCTCGTATTATTTGGATATTTTGAGGAGCGGAGATTGTATGAAATTGCGGATAAGCTGGAATATTTAGGTGTCATGATGGTTTCGGTGTGAATCAATCGTGAATCAGTGAATCATTTGAAATTAACCATATTAATACGTATAAATGTTAGTCCGAATTCAAAATGATTTATTAACCCCGTTTTAACCAAGTTTTAAACTTTAAATCACCAATTGGAGTTAATTTGGTATTATAAACTTTATATGTTTTTAGGGATAAAACTAGTTGGCAAAAGTGTAAAATTCAGTTATAACAGATTTGGGGAGATCTGCAAGTGTTTGATTCAGCGCGAAAAATTACTTAGAAACCGATCCCGAACTCGTATTTCCATAGAAGGTCATTTTCCTAGAAAACCCTCGATTTCAGTGAAAAGCGATGTTTTTTTCAACATTAAAAAATAGTTTACTCTCCCAAGTAAGAAAGTAAAAGTAAAATTAACTACACCGCTGAAAAGCTGAGATTTTGGCACAGCTTTTAGCGTTCTTGTGTCTTGAAAATATATTGGTTCTTATAGTTAAATTCCCGATTGGAAAAACTCAAGGTTTCCCACATTAGGTAAAATTTGCGATTCAGTGGGCTTTTTCATGTCTCAAACTTTAATTCCCAAGGAAGCTCAGGCGATAGAAAATGTAATGTTATTGCCAACGGTATCCTCAAATTTGAATTTATACATAAAATTGAGGGAGTTATGAACGTTTTATGTGATAAAGGGTCAAAAACATGGAAAAAATCTTAAATATTAAATTACTCGAACACTAAGCGATTAAAAAATCTCTACTAAAGTCATTTCGATCAGAAATGAGCACTAGAATTGACGCCAGAATTACTGAATTACTGCGGGACACCCTGTATATGAGATGCAGCGAATCGCTGGGAACTAATTTCCTTAAGAAGACCAAGAGTTCATCTAATAACAATCACTTCACAGTTGCGGGGTTGCCTAAAGCAGTTTAACCCATATTATATGTGTTGCCGTGCGTGCATCTCAAGAAATTGGCGGCGTCTTCAAGCTATAATCAAGTCCATGCTGATGGCCCCGGTTGAACTTGCTCCCAGAGCTTGCAATGTCCTCATTAGTGTCAGAGTCAGCTGGAAGGGAACATCCGAAATTACGCAATCCTTCGCTGACTGTCAAGTTCACCATCGAAGTCCGAAATCTCTCCCTCGTCATATTTTGGTTGGGTCGCATGGCATAACAAACAAACCTTTCCATATGACCTTTCAAATAATATTGTTACCCTTTCTTCAATACTATTATTCATTCTTTAGTAGTGCGTCCTCTGTTTTACCAAGCCAGCAAAGTCTATATGATCGTATACATGTATGTACCACGACGGGACTAGCATCCGGATCCTTCATGTCTCCAACGACCAAAGAAAAATAAAAACAGAGTCCCTTGTAAAAATCACTGTTTTTTTGGACCCATTATCAAGCCAAATTTAACATCAAAACAATGTTTTTTTTTTTTTTTAAATTAATAAAATCCATTTATTATCAAATATAAAGTTTACAATATGTAAAGTATTAGATACTTAAAAATTTACGTTTTACATTATTTACAAAAAATATAAAGAAAAAAGAACATTTGATTGATCTCCATAATTTAGGAAATTGTCCGGAGATCAGGAGTTGCATGTAAAAACTAGTAATATATAAAATTTACACTAATGATAATTAAACCAAAGAAAAATTAGAAGTAGACGTAGAGGAAATAGCGAAAAAGGAACAAAAAATTTACTAAGTTAAACAGGAGGAATGCATATCAATGAAAAAAGTTCAGTAATGGAAAATTAACATAGGAATCAGTCAAGTACTGCTGCAAAAGAAACTCATAAACACTTGTTTTAAATTGACTAAATTTGTTAATAAGTTTAATGTTAAGAGGTAATTCTATAAAAATTCGGGGACCTAAAAAACAAAAATGCCTTAAATAAAAATCATTCTTGGGGTAAGGGATCGGTACCATCATAGATGTGTTACGCCGAGTCATCCCATGTAATCGGGGGATTTTCGGAAGTTGGCATTTGAAAAAGTATTGAAGTAAAATAAAAACGTAAGTGAGTCTAGGGGGGAGTATTCCAATTTTTATAAACAACGGTTTACTATGGCTCCGATATTCAGTTCTAAATATAAGTCTCAATACCGATTTTATTGCCACCTCAACTGACTTAAAAGTAGTTTGATACGCCCCACCCCACACAGGAATACAATAAGTTAGAATAGAATAAATATATGCATGAAAAGTCATTTTTAGGGCAGATAAGGGAAGAAATTTATTAAGAAAAGAAAAAATGAAAGAAGATCTTCTGATTGAATTGCTCACATGTAGGATATGGTTTTTCCATTTCAAATGCTTATCAACCAAAACACCCAAATAACGTTGACAATCCACTCTTTGAATGTAATAGTAATATTTGCATAGTACGAGTTGTGCTCCTTAAATTCAATCTTAACTACCAAACGAGCTGAATATGAATCTATATACGTACATAATACGGTCACCGTGTGTTATAACGGGCTGCATTCAGCGTGAAATCTAAACGTCTCTTCCTCTATTCACGGTTCCGAAGTTGATCTGATTAAACTGTTCGCTCCTTCCTTGTCAGCTGAGTTGACGTGTGGGGCGGTATTTGTGTGTCAACTCGACAAGCAATTTTTACAGATTTTTCGCCTACTTTGGCTCCGGCGATTCTGTACGAACGGCCTGCATGGTTACCTTAACAGAAACGTTACGTCTGGTAGGTAATGTGAGTTCACGCAGACTTTACTATTCAAACTTCAAGGACTGTCATATCTGCCAGCTACAGACGATTTTTTTTTTTTTTTTTTTCTTTACATTGAAGATAAATAGGACCGATTTGGAGGCATTATTGAAAATATTTTCGAGACCATAATCCCGTATGATTAGGTCAGTCCTTCCTACATATTATGTGGTATCCATAACATTACAGAACCTTGAGGTTTCTTCTGAAGGATCTGTTGGTATCTTTTAAGACAAACTCCAAACATACCAATACACAGCAAAACTATTGCACGAATGTGAAATGATTGTAACAAACGTGGTTTACCTACTTCCAAAACTTACATCCTACATTTCTCCGGATGATAAACGAGTTGGATATTTAAAGATTATAAATACCAAAGGATTCTAATCACCACAGTATTCGTGACCCTCTCCTATGAAAAGGGACCTATTGTTACCTGATGGCGGAATTGAGTTATTGCCATCTCTGGTTTCTTAAGGTCCTGGTATTTAAAAAAAAAAATGCTATCTTCATTATTTCCTAAGATATGATTTTTCAAAATCTGGTCTCCTGGAAACCTCATTTTGAGAAAAAACGCGTTCAAAGTTTGAGCAACATTCAAAAGTGAATTGTGGCCGTTCTAGAGGTGATATCAACTTAATTTTTATTATTATTATTATTATTTTATTCCATTATTTATTCATTAATTTATTTTTGCAAAGATTTGTGCGCATGTTGGGTTTGTTTCACCATCACTACAGATAATTTGAGATGTTGGGATGGCTGCACACGATGTCTTTAGTTGCCTCCTCAGTATCATCCCATAATATGAAAATTCTCATTTTCGCTGATGATCTCAAGGTATTTTCCCCTGTAGCATCCTCTTCTGATTGCCACTTCCTCCAGCATTGCCTTGACTGTATCTTGGATTGGTGTTCGTTCAGTCATCTCGAGTTGAACCCTGCCAAATGCACCGTGGCAACTTACTCACGTACACAACATCCTATTATTTCCTCATAGTTTGTAAACGGAATAGATTTGAAGCGTTTGGAGTTTCGATCTGACATGAGAGAGGGGGCTGGGTAAGATAAGGTCTCTTTTGTTAAATTGCAACTACCTCTAATTTTTCGAGTTTTTCGATATCATAATCAGCTAAACATCGATAAGTGACTATTGCACTGTGTAAAGGGATAGTCATTAGATCAAAATGTATGAAATCCTAAAAATCGATATTTTTTACCATTTTAGCGAAAAACGCTCTCCTGAAAATTTTGCCAAAGTATGATAAGTCCTTTTAGCGAATTTTCTTAGAAAATAAAGCTATTGCAATGGCTCCAAAAATTTTAAAATAAAAATTTTCAAAAGTTTTCTTCATCGAAATCTGTTTTGAGGCATTCTGAAATGATTCCTGGATTTTAACGCTTTTTTATATATATATATATATATATATATATATATATATATATATATATATATATATATAAAAGTATATATATGTGTGTGTGTCATTACAGACGATAACTCTCAATAGAATTGAGATAAAAACTTCGTTCTTTCGCCAAAAAATCAAGCATTTGAAAAGAAAGGATGAGTTCGTTGGACAACACTTTTTGAGCACATTAAATTGGTAAAATCTCAAAAAATGTACTTAAAAAATCACTAAAAAAGGCAAAAAACCGCTAAAAATTAACAAATTTCCATTTTTTCAGCAGAATGCTACTCGAAAAAAATTAATCGAACATGAACTAGGACATTTAAAAATTTAAGCACAAAATTGTACTGAAAAATGTACTTAAATTTCATCAAAATAAGCTAAAAATCGATAGGAACGCTTGAAAAAAATTGTAAAAATCCACAAAATCGTTTGTTCATTGGAATATTACTGACAAAAAGTTAGTTTGCTATAAAATGTATAATAAAATTTTTATTTGTCCCCAAAGTGCTCAAATTTCAACAGAATTTAACATAAATGTAATACGGCCATTTATGAAAATTCGCTCGTACGACCATGCTGCATGACTGGAACTTTTTTCTTAGTACGGGTCACTTCTAGTAGCGGGAAGGCATAATCCACCTATCACAGGCAACCGAAATGGTCTGAGGTCATGCAGGAAAATATCTCGACAATTTCGCCAGTCTCTGCCGCGTTTAACGCTTTCCAATCTTGTCAAAGCCCGAACCTTACACATATAATGCTCGCGAGCCAAATCCCAGGATCTCGGCTTTCCGCTGAGTCACCCGGAAAGGAGGCCATTTTCTTCAGCGATCCTCGTGATGTAAAAATCCCGGCTCCCAATTATTTTGACGGAAAGAAAATGCTTACATTACGTCTCGCCTCTGACCGTAGGTGGAGTAATTTCAACAAAAGCACGACGGCTTTTTCCAAGGTTTCCTCATTTTCATAGCTTAAAGGGCAAATGGCGCAGTCATCGTAGAACAAAAGGTAAAGCGGTTAGACAGGTTCGCGACGCTTGTAATTAACTCGTTATTAACTCGTGTAACTAATTAGGTAATTTACTTCGTAATTAAACTGTTAAACCTCCTAACGTTGAATCCCCATCGATCCCCAAACATGATGTGTTGTTGTTGAAATGAACTCCTTAAGTTCTCTCAAATCACTTATTATTAATTCCCCGGTATTGTTTTGATATTGGACACTAAATCTCTCTTGCTGATTGAATTCTTTTTTCTAGTTGTCTTATTTTCATTATGATATGTAAATTATTCTGAACCGCTCATATATGTAATTAAGCTGTTGTTAATTGGGCTTGCCCCGTATTCAAATAAATAAATAAATAAAGGCATCAGTTTTCATGTGGGTTTATGCTAGTTATCCTAAAACTAGAAATATTTGACTCTGTGTTTAACGTTGTTTACTGCATGATCAATATCATATTAGGTAATATATTCAAAAAACCCACGATGGAGGCCCTACAGGACCCCAACTAGTATTTTAATGCGTCAGTTTCCGAGAACACCATCATTTCCAACATGTTAGAAATTTTGAAGATGTGAATACCTCACCTCTTCCTCTCGTATGTAGTATTGACATACTATATCTATGGTCACTCTCAACGTTCTCTCTTCTGTACCCGGTATTCCCGATTCAAAGCGGAATATTCCAATGTAAGAATTGTCATGTACGCAAGAAATGGTGATTGTAATGTACGCCACCCATAAGACAGGCACAGATGCCTCAAGATCAAGCACGGCAGGAGTTATTGGAATTTATTACTCAGAAATCCAACAATCATCATCCTAATATTTACCCTCTTAATTTCAAATAAACAGTGCTGAACTTCTGTCCATAAAAGTTGGTGCAGAAGAAATATCCTTTAAAGTATTAGGATGACAATCAGCCATATTAACTGACTCCAAATCTGCCTGTGAATAACTTTACAAATCCATTTAGGCACGGTTACTAACTTCATTGCGTATGACATAGCCAAAATCCTTATCCCAGCCCAGAAGATATAACGATACAATGGATCCCTGGACATATTGGTCTAATTGGCAATGATCGAGCCGACCATGCCGCCAAACTCGGAGCCAGTGAATATTGTCAACGTTTACCCGCGCAAATTCCTCTTCCGGATGCTCCCACAAGTATCAACAGTCAGATTGGACGAATTAATTCGGCGCAAATTCTAGCCAAGGTGGAAAAAAACGCAAACGAATATTTCTGATCCAATCCAAAACTATTATTATTCCATTCTGTATACTTCGCAGCACCAATCCTGAAAGAGTTTAGCCCAAAAAGTTGCTAAACTTATGTTTACGGGCTGTAAAATCAGAGATTTCGGGGAAATTCTGATGTCACTAGAACCCACCTGTGTTGCGAACGTTCATTCATCCACTTGGTTTTAGGGAGGAAAAAATCTTTAACCACAATTTGTAGGTACTTTTATTTGCATGATTCATAAAATATCAATTCATCGTTAAAACCCTCTCATTATGATGTCTCCGAGCGTTAAAATTAGCCAAAAACGAAAACAAACAGTTGGGGTTCCTGAGGGAACGTAATTTTAACAAGGATAAGTCTTTTACGGAGAGGGACAATCGAAAATGAGAAAAGTTTGATAAATTTTCTATATCATTCCAAGTACAACCAATCGATGCTTGGGAGAAGATAACTTCCTGTTTCTCCATTCCACGAAAATCGTTTAGCACTCAATGGAAAGCTGTGAATTTATTACAGAGGATCCTACACTTATTAATGGACCAATTTCCTCTCCTCAACCCTCTTAAGAAATCCTAGGTATACGCTTCGTTACGTATACAAATTAAGTTGTTGATAATAATTTTAAAATGCTCTATTTTTCTTCAATGGAGAACATATAAATAATAAATATATTTTACGGTTTAAGAGATTATTTATTATATTCATCGCACCTGTCAAGGAGCTCTCAAATTTAAACTTCCTAGGGTGTCCTGGAGAGAATATAACTCACTCAGCTGAACAGGAGATATCCCATCATTTCAATCGTCTCTAAATTTCCCAAAGAGTCTCCCAATTCAAGTGAAATGGATCGATTACAATAGAACAGCTTTGATGAATTTTGATTGAATTTTTTCAATCTCGTCCCAGTAACGCAAATTCCAGATTTTGTGAATATGACGCATCAGTCAAATACGTAGACTCCCCAGGACTTTTATCCGCATTCATTTTGATTTTCCATGGAGAACGAAAAACTAATCAAGTCCGTTCGTTGAAAGAGACTGATGTACGAATAAGGGTGTTTTGTTACTGAATTTTTTACGAAACACAATTTTGATCCATTCCAATTGCTCGTTATTTAATTTTCCAAACTCAAACACTGATTGTATATTTCTGCTTGAATTTAGGGTTTTCTCTAGTTAATTTCCATCTTTTAGCGAATTTTTGAAGAAAATTAAGCTATTGCTCTCGCCTCAAAATTTGTAGAATGTGAATTTTTGAAAGATTTTTATGCAGAAATCCGTTTTAGGCTATTCTGAATCATATTCTGAAGTTTAACGCATTTTTTTATGTATGTATGTATGTATATATGTATATATGTATATATGTATGTATGTATATATGTATGTATGTATGTGTCATTCCAGACGATAACTGTCCGTAGAATTGTGCTAGAAACTTCAAACAAATTTTAAAATGTTAAGGACACAAAACGAAAGTTCAAGTTCGTTGGCCAGCACGATCGGATTACATCTTCGGGTTGAAATTTTCAAAAATGTAGTCAAAAATTTCAAAATAGCCTGTTTTTTGCGATTTGTTGTGCGAAATAATTTTTTCAGCATACTAACATGTGGTATATTCGGAATCAGCGTAAAATTTCCTATAAGAATATGTATCAAGTTTTCAAAAATTTCAAAGTTGAAAAATCAGTCAAAAATCGAAATAATGCCGTTCGCTAGTTGTAAAAATCGGTAATATTTGCATGAAACATTGTCCAAATTCAGATTGAACTACTCTTATGGAAGTATCCCTGTATAACCAATCCTAGAACCATGCTGTTTAAAACGTAGGTAGTAGGGGCTTTAAAAAAAAAAAAAAAAAAATGTAATCACAACTGATGAGTTTACTCTGTGCATGTGTTAATAATTTGATTCCATGCTTGTCTATCAAAATCCTAAACTAAAATTTCTCAACACGATCAATAGCGACTGAAATGTCGAAGATTTCTTCAACAATTCGCTCATGGGGTCATGCTGCATGACTGGACTTTTTTATGTCGTATTTAATCGGATACAGCAGATTAAAAAAGTTGCAATGCGGCTTACAAACAACAACAACGCAACTAAGTCAATACAATAAGCAACAAACAAATTCTGTGGAAATCACTCTCCCATATTAACACGCGGTCCACACTTTACACATCAGACCTAATCCGACACAATGCATCTTCCCACCAGCCCCTCAACAACTTCATCTTAATTGCTATTAATTACTAATTCAGTTCTTTCCACACCCTCGCTTTCCTCAACATCCATCAAGGTCTTTGAATAGTTACACGCTCTTTGGTTCGTTGCAAAACGAACAAGACGCGGAACCATGTTTAAGAACAAAAGAGCCCAGTGATTGCTGCAACGTGCGAGAATGCTTATTAAAGTAGATTCTACGTGTATTATTGCCGAGGTCGGCGTTCTATTGAATTAATGATTGTTTCCGTTTTTATTTTTGTGAAATGTTTTGTGTTATTTTTTTCTTATGGAGGCACAGGCTCGCGGTTATCATCGTGGTGAATTCGAATTAATTTACCTCTCAAAATGTTGATAAGATCGAAACCGCATTCAAGTAATGGGATCCGGTACGCGTAAGATTTATCAGAGTTAACGCAATCGTTGGTTTATCCGTCAATTTTTACTTTTGTTTCCTGACTCCCGAAGGTAGGGAAGCTTTGTGTTCGTGAAAAAATTGAAAAAATTTGTGTTCTCCTAAATCAAAATTACTGGCAGAGTAGGTGGAGGGGAGGCAATTCAAAGGCCCCTTGTGCCCGTTTAATAGTATCTGTGCGCTTTTGCCATCCGACATAATCAGATATAATTACTATATTCGTGTTTAATTATTGAAATTTTATGTCTTTGCTATGGCACATAAACTAAAAAAACGTCACGGAAAATTGCTCACGAAAATATTTTGATGATTTCCACTTACAACCGAGTCGTTGCTAGGGAAATGGTACTTCGTCGTTTTTCATCCCACAAAATTCGTTGACCATTCGTTCGAAAGCTCTCGATTTATCCAACCATATTATGTTTATTGCGAAGTGCGTGGCCAACAAGCTGAGTTATGAGCAAGGTTATTTGAATAATTGTGTACACTCAGGTGATCATTCTCAATAATTGATATTGTGAACATGATTGCCACCGCTTGTTAATTTCTGATGATTTCATTGAGCTGGTGATTCGATGATTTGAATAGCCTCTTCAGGACATTTACTTGACGATGCCCAGGGTCCGGATCAGATGAGTGGCTCATAAAGCTAATTTCTATGTTTTATGCTCTAGGAAGCTGTAATTTCGTATGTAGTCTCTTTAGCACATTTACGTGATGATGCCCTGGGTCCGGATCAGCTGAGTGGCTCTTAGAGCTAATTTCTAAGTTTTACACTCTCGGAAGCTGTAATTTCGTATGTAGTCTCTTTAGCACATTTACGTGACGATGCCCTGGGTCCGGATCAGCTGAGTGGCTCTTAGAGCTTGCATACGAGTCTGCAACACATACTTGTCTTCAACTAAAGACATAAAATGTCCCAATGTATTGCAGACTCGTATGCAAGCGTTTCTTTATGTATAGCATTTTTCAGTCAAACGAAACCTTCTTTCTATCAAATGAAACCTTGTACCAATCAAATGAAACTTCGTACCTACCAAATGAAACCTTGTACCAATCAAATAAAACCTCTTTTCAGCCAAATGAAACTTTTTTTTCAAAAAACTGAAACCTTATTTCATTCAAATGAAATCTCATTCATTCGGTCCACCATATTGCTGATCACCGCGACAGACTTCTCCAACTTCGTGATAAACATGATGATTTTTTGTGCCTCTGTACTCACTTGTTTAGCAAAAATCTGAAATAAAATTTAATTTTTCTCTCGATGATTCGAAGGAGTTCCATTTGTTAGAAAAAAATTTCATTTGATTGGAAAGAGCTTTCAATTGATTGTTACATAGTTACATTTGGTAGTTACAAAGTTTAATTTGATAGAAAAAAGTTCCAGTCATGCAGCATGATCGTACGAGCGAATTTTCATAAACTATTTATCGTACTATAGTATGTTAAAGTGCATTGAAATTGGAGCAATTTTAGTTGACAGAAATGGTTAAAAACCAATTTTATGGCAAAAAACTTATTCTAAATAAAATTCCACTGATTCAAAAGGGATTTTTGATTTTTTAATTTTTTTGCAGTTTTCATAGATATTTTAGCAAATTTTAATGACATTTAAGTACGTTTTTCATCATAATTTTGAGCAAAAATTTTTAATGTCCTAGTTAATCGTTGAAAATTTAGTTTTGACTAAAATTCTGCAAAAAAATAGAAATTTAACGATTTTTGGCCGTTTTTAGCCATTTTTAGTGATTTTTTGGGTACATTTTTCGAAATTTGACCAATTTAATGTGCTCAAAAATTGTTGTCCAACGAACTCATCCTTTCTTTTGAAATGCTTGATTTTTTGGCGAAAGAACGAAGTTTTTATCTCAATTCTATCGAGAGTTATCGTCTGGAATGACACATACATATATATATACATATATATATACATATATATATATATACATATAAAAAAGCGTTAAAATCCAGGAATCATTTCAGAATGCGTCAAAACAGATTTCGAAGAAGAAAATTTTTGAAAATTTTTATTTTAAAATTTTAGGAGCCATTGCAATAGCTTTATTTTCTAAGAAAATTCGCTAAAAGATTTCATTTGACTGAAAAATGCTATGGTAGTATTTTTTGCTCTGCAGGTTTTAGGTTACTGTTTAGTTATATCTGTGAATTTATATGGACTAGTCATGATTATCATTGTTTCAGCTGGGTACCTTCGCATAGGCCAGTTCTGCTGGGCACATGTTGCTTATGTAGTTTATGCTTGTCCATTTGCGGCAAATTTTCGTAGAAAATGAACTATTGCAATGGCTTAAACAATTTTAAAATCAAAATTTTTGAAAAATGTCTCTATTGAAATCCATTTTGAGATATTATTAAACGAGTCATATGCCACTCCAGACGATAACTCTGCTTAGGATTGAGATAAATATTCCGTTCCTGCTCCAAAAAATCAAGCTTTCAAAATGAAAGGATGTCTTCTTTGGCCAGCACTTTTGAGCACATTAAATCGGTCAATTTTCAAACAAAATAAATTGTCAAAAAAACCCTTAAAGTGGCTATATTATTAATAAATTGTTGTTTTGTGTGTTGCAGGTTGCTGTTCCAGTCCCAGCTCCCTACCCCGTCCACGTTGAGAAGCACGTCCCGTACCCCGTGAAGGTCCCAGTCGCCGTGCCCGTCGACAGGCCGTACCCCGTCCACGTCCCCAAGCCGTACCCCGTTGCCGTGGAGAAGCCCGTGCCCTACGCCGTCGAGCGCCCCGTCCCCTACCCCGTCAAGGTCCCCGTCAAGGTCCCGGTCGCCGCCCCCTACCCAGTCGCCGTGCCCAAGCCCTACGCCGTCCCCGTTGAGAAGCACGTGCCCGTCCCGTACCCTCAGCCCGTCTACGTCCACAAGCCCGTCCCCGTCGTCGTCAAGGACCACGGATACAGTCACGGATACAGCCACGGATACGACTCCCTCGCCCTCTCAGGCCTCGGATACGGCGGATACGGCGGATACGGACACTCCAGCCTCGGATACGGCGGATACGGACACTCCAGCGTCTCATACGGCCACGGACTCTACCACCACTAAACTCTCAAAATCAAGACTCCTTTTATACAAACATGTATAGTTTCTTTTTTAACTATAAACCATAACTTTTCTACTTTGCCATAAGTATTAATTTATATGTGTATAAATTGTGTTCCTCGTGATAAGGAATCCTGTTGTTCTCAACCAACTATGGAAATGAATGCAATTCATCAAAACTTCGATTGATCTTTACCAAAAATATGTATGATATTTTTTTATAGAATAATAACGTCCTTTTTTTCTATAATATTCGCATCTCATTTACCCCTTCTTCGTTAAATTAAGTTAAGACATTCGATACTTCTCACTTGATTCATCATTGTAGAACATTCGATACTTCTCACTTTTCGACACTTTCGATACATTTCGAAACTTTTCGATACCACACTCCTCGACATTCGATACTTCTCACTTTCATCATTGTAGAACCGAAAATAACCCTGCAAATTTTGGGCAAAATAGTTGGGCAATACGTGATTTCTTGGCCAAATTTTGAGAAATATCTCGTTTGCAATGAAGATCGTTATGTATGACCCCTAAAATGATTTTTGTGATAGAAGCGTAGTCAGCCATGAAGTTATTTATATAGCATTTACAGATTTTTTTCAACCTTTTACAGATTCAATTCAGCCTTTTACAAATGCAATCCAACTTTGGACAAATTCAATTCAACTTCTAGAAATGCTATTAAACTCTTAACCAATTTAAAAAAAAAAAAATCACTTTTAGCTTAGCTATGTAGGTATATAACGGTAGGGTGGTTCAAAAAAAAAAAAAAAAAGTTCTGGGATTTCTCGTCCCCATTGGTTTTTTGCTTCCTCGGTATGTCAGGATGACCCTCCTAAATTTTTAGCAAAAAATATTAATCCTAACCACTTTACCTGGGTCGATTTTTGCCAGTTATCGACCGCCATCGTAAACCAACCTCTAAATTGGTGCCGAAGTGATGATTTGAAGGACGGATTTCAATTTTTTTGGGTCAATTTATATGTTTTCGCATGCGCTGAACACGATGAACTTATTTATTTTACGCTCCGTCCACTAGTTTCGGTAAACTGGCAGATGGCGCTGCTTGAAGATAAGTAAAAATCGAAAAATTCACCGAAAATGCTGTCGCCTGGTTAAGATTTGTACTAAAAACATGCTATTATGGTCGGATAATGTGCTTTGGCATGTTCTGAACATGATTCCGTTTTTTACTATACTTTTCCGCCGATGATTGCTTCGTTTATCGGACATAAACCTAAAATTAATTGTAGGATAATTGACAAATTCACGATAATTTCACCGAAAATTATGTCGCGTTGATAATTTGAGGTCCCGAAATACCTTGAGTCGATAAAATTTGGTATTTTCCAGGATACTCGGTACAAGCCGTTGGTAATTTGGCAAGGACTTGAACCGGAATTGTACTTATTTGCCAAATATAGCTGCAAAATGGAGAAAATAGCTAAATTTTCCCATTTTTCTGTAAAATTCCTTAGTTTCTATCGGTTTTCCGGGGTCAAATTCGTAGTTCTGAATTGTTTGAACTGTGATTGGATCGTTTGAGCGTAGGGTTAGCTATTGTCAGCGGTATCGGTCACGTGTAAAAGCTTGTACAATGGTATCAGGTCGTTAAGCGAATAAGTACAATGCCGGTTCAAGTCCTTGCCAAATTACCAACGGCTTTGTACCGAGTATCCTGGAAAACACCAAATCTTATCGACTCAAGGTATTTCGGGACCTTAAATTATCAACGCGACATAATTTCCGATGAAATTATTGTGAATTTGTCTATTACCCTACAATTAATTTGAGGTTTATGGCCGATAAACGAAGCAATCATCGGCGGAAAAGTATAGTAAAAAACGGAATCATGTTCAGAACATGCCAAAGCATATTATCCGACCATAATAGCATGTTTCTAGTACAATTCTTAACCAGGCGACACATTTTCGGTGAATTTTTCGATTTTTACTTATCTTCAAGCAGCGCCATCTGCCAGTTTACCGGATAACCAGTGGACGGAGCGTAAAATAAATAAGTTCATCGTGTTCAGCGCATGCGAAAACATATAAATTGACCCAAAAATATTGAAATCCGTCCTTCATATCATCACCTCGGCACCAATTTAGAGGTTGGTTTACGATGGCGGTCGATAACTGGCAAAAATCGACCCAGGTAAAGTGGTTAGGATTAATATTTTTTGCTAAAAATTTAGGAGGGTCCTCCTGACATACCGAGGAAGCAAAAAAATAATGGGGACAAGAAATCCCAGAACTTTATTTTTTTTTTTTTGAACCACCCTAATATAACGGTTGTCCTGTAGGAACATATCCATCGCGTAGTTACCGCAATCTTGTATTGTTACTGAAGACCCACTCGCTTATACATCTGGGGCAGGCATCAAACTAGTGTATGATATAGCAAAATTGCTCCTTGAATCAAATAACTCCGAACGGATAACAATACAATGGATACCAGGCCACACTGACATAGGCTGGAACGAGATGGCCGATCAAGCTGCCAAGCTTGGGGCCTCTGGAGTATGCAATCCCTGACAGCACCAATCCCACTTCCCGACGCATTAAATTTGATTGATCAGATGGCGACAGTTGAGTGGCAACAATGGTATGACCAGTATTCGCTCGACAAAGGGGTCTATTATTCTATTATGAATTATGAGCAGAGCCCTTCAAGTGCCATTTTGCCATGGCACCTTCCTTAAATGCCATGTTTGTCCAATTTTTGGGTAAAAAGCCATTTTTTGCCTATTTCTGGGAAAATGCCACGTTTGTGCCATTTTTCGCCTGATTTTCTTGAAAATTTGCGAAAAAAAAAAAAAAAAAAAAAAATTTCTGGGAAAATTCTCAAAAATTTGGGGTTCCAAGTATTTTTTCAAACATTTTTCAAAAAAGGCAAGCTAATAATGGCTTTTTCATGTGGGCAAGGTCACAAGAACGACCGGGAATCCAATTCCGAGGGTTAAGGTCTCCAACGTCCGAGGATTACAGCCATTAGAGCTTGAAAATGAAAGGATCATTGCAAGGTCACCTAATACACAGGTCGAGACCAGGGATTCCCCTCCAAGGATTGCCTGACTGTATATATATATATATATATATATATATATATATATATATATATATATATCTATATATATATATATATATATATATATATATATATATATCCCTTCCCTCCACCAAGTGGTTCATTCCAAGCTAAAGTGTGTCGGTGAAGTGGACGTGTATTGCTCATATAGATTTTTTCATTTTCAAATTCGTTATGCCGAAAGTTGCTAGTTTGCTAGTTCGAACGTGGTTCTTTATCTCCTATATAGATTTGAATTCAATTTTTTGTAGTCAATTTTTAATTTGTAGCATGCTCTTTGTAAATAAAGTACAAAATGTAATTAAAATGGCAAGTTTTAGTTTTCCTATCAATGGGGGGAAAAAAAGAAAAAAAGCTTGGATTTTGAAGAATACATGCCGTGTTTGGCCAAAATAAAAGCCATGTTTGGCCAAAATAAGTGTCATTTGCCATGTTTTTCAGAGCCACGTTTGGCAAAAATAAATGCCATGTTGTAAAGGGCTCTGATTATGAGGTATGCAAAAAACCAAAATTGCTGAAGTTACATCTGCCGAGAAGATCAATCGTTCAACAAGTACGCGCACGAACAGGTCATGGCCAAGTTAATCGAAGTCGATGCCTCATCCGGCATCGAGCGATGCCATTGAGCGATGCCTCAAATTGCAAATTTTGTGAGGACGTTGAAGAAGATGTGACACAATCCCATTATATGACGAAGAAAGAAGAGAATTCAGCCCAGATGGAATAAACTTGGCACAATATGTACGAGATGCCACAGGCCTTAAAGAAGCTGGTCCAGTTCATGAGGAATTCGGGTATAAACCTCAAGTGCCTGATGTAGTATACGATGTTAACCTTGCAGTACCATATATTTTAAAACTAGAAAAATAACTTTACACATTTACAATAACTGGTTATATAACTTATTTTGTAACGCAACCAATAAATTGAAGAAAAGCAAAAGTCCAGTCATGCAGCATGACCCCATGAGCGAATTTTTGAGGAAATCTTCGACATTTCAGTCGCTAGCGAACGGCATTATTTCGATTTTTGACTGATTTTTCAAAACTTGATACATTTTCTTATAAGAAATTTTACGTTGATTCCGAATATACCACATGTTAGTATATGTGGTATATTCTTAGTGTGATACATATTCTTATAAGAAATTTTACGTTGATTCGCACAACAAATCGCAAAAAACAGGCTATTTTGAAATTTTTGACTACATTTTTGAAAATTTCAACCCGAAGATGTAATCCGATCATGCTGGCCAACGAACTTGAACTTTCGTTTTGTGTCCTTAACATTTTAAAATTTGTTTGAAGTTTCTAGCACAATTCTACGGACAGTTATCGTCTGGAATGACACATACATACATAAATACATTAAAAAATTCGTTAAACTTCAGAATATGATTCAGAATAGCCCAAAACGGATTTCTGCATAAAATTTTTTCAAAAATTCACATTCTACAAATTTTGAGGTGAGAGCAATAGCTTAATTTTCTTCAAAAATTCGCTAAAATAATAATAAAATAACCTCAGATAAGTTATAACCGTCTTGCCTAAAATATTTATCTTGCTCTTGACTTCATCTTGGAGAGTGCGTGTTCCACTGGATTAAGCATTGTCGAGTAATGACGTAAAATCCCTATACTCATCTTCAACACCTTTTACAAATCTATAAAATCACTTACAAATAGAATTTGTAAATGATTAAAATGAGCTTGCGAAAGTCTGAATATAATTTGTAAAAGGTTGAAAAAAATTTGTAAAAGGTTGAAATAAATCTGTAATAGGATGAATTAAATCTGTAAATACTGTAAATTGTGTATAATAGGCCTTAAGGAATATTGAAAGAATTACAAAACCCGTTTGTAATCATTATATAGCATTTTCAAATAGAATTCGTCCTTTTTTAAAAGGAATTCGTCCTTCAAAAAGAGGGACCAAATCCTGAAGGCACCGAGATAATGATATGCAGCCACCTTTTCCTTTCTCGAAGAATAATTATTCATTTCATTGGTTTGTATAGTTAATAAATATGTCTGGACCTTGGTGCAACACCATACTATGTCAATTTTTAGCGAAAATTGGTTTATACCTTCAAATGAAAGGTCCAACTGTCATCTTTCAGTACCGCGAACAATCAATGTCGCATTGTTACTAGGTAACAAGAAAACTTGAATGGCCAATACTATGTCAGTCACCAGATGTGAAAAATGTTACTGCAACAAGGTACTAGGTATATAGAGATAGGATTTTGTTGCACCAGTAATTTTGGTCGTCGGGGTGATAAATATGTGTTCAGTGTGAGTTCAACAAGATACCTACTCGACATAGTATTAATTTCGTAGCACCCATAATTGCGTGCGTCAGTGGCCTATTTTTGACATTTTCATGTCTTTGCTTTGGCACATAAACTAAAAAAACGTCACGGAAAATAATTGCTCACGAAAATTGTCCCAAGTGGCCACAACGATGATTATGACCATCAGAAATGACGTTTTTACCTAATGATCCCACGATTCTGAGATTTGGTATGTGGGCCCTTGAGGGACTTCTGAACACAACTGACCGATTACAGATCAGCTGAGTGGCTCTAGAATCCAGTTTTTCCCCTAATGATCCCACGATTCTGAGATTTGGTATGTAGCCCCTTGAGGGACTTCTGAACACAACTGACCGATCCAAGATCAGCTGAGTGGCTCTAGAATCCAGTTTTTTCCCTATTGATCCCACGATTCTGAGATTTGGTATGTGGGCCCTTGAGGGACTTCTGAACACAACTGACCGATCCCAGATCAGCTGAGTGGCTCTAGAATCCAGTTTTTTCCCTAATGATCCCACGATTCTGAGATTTGGTATGTGGGCCCTTGAGGGACTTCTGAACACAACTGACCGATCCCAGATCAGCTGAGTGGCTCTAGGATCCAGTTTTTTCCCTAATGATCCCACGATTCTGAGATTTGGTATGTGGGCCCTTGAGGGACTTCTGAACAAAACTGACCGATCCCAGATCAGCTGAGTGGCTCTAGAATCCAGTTTTTTCCCTAATGATCCCACGATTCTGAGATTTGGTATGTGGGCCCTTGAGGGACTTCTGAACACAACTGACCGATCCCAGATCAGCTGAGTGGCTCTAGGATCCAGTTTTTTCCCCAATGATCCCACGATTCTGAGATTTGGTATGTAGCCCCTTGAGGGACTTCTGAACACAACTGACCGATCAGCTGAGTGGCTCTAGAATTCAGTTTTTTCCCTAATGATCCCACGATTCTGAGATTTGGTATGTAGCCCCTTGAGGGACTTCTGAACTCAACTGACCGATCTCAGATCAGCTGAGTGGCTCTAGAATCCAGTTTTTTCCCTAATGATCCCACGATTCTGAGATTTGGTATGTAGCCCCTTGAGGGACTTCTGAACACAACTGACCGATTACAGATCAGCTGAGTGGCTCTAGAATCCAGTTTTTTCCCTAATGTTAAGAAAATAATAAGAAAACACACATGAAAATGTCCCAATGTGTTGCAGACTCGTATGCAAGCATTTGTAATTTAGTCCTATCCACTGAGAGATGCTTTTTAGTGTAAAGTATTATTATGTCACCCCAGTTAACCATTGGCGGATATCTTATAGCTGTGTTAACAAAATATGATACAGCCAATTACTGTATTAATTTTTCACGTCCAACCGACATTTTTCACTTATCCTGCGTGTTCGCTTTTCAGTTTATCTACATTTTACTGTTAATAGTAACACTCTTACTTTTTTTTTTTTTTTTTTTTTTAATTTTATTTTATAAAGTCAATGTTATGTTTAGTTCCTGCTATAGTTTATAGTTTTAGATTTTACACAAAACAATAGTTTTTCAAATATTTCAGTTGCATTCTAAGTCAGATATCCCTCAATGTGCAGAGGGCAACAAAATACTATGTCAAGTTTTTCCGGGAAAATGAGGGTCAGAAAATCATGAAAAAAATATCTTAGGAACAGGGATAAATGGTAATTTATTTGCAGTAGTTACTTTGTTTGTAGAACTTTGGACAGCCGCACTCGGTAAGGTCACATTTTTGATCAAAACTTCAAACGCGATTTTCTCAGAATGGCGTTTTTTGACAAAGTACGGTGTTGCACCAAGGTACAGATGTAATAGAAGAAATTCACGACGTTTACAAGGAATTGATACAAGGAAATTGAAAAAAGTTTGCAAGATATTCATTTAAAGCCAAGCATTTTAGAGTTTTGGTTTATTATTTTCAATAATGAACCTTTGTTATCACCCCAATATATATAATGTTGCCTATAAGCATTGAGGATCAAATCACCTACATGGAACATAAAGCCTATTCCATCTGGCAAGAGCAATGGCAGGGTGAGGTCACTGCTCTGCGTGGTGTCCTGCAGGACTTGAGCCAGGTGGGCCCTTTCGTAACCCAACTTCCAAGAAGGGATCGAATAGTGGTCAATCGGGTTGCCACTGGCCATACCCGTCTTACTCACAGAAACCTGTGCAGAAGCTCGGGATGTTGCGTGTGGGAGGTGTGGGGGTGATCTGTCCATCCGCCACTTTCTGGAGGACTGCCCAGCCCTTGTGGACCTCCGAGTCCAGCATCGGCCCTCTCAGAGGGTTGACGTTTTATCCTGACCAGACAAGGTCCGATCCCTATTGTACCTGAGAGCCACTGAGCTCTACTACGAACTGTGATATATTTATATACTTTTAGTCGTAGTTTTATTTCACTTATGGTTTATAGTAGATTAAACTACATATTTCAATCACCACTGCAGGCTTCTATTTATATTGTATTCTTGCTTTATTTTAACTGGGATTTTATTTGTAAATTAATGGTATAATACAACGGGAAACTGTTTTGAATCGAACAACCAAGCTTGATCAAGTAGGCAGTGAAAAGAAGGGGAAGTTCATAGGGGAATTTTGATGGATACTGAACAATGGATATTTTTCTTGGGAAAAGTCGCATATGGGCTAGCCCCAAAAGGTAGTGGGGAACGACTTGATTTCAGTTTGCAGTATCCACATTTCCGTTTCGTTGACTAGGTGATTTTACTACTCTCCGTGGGGCTGTACAATATCCACGCCATTTTGCCCCTACACAAATGAACCTAAAGATAAAGATTTCTTTATTTCTAAGAGCGTCTCAAGTCGCTTCGCAACCGGATTCGTGTAATAATCATAGTATTTGTATTCTTTAATTGAAGGTGTTAGGTACTAAAGTTGGAAGCGTAATCAAGTATCCATACAAAAAAATTCTGTTGGTAGCTCTTGTTTGGATTTCGTCATGTATTAGTGAATAAAAAAGTTCCAGTCATGCAGCTTGATCGTATGAACGAATTTTTGTAAAATATCGATTATAAAATTTCACTTACATTGTTTTGAATTATGAGCACATTGAGCGCAAATAAATTTTCAACTACCAATTCCATGGTGAAAACTGAATTGAAGTAGTTTACCTACCTACTAGTTTTATCATCGACCCATTTTACTGTTCTATGTGTATGCTATTACGTTATCGAGTTCTGAAAGAAAAAAATCTGATTTCAAATACAAATGTAGGTAGCTGAGAATACATTTTTAGTAGATTTTGGAAAAAAAATTCGTATATGAACAATTTAATTGTCTTATTTACAATTAGTGCAAAATATTTTAGTATAAATATCTATTTCAAGACTGAAAATCACAATTTTATCAAAAAATATTATATATACGCAGTTTGACCTATAAAGATATATTTTATAGACGTATTAATTACTAATAACCCACACCATGGCTATTGATTACTCAAAAAGAACCTTATACATATATTAAAATAAATAAAAACGTGACACCCGACTTAAAGTCGGTGCGTCGCTTCTGGGAAAAAATGTATGCGTCCCCGCAATAGGCTATAAGAGTTCTCTTTCTCTCGGGTTTACGAAAACGCTACAAGAAGTCAATGCGAAAAGGTTAGCATTCATCGAGCTCGCTCTAACAGCTTGTTTTCGTGTTTACGAGAAATACCAATACGAGAAATACAAAAACACTCCAATAATTGTCTTTCCGGAAACTAATGGTTAAGGAAACAATAAAATACTTACCTCGCTCTCTTTTCAAACGACACGAGTACAAAAATATAATCCACACTGTTACTCAATACGGAGAATAAGAGCTATTGGCAGGTACCAACTAATATTGTGGGTGTGCGAACATTTTCCTGAAGGAAATATCTGAATCGCATGTTGTGCCGAAGTTAGCTCGGCGATAGGTGACGGGAGTTTTTACGATACTGAATTTTTTTAGAGACTTTCGAGAAAACATATATGGAGGACCATTTGCTATTGAGTAACAGGGGAAATAACAGAATCAAGAAAGGCATTTTATGGTCATGAATGAGTGCGATTTGTTGAACAACCTTGTACGAGATCTAAAACCTTATTTCACTGCACTGAGCCTAAATTACTGGAACTGAAGAACAGATATACCTAAAGTAAGGGAGTCATATTTCAAATATAATTTCTGACCGCTCAAGTTTGAAATAACTCCTTGTAGGAGGCTTCACACTACTTTCCAAACGAAATATGATAAGATCTGTAATAAAATATGTAATAAGATCTATAATAATATTCTGATTTTTTTCTTAAAAAAATAAGAAAAATTTATCAGCTTTATGGGGTAAATAACATGAAAACTAGCATTAAAAGCTCACTCAACTGATTTATTTATTTAATGAACGGGCGAAAAGCCCAATATACAACTAGATTATTAAGGATAATAAAAACAAATTCAATTAGTTATAGAGAAAAAGTTTACAATATAGCACACAGAATAACCACAAGGATACAGGAGCTTACATAACATAAAAGTTAAAAACATTAGAAAAGATTGGTTGTAATTAACTTGAAAGAGATGATTTGATGTTATTCTTGAAAACTGGAAGGCTTTTAGAAAATAAATCAATACGTGGGATATTTTACGGAAGAAAAATATTATAATGTCATTCCAGACGAGAAATTGCGTTATTAAACCAATAATTGAACGGGGCAAAGGGGGTGGAAAATAAATTAAATCTGACGCCTTGTAGGGTAGCTTGGTGCCCGTAAATAAAAAAGTTCCATTCATGCAGCATGATCGTATGAGCGAATTTTCGTAAATTATCGTATTGTATAATGTTGAATTGTTTTGAAATTTGAGCTTTTTGAGTGCAAGGAAATCGTTAACCAATAATTTTATGGCAAAAAACGTATTCTAAATAATAACCTGCTATTCAAATAGAGGTTCTGAATTTTTAGCTTTTTTAGCAGGTTTTATCGATTTTTTAGCAAATTTTGATGAATTTTAAGTACATTTTTCAGCATAATTGTGTAAATACATTTTTGGATGTTCTATTTTATAGTTAATAAACTTTATTTGAGCAATATTCAACCAAAAAATATAAAGTGAACGATTTTTAGCCGTTTTTAGCCATTTTTAGAGATTTTTTGAGTACATTTTTTGAAATTTGACCAATTTAATGTGCTCAAAAAGTGTTGTCCAACGAACTCATCCTTTCTTTTGAAATGCTTGATTTTTTTGGCGAAAGAACGAAGTTTTTATCTCAATTCTATCGAGAGTTATCGTCTGGAATGACACATACATATATATATATATACATACAATTGAGGTTGATAATGACCAGGCTAGTCGATGTTTTTTAACAGGGTTTTAATTGTAAAGCAGAACAATTAAAAACCTCTTAAAAAACATCGACTAGCCTGGTCATTATCAACCTCAATTGTACAATTACAACTAGTCAGAATCCCACCACAATATATATATACATATATATATATATATATATATATATATATATATATATATATATATATATATATATATATATATATATATATATATATATATATATATATATATATATATATATATATATATATATATATATATATACATATAAAAAAGCGTTAAAATCCAGAAATCATTTCAGAATGCCTCAAGACAAATTTCGATGAAGAAAAATTTTGAAAGTTTTTATTTTAAAATTTTTGGAGCCATTGCAATAGCTTTATTTTCTAAGAAAATTCGCTAAAAGCATATTTAGAGTGGGCAGACTATATTACCGTTGAACATCTTGTGCAGAAACGACTTGTCATTCAGGGTACGTGTGTTCTCCTGAGACAACAAATGGCACTCGGCTAACAAAGAGCTATACACAACTTCATCCTGACTAACATGTTTTTTAAAAGCAACATATCGTAGAAACGTATCGCACTGTTGGTTCACAAGGGGCGCAACTCAAAAAATGTAGTTTTAGGGAAAACGCTTTCAAAGTTTTTGCAATTCTTCTCACCTCAATTGTGTCGCTGCTATTTAGGTTAGCTCTTTAATTATTTTTGCGTTTTGTGAGGAAACTAATGAACTTTTGATGGCACTAGGTCTTGTATGACTCATAACCAATTTTACTTTTTAAAAAAATACAAATACCCGAAAAATGATTAAATTTGGAGTTGCGCCCATTGTATTTTCATCACTCCTGCTGTCGTTTTGAGTTGGGCCCATTCCCCTCCCACTTTCGCATACAATAATTAGAAAAAGAAAACAGGTCATTATTAAGTAATAAATTAAATTGGCCCTGAAATCATTACAAATAATCTTTGAAAAATGTACCTACATACTCATATACTTTTTTATTTTTTGATTTAACAATGGAACATCCACATCCTATTCTGTACAGTCTAATGACTCATGAGATCACAAAATTCCTAGTTCAAAGATTGAAGTTTCACAAAATTAGTAGTTCTATATTCTAATGACTTTTAAACCACGAAATTTCAAAATTTTCTGTTATATTGAACTGGAAAAATCACAATACACTTTTCAGAATTACATTGCATAGTACCATGAGCATGGAAGTACATGGAAATTATCCTGAATACTTCGAAATCAACAACCGAGACCAAAACTCGAACTAAAATACTAAGTTTCATTATTGTAAATAATAAAACAAAAGAGAGAAGGTATGTGAGTAATTAATGAACCATAAACAAACTAAAATGAAGTAAACGACACATGCAATTAGCAACTCTAGTTGGGAAGGGTGGACACCTAGGCAGGCGCTTACAAACTGTCATAAAACCTTTTTGACTTGCGCCCCTTGTCCTGGAACAATCCCCTCCAACTCTAAAAATGCAACAGGGACTCTTTGTGCATTCTAGCGGCAATAGTTGGTACTATCAAAATGCCTCTTGTACCTGCATGTAGATCTCGTTCTGGTGGTTTTAACAGTGTAAATAACTCAAAAATGCCATTTTTTGAGTTGCGCCCCTTGTGTACCAACAGTGCGGTATGTAGCACAGATTCAATGCGCCTCTTGTGCACCCGGTAATATGGGGACCGAATTGTACTTCCATACTCCAGAATGGGGAGGGCCATAGCGTTGGAGTGTCACCAAAGCTTGCAAATTATTGAAAACCCGAGTGTTTCTCTTCGGCCACCCCAACGACCTCATGGCTCTACCACATATGGAATCAATATGTTCACTGAAACTCATACAGCTGTCAAATTGAACACCCAAATTGGAGACAGTCAATTGGTGACCAAGAACAGTCTGCCCGATTGAATAATCAAAGCTGACAATTCGGGATGACCGTGAGAAGGTAGTGACACAGCACTTCTCTATGTTATGGGATACATTGTTCGATTCACACCAAACAGCGAGTCGATCGATACCACGCTGGAGATAAATATGTCAATCGGTGGTTCGACAAGATGAAATCCTTTCCTACTTGGCTCACAGAGGCTCCGTTCTTAATTTCAGCTCCGTAGGATAAATCGCATAGAATTTGATTTTTTGGATCACGAAATCAAATCACGCTACTGATTTTATCAATGAGGATCTTTGCAACCACTTTATTTCGAATGACTAGCAGATCATTTTGCGACCAGCCTCTCTCCAAGTAAATCGCTTTTACGAAGATATACATACCTACATTAGCGTTTCTTTTCCGCGAGGTTCAACTGAATATTTAGGTCGTAAATATTCAGTTGAACCTCGCGGAAAAGAAACGCCAATCCTAGACATACTCAAAGATTCTAAATACAGAAATATACATACATACATCATACATACATAAACGGACGAAGTGATTACATAACAGCTATTTTTTTTCTTCTTCTTAAGAAAATGCTATAAAAAGAAGGTCTTACCTACAAACATTTTATGAAGTTCTTAACCATGAAGTTGAGGGTTATCAAGGGTTGGTCAATAATTCAAAAACTCTTCTACGCCGACGTTTCCCTATATTTGTATAGCATCATCAGGGCTACAGTACAACAGAGGATGCCAAGTGGTACAGCCTGGGATATAGACTATGAAGACAGCAAAACTGATATAACATAGGCACATAATGTTAACCTAATTACTAAAATGTTGTTAACACAAAATCCGATACATGAATTAATGGGAATTAATGCGGCTACTTATAATGGAACATTTGACTAATTATGACACTGAAACAGGAAGATTTTTTAAGTAAAATAATGAATAAATAACATGTAAAAGTCCAGTCATGCAGCATGACCCCATGAGCGAATTTTTCAAGATGTTTCATGCAAATGTTTCATGCAAATATTACCGATTCTTACAACTAGCGAACGGCATTATTTCGATTTTTGACTGATTTTTCAACTTTGAAATTTTTGAAAACTTGATACATATTCTTATAGGAAATTTTACGCTGATTCCGAATATACCACATGTAAGTATGCTGAAAAAATTATTTCGCACAACAAATCGCAAAAAACGGGCTATTTTGAAATTTTTGACTACATTTTTGAAAATTTCGACCCGAAGATGTAATCCGATCATGCTGGCCAACGAACTTGAACTTTCGTTTTGTGTCCTTAACATTTTAAAATTTGTTTGAAGTTTCTAGCACAATTCTACGGACAGTTATCGTCTGGAATGACACATACATATATACATACATATATACATATATACATACATACATACATAAAAAAATGCGTTAAACTTCAGAATATGATTCAGAATAGCCTGAAACGGATTTCTGCATAAATTTTTTTCAAAAATTCACATTCTACAAATTTTGAGGCGAGAGCAATAGCTTAATTTTCTTCAAAAATTCGCTAAAAGTTAGGTAGGTTCCTTAGTACCTAATAAAGCTATAAAGAACACAGTCATCTGCAAGTTAGCTTTCAAGAATCAACGAACCCTTAATGATCTACTGTTTTCAAAGCTTAAATCTGAAATTGAAATCCCATATAAATTCCGAACTAACGTAGTATAGTAACGTAGTAACGTAGTAACTAACCGTAGTAACGTAGTAACTAACCGTAGTAACGTAGTATACTCCTTAAATGTGAGGATTGTGAATCAAGTTACATTGGGCTGACTCGCCAGTGCATGAAAAGTAGGAGAGTCAAACATAGGTCAGATATCAACACCCTAGATGACAGGTGTGCTCTAGCTCATCTACTGTCTTGATAGATCTAACTCTAGATCTCAATCATACTTTTGATTTTGAAGAAGCTAAAATTCTTGACTCAGAAGATAATTTGGGGAAGAGACTAATTAAAGCAAGAGTAAACGTTCAAATGACCCGAAATACCTGCAATTTTAGGAGGGACACCAGAAATTTGAGTCAAATGTATAGTAAAATAGTTGGAATGTAACCCCTCCACTAAGCGTTAGGCACATAGGGGATCTGTTTATAATTCAATGTCAAGAGCAGTTCCAACACAAAATCCCCCCCACCCTCATATTTCCTCCAAGGAAGGAGTTATCTATTCACCATACTGGAAGTTCTACTCATAGTTCAATTTATATTCCATTTCCAATCATTCCATCCTCATGTAAACTAGTAAAAGTATTTGGACAACAATAACACCATTATCAATGTTATTAGACAAACAAGTCCACGTGGCATTTTTCTATGCAATAGGTATCCTCTTTAACAATTTTCATTATAATTATTAAGTTTCTATTATTACAAACAGTCTTCAGTTAGTATGTATGAAAATAGTGTACAAGTACAATGTGTCCAGCACGGATTTTATAACGTGCAATGAGGACCTAAAAATTTTTCCTGCTCCACTACTAAGGTACCTACATACATTTTTATTCATTATTTTACTTAAAACATTTTCTAGTTTCAG